>CM056602.1:22998889-23346186 GCA_029721355.1 Tegillarca granosa | reverse complement strand
TTTGTCAGTATTTTTTTCATTTATATTTTTATGAAACTGTAAAATTCAGTACTTAAAATTTCGAAATCTTAAGGGCAAAAAATGTCACAATTGTTAAAAAGAAATTAATAAATACATAGAAAAAAAAACAAAAACATTCTTTTTTTAACATAGAGATCCATATTTGCACATCATGTATATTGAAAACATCTAAATAACCACTTTGAAAATACTTTTAAGGCAATGAGATTAGTGCATTAGTCCCCTCTTGTTCCCTTTGGTTAATCATTTGCATTTTGCAAATTTTTAAAAGTTGTGTGCAGATTCTGTCAAATGTCAAACTCAGAGGATAATGTAGATAAACTGACCAAGTTTAAAAACTTGAAAAAATCAGGGAAATGCTTTAGTATATAACTGCTTTTAATTATTGTTGTTGTAATTTATTCACAAAACAATCAAATCAAAGAATAATGTAAACATAATTTGCATCTTACATTCAGAATATAAACTGCCTCAAAAATAGTCACATTTACATTATTAAGATGTTTTGCATACTATGTATGTGAAACAGATTCAAAATAAATAAATAGATAAAAAAGTTAAAACTTTTGAAAGAAAATAAAAGCAAGTCTTTATAGAAACCTTGGACAATTTTCATTTATTGACAAATTTATATTTTATTTATTGTAAATTGAATGTGGACATACTTTAAAAACCAGACATGAACACTCAAAATACAAGATGTATTAAAATATGTTTTTGGAGAGTAAATTTTTTTATGAAACTGTAAATTGCAGTACTTAAAATTTCAAAGTCATGAGGAGACTAAAAATTTAAAAAATGCCATGTAACTAGCAGAAAACAAAGAATAAAAAATAATAATAAAAATAAACAACCATACATCAAATGTTAACTGACCAAGTTTAAAAATATGACAAATTCATGGAAAAGATTAAGTATATCAACTGCTATTTATAATTGATGTTGTAACCTGTTTTTTTTTACACAAAACAATTAAAATTGAAGGAAAAGGTAATAATTATTAATTGCACCTTACATTCAGAATATAAACTTATATTCACAAGTTGATATTATTAGAGTGATTGGTCATACTATGTTTGTTATTAAGCACATTCAAAAATAAATAATGATAAATAAAGTCAAAACTTTTTCAAATTAAAAAATCAATTCTGTATATAATTCTTCGACAATTTTCATCTATGACAAATTTATCTATTTTATTTATTAAGTTAATTGAAAGTGGCATACTTGTAAAACATACAAAAGGAAACACAAAATACAAGATGTATCAATAGAAATATGTTTTTGAAGGAGTAAATTTTTAGCTTTTATGAACTGTAAAGTTCAGTACTTTAAATTTTAAAAGCATTGGAAAAGAAATTTTAAAAAAATTATCACACAGTAGATCTAGCAAAAAATAAATAAATAGAATAAAAATAAAGTTAAGATAAAATAATACTAATAATAAAATAAATAAAATAAAATAAATCCTATTGTTCCTTTGAGTGACCATTTGCATTTTCAAATTTATTCAAAATATTGATTATTTTTGTTTTTTCAATTTAAGACAATAATAAAATCGATCCAACATGGAATCAATAAAATATTGGTTTGGTGAATATGTATTTGTAAAATATTTCGCTCTTTCAATTGTAAAAAATTATAAACATTAAACACATTTCAAAATCTAAATTCTTGTTTCAACAAATAATTCTTAAAAAACGTCCGATTTTGAAAAAAGGAACACATTTCAAACGATTTTATAAACACGTTACATAGAATAAACATCATGGAACGGTGCCAAAATGGCGTAGTATGACTCCAACATTGAAGTGTTTTTCAAATTTCATTTTTCTTTGAAAAATTAACATTTAATATTTATTTAGTTTACATATTTAAAAGATTGTTTGATTTTCAATGTTCATTGCATCTAATTACACTCTGAAATACAAATGCAGCTGCAAAATAAATACTTACCATAGACTATTTTGCCAATGACCCCTTCTACCTGACCGAATCCTTGACACTTTGCTTTTACTTTATCCCTTCTTTATAGTCTTCAAAGGCTTCCGTGGATCCACAATTGTTGATAATTTTTGAATGTTTCCTGTTACTGGATCATCATTAACCCACACCATTAACATATACATTTTCTATCGTATACGTATATTATTGACTCGAGAGATTTTCAAAAATGGACGCGGCAGCGGACGAAAGGAAAGAGACCGACGAAAATTGGCGGGCTACAAACTTCTCGGTCAGTCGAATCTCGCGAGATCGAGATTTTCTGAAATTCTACGTTAAAATTCATAAATTAAAATTTAAATCAAATACGTGTTTAACAAATTTAATTATTATTAGCGTTCCTTCTTCATAACTCGTCAAAACTTAAAATAATTCGTCAATATATTCATAATTATTTGCATGTTATCCAAATGCATTGCTCCATACCGCGCCATTTGGAATTCTAGTCAATTCGGCACCAAGTCAATATTTTTTTGAAAAACATACATATTTTTCTGGTGCCAAATTTAATCTTTTTTTTTCTGGTGCCGAATTAAATCGAAGTCGCTGCCCAATTGACTTAAAATTGGTGCCGAAATGACTTAAAATTGGTGCCGAAATGACTTTTTACAGTGGTGCCGAATTGACTTGGTGCCGAAATGACTTGATACCGCCATTTGTAATCGCCGTCATTTCATGGTTCCCAAGAAATCGATATTTACAAGGATTTGGATGTACAAACCAAAAGGTAAACAAACAAGCAATAATGATTTATGAATATTAAAATTTACTTGTTTAGTTTATATGTACAATCAGTTTGTATTCACTAAAATTGCTAATGTTTATTTTTGTAAACAACGATACTCGCCGTCTTTGAAATAGGTCAACGTCATATATTTAAAGATAAACATGGCTATGTAAATCAACCGATCGGACTTACTGTACAATGAAAATATGAAATGGAGAAAATGATTAGACATTGGTAAAATAAATAAAGCAATTAATTCATGTTAGTGTGTTAAAATAACAAAAGAAAACGAAAACGAAAATACCGTTATTGATTAGATGAAATGACAAACGTCTGCATATACAGATCTAGTAAATAATGATGGCAATGTTTTGTGAAATGCATTTTAAAACTTTATTTTCAGTATTTTTCACATACTATGTAAATATGGAAGAAGAAAACATTTTGAATTGTCAGATAGATGAGAAGACATGGACGTGTCCTTTTGAAAATTGCAGAAAAATTTAAGCCGAAAACAGACACTAAAGAATCATATTGAAAACACGCATGGAGTTGAAGGTATTTGTGTTGCCCTGTTGAACTTTTATAACTTGCTTACCATGGATATGAAGTTTTTTGTCGTTATAAGTTTTGTATCAGAATAAACTCTATGATAAAAATTTAGATAACTTCCTTTTTTCAAATGTCTCAATTTTATGTTCAACTCGACTGTTTAAACCAACTTCAAAATTAGATTTAAACTTAATGTTATATTTCTTTTTCTATTCCAGATTAATGTATTGCTCTCTCTCTCTCTCTCTCTCTCTCTCTCTCAAATATCCCAGTTAATCAGGAAGAGTACATATTACGTCAGTTAAAAATTATAAAAAGAAATGTTTTTTACAACTTTAACTTTTTTTTATTTGCTTTTTGTATCAAGATCGATGGTTTGTCCCCTTCCTCTTTTCTTTGTAGTTGGTAGAGTAATCAATTCCTGCAATCCTATTCAGAAGTTTTATATAGTATTAAACACACACACACACACCACACCACACACACACACACACACACACACACACTAGTCCACATCAAAATAAAATTATGAAATAATGAAATTACACTTTTAAAGATCTAAACACAGTTATGTAACAAATATATATATATATATTTAAAGAAAGATTTATGCAATTATGTATGTATAACCATTGATTTAGAAAATAAAATACTCGATCATTAAAAAAAATTATACATTAAATATCTTTAATTAAAATAAGAGCAAATTCAATAAATATAAACACATCCATTGGCATGGAATTTTTTTTTTTACATAATTTGAATAAATATATACATAATAATTTTCCTTGGGTAAAAAGCCATTACTTTTTTTGGTCCTGATCCATTACCTTTTTGAAAAAAAAATCTTAGGTAATTAATTTCTTTTTAAAAAAAAAAAAAAAAAAAAAAAAAAAAAAAAAAAAAAAAAAAAAAAAAAAAAAACCCTAGTATTTCAATATGAGGTTTTAATCTGTAGTTTAAGACCAATTTCAAAATTAGATTTAAACTTGTAGTGTTATATCTGTATTGCTATTCCAGATTAATATTCTCTCTCTCTCTCTCTCTCTCTCTCTCTCTCTCTCTCTCTCTCTCAGATAATCAAGAAAAGTACATGTTAGGTCAGTTAAAAATTATAAAAAAAATATATTGACAACTTTAACTTTTTATTTGCTATTTGTGATCAAGATCAATTTTTTGTCCCCTTCCTCTTTTTGTAGTAAGGGTAGTAAATCATTTTCCTGTAAAAAGTTTAATATAATGTTTATTGCACACACACACAAACACACCACACACACACACACTATAGACCAAATCAAAATTAAAAATTCTAAAATGATAAAATTACACTTAAAATACCTAAACACAGACATTATATATATATAATTTATATATATAAACATCAAAAAAATTGATAAATTGATCATTTAACTATGTAAATATATAAAACAAATACCAGTTCAATATTGATGTACCAGATGTGCACATTTCGGAAATTCATTCCTCATCAGTGAAACTAAGACCGAAAAGTTTGATAGATAAAAAACATAAGCCAAACAGTTGCAAATAATGAATCTAAAGTTCCAAAATTATATAAATCCAAATCCAGCTAAGGAATGCTTTGCATGAGGGAACAAACCTTAGTTTTAAATAAATTTCAAACTGATGAACAACTGTGATACATGTTTTACTATTAATGACATTTTAAAGAAACAAATATTTTGTATTTTATTATATATATATACACCTTAACACAGACTACTCTACATACATTATATATATATATATATATATATATATATATATATATATATATATATATATATATAAATATATATATATATATTATATGTCTGTGTTAAGGTATATATATATATATATATATATCTTTACACAGGATTTTTTGGCATGCTTTGAAGAAGTATATACAGTCAATTTTCCTTGGGTAGCACAACATTTTTTGTCCTGATCTGTAAACTTTATAAAAAAATTTATCTTTTTATTTTTTTTTTAATATCTCAGTGTAAGGTTTACATCAGCAGTTTAAAACTATATTTAATCTTACAATGTTATTTGTTTTTCTAATTGATATTCTCTCTCTCTCTCTCTCTCTCTCTCTGATATCCCGCACCACATAACCTGAAAACATTACATGTTGGGTCTGTAGTTATATTATTCAAAACTTCAAATTTTTCATTTTATATATTTTTTTTTCAAGATTAATATTCTCTCTCTCTCTCTCTCTCTCTCTCTCAGATAATCAAGAAAAGTACATGTTAGGTCAGTTAAAAATTATTATTGCACACACACACACACACACACACACACACACACACACACTATAGACCAAATCAAAATTAAAAATTCTAAAATGATAAAATTACACTTAAAATACCTAAACACAGACATTATATATATATAATTTATATATATGAACATCAAAAAAATTGATAAATTGATCATTTATCTATGTAAATACATAAAACAAATACCAGTTCAAATTTGATGTGCCAGATGTGCACATTTCGGAAATTCATTCCTCATCAGTGACACTAAGACCGAAAACTTTGACAGATAAAAAACATAAGCCAAACAGTTGAAAATAATGAATCTAAAGTTTCAAAATTATATAAATCCAAATCCAGCTAAGGAATGCTTTGCATGAGGGAACAAACCTTAGTTTTAAACAAATTTCAAACTAATGAACAACTGTGATACATGTTTTACTATTAATGACATTTTAAAGAAACAAATATTTTGTATTTTATTATATATATATACACCTTAACACAGACTTCTCTACATACTAAATATATAAAATATATATATATATATATATATATATATATATATATATATATATATATACAGTATGTAGAGTAGTCTGTGTTAAGGTATATATATATATATATATATATATATATATATATATATATATATATATATATACACCTTTGCACAGGATTTTTTTTGGCATGCTTTAAAGAAGTATATACAGTCAATTTTCCTTGGGTAGCACAACATTTTTTTGTCCTGATCTGTAAACTTTATAAAAATTTTTATCTTTTTTAATTTTTTTTCAAATATCTCAGTGTAAGGTTTACATCAGCAGTTTAAAACTATATTTAAACTTACAATGTTATTTGTTTTTCTAATTGATATTCTCTCTCTCTCTCTCTCTGATGTCCCACACCACATAACCTGAAAACATTACATGTTGGGTCTGTAGTTATATTATTCAAAACTTTAAATTTTTCATTTTATATATATTTTTTTCAAGATTAATATTCTCTCTCTCTCTCTCTCTCTCTCTCTCTCTCTCTCTCTCTCAAAGTAACCAAATTGAAATGAAAGTTGTATATATGTTAATTAAGAACACACACACACACACACACACACACACAGAGTTGTATTTATGTTTAAGAACACACACACATTTAATATTTAAGATTGTGTGTGTGTGTGTGTGTGTGTGGTGTGTGTGTGTTGATTAAGAATATAATATACTCACATTCATTTAATATTTAGATTTTAAATACCATTAATAAAATATATCAGAGCAAATTCATATAAATATAAACAATTAAATTGGCATGGGATAGCAGTCATTTATTGACATGCTTTGAATACTAGTATATACACACATACTGTCAATTTGCCTTGAGCAACATGACATTATTTTTGTATTGTACTGATCCTTTACTTTTATAAAAATATCTTTGGTAATTAATTCCTGTGTTCAAATATCACAGTGTAAACTAAAAGTAAGCCTGTAGTTTAAAACCAATTGTAAAATTAGATTTAAACTTAAAACATCATGTGACTTTAGGTGCTTGATAGGTTGGCAGTAAAAAACCAAATATAAAATTATATATTTAAAAACTTGCATCTGTTTAAAATATATATTTCCAAAAGCTAGAATTAAATACATCAGCACAAATGTCAAATAAATATGTGCACATTAATTGCCTAGGATAGAAGGCCATTTTTGACTTGTCTATAATAAATGCATACTTGTATGTATTTAGTCTGACTTCTATGGGTAACATAAAGTCATCATTTGTAATGATCTTGACAATATAGATTTAATATAAATAGGTAAATAGATTCTGAAATATATATGCACACATATATCTAAAAATTGGTTTAACTTTTCAAAATACATCTTAAAATAAAGAAACTGAAAAGATCTATATACATTTGTTCTGATCAGTTTAATATGTAATCTTAAAAAATTCAGTAACTAAAATTCTAAGTTATAAGTCATAACACTTATTCAATTTTTAAATTCTATTTTATTATTTTAAAATATACTTGTAAAATTTAAAAAAATAGACATCCAAATAAAATCATAAATTAATGATGTAAACATTTATCTTAACAGTGATATAGGAATATATACATTGAAGATTAAAATATACAATTCAATATATATTCACACACACACACACACACACACACACACATATTGATTTTGAGTAGACAATAATAGCCATCTTCTAAATTATATCTTAACAAACAGGTAAAATTAATCACACACACACACACACACACACACAGAGTAGAAGCTATCAATTAATATGCAATTTCAAAAGGTACATGTATATATATATAAGATTAAGAGCATTGATGACCTTGACACAGATAATTGGAATCCAACAATTAAATTGCTTGCATCTATTGCATACTTATTCTACTATATTTATTTCAATTTTTTTAGCTGGGATTCCAACTAAGAGATACAAGTGTATGAATATGACAGTAATATTTCAGTCCCAAAAACAACACAATGGAGAATAAGAACAGAAACAGGGTATACTAATTAATTTTTATGTTTAGACATTTTCAGATTTTTTGATAAGTCTCAAAAAATTACATTTTTCTTTAATGAGCAGAAAATGCAATTATCTATATTATAATTACATTTGAATAAGTCAATGAATGAGGAATTTGTTAACATTTTAGTTGTATTAAAGAGTAATGCCATGACACAATCTGTAGTTTGTCAGACCTGCTTGCCTCAAATCCTTTTTTCGACCGTCTAATATTTCCAGTAAAATCCCACATTAATTTTTCTTCAGCTGCATTCAGTGTAAATATGACAATACCAGGACAACATTTGTCCACTGTTTTACTATTAAACAGTTCATGGTTTATTATTTGCTATATTGGTTGGAAGGTTGCCTGAACAGCATATTGTTTGCTTTAATCAATAATTTTTTTAAATTTTGGCCTTTTCCTGCAATAATTATCTTTTTTTTTTTTTTTTTTTGCATTTTTTTTTACATGCTCCCCAGGTTCAATTTTTGTTCATCTGAAGAAAATGTGTTTAAAAAGAATATATGTAATATTTAATACCTCTCTTATCTCTTTTTTTTCCTAAATAAAATCTGTAAAACTAAAAATTAATTTGGTTTTGCCTACTGACAGGCCAAGTTGTGATGTGTATTTGATTGAGGTACATGTATTTTCAAATTTTAAACTTTCTGATTGCAGGAATAAGAGTTTGGAAACTACACCTGGTTTATCAGATGAAAGTCTAACAGATATGTATGTGTCTGATCATGATACAGATAGTAATTGTGATGTACAAATTAATTTGCCCACTGATGATGATGAAAACAGTGAAGATGACATCAATTATTTAATATCAGAAAGTGAGTCTGATGCTTCTTCCTCTTCTGATGAAGATGCATCATTCGAGCATAAATCAACACTAAGTAATGATGTTAGTAAGGATCCTCCACTCTATGTCATTCCACCCAGTAACACCTTGTATAAAAGTAGAATTACAAGATCTGAACATCTTTGTGCAATCAGTGCATATGTAACTCGTCACAATTTATCAGACGCTGCGTTTAAAGACTTACTTGACATAATCCAGCTACACCTACCTGAAAAAAACATTGGAGAGACTAACATAAATAATGTCAAGGAATCGTGTGGTTTTAATCCTGAATACATACAGTATCATTTGTATTGTGAAAATTGCAAAATGCTCTATGATGATGATAATGAAGATTGTAAAACCCCAGGTTGCACAGGTTCAAAAACAAAGATTAATTCAAAAAATTATTTCATGACCGGAAATTTGAACATTCAACTTACTGAAATTTTAGAAAGAGATGGTGTTTGGGAATCAATTACAGAACAAAGAATGTCTGTTCCAGAACATATTTCTGATGTAAGGGGAGGAGAGGAGTACAAAAAAATGTTAAAACCTGGAGGTTTTCTACACAGTAACTCTAATATAACTTTATCACTTTTTATTGATGGCATACCATTGTTCAAAAGTTCATCTGTATCTCTTTGGCCAGTGTATGTTTTAATTAATGAAATTCCACCAAAATCACGGTTTCAACGAAAAAATATGATATTATGGGGAATATGGCAGGGAGTTGGTAAGCCAAACATGAACATGTTTTTGAAACCTCTTGTGGTTGATTTAATGAAACTGTACCATAATGGAATTCAAATTAAAAATAGTTGTTCAAATGAGAAAGAGATTGTTAGGGCTAGACTGATAATAGCTACTATGGATCTACAAGCTCGGGCATATGTCTTGATGATGACACATCATAATGGATTATATGGATGTCTTTATTGTCTAGAACGTGGGGAGGTGGTAAAAAGTGGCAAGGGCACTTGCAGGTCATATATAAATAGAGAACAGCCAACACCAGCTCGCAGTGATGAATCTGCTAGAAATTGTGCTCAAATTGCAAGACAAAGTGGAAAAAGAACAGAAGGATTTCTTGGTGAAAGTGTATTGTGGTATTTGTCATATTTTTCTGTTACAAATAGTGTAGTTATTGATTATATGCATGGAACACTCCTAGGCGTTTGTAAAAAATTATTAGAATTATGGTTTGACAAGTCATATTCTTCTGAGACATTTAACATTACTACAAAAGTTGATGAAGTGGACAAAATATTAAAAAACATTAAACCACCTTATACCATACATAGAAAACCTAGAGTTTTAAAAAGTACATTTTCAAACTGGAAAGCATCTGAACACAGAAACTGGTTATTATTTTACTCCCTACCTTGTCTAAAAGATAGACTTCCTGATATTTATGTCATACATTTTAGTTGTCTGGTTGAGGCTATCTATGTACTTCTTCAGGAAGGCATTACTTCTAATGATATAAGAAGAGCTCGTCTTCTTTTAACAAAGTTTGTAAGCAATTTTGAAAAACTGTATGGCAAACGATTTATGAGTCTAAATGTTCACAATCTGACCCACATGCTGCAATGTGTTGAACTATGGGGCCCATTATGGGCCTGGTCCTGCTTCTCGTTTGAATCTTTCAATGGTGAAATTAAGAAGTCCATTCATGGAACAGGAAATGTATGCAAGCAGATTTATTGGTCCTTGCAAGCTCAAAAGCATATTGAATGCAATGTTAAAGCATTACCTGAAAGTGAATTAAAAACATGTGTTATGAAAATGATGGCATCAAAACATGTATCTGGATTGGAGGCTTACCAATGTATCATAATACAACAGTCATCTTTACCATTAATATTTTCCTTGAGAATGAAGCATAATCTGAAAACCATAAATGAGTCAGAGTCTGAAAATGATTTTATTTGTGTATCAAAAATTGCAAGAAATGGTTACCTTATGTATAGCATTATATGCAGCAAAGTGAAAAAAGAAAATTCATACACCATTCAGTTAGAGAGACATCTAGACAATGATACAGCAGTTGGAATAGAGGTCTCACATTATATCATGTCGAAGTCAAACTCTAAAAGAACTTTTGCAGTTGGTAGATTATTTTACTCTGATGGATTTATTTTCCCTCAAAGAGTCCCTCATCTACAGAAAATAACTTTCAAAAGGTATATATATCACAAAAAAATTGCAGTTACTTTGTATATTTGACAAAAACACAAGGGTAGCAAGATTGCAAGTTGTAAAGTATTATGGTGTTAATAAATTCCTCATAAATACTTTTCTTTAAGACCTCAGTGGCTGAGTGGTTGAAAAGAGCATAATAGATCATAGTGCCTCTCATCACCTAGGTTAAACCCTGCTCAGGTAGATTCTAGTGTGGGAACTCTCATTTCCTCCACCATCCCAGAACTGACAAACTCCATATAAGTGAAAGAATCTTCACTAGGTTGTAAAACATGATTAATCCAACCCATTCAATAACATTATTTATTTCTATCCTTATCCTACAGTTGTTATATCTTACTTATAATCAAAGTTTGTTTTTTCCTTTTTGTAAGAATCATTACAGTAAACTTTTATTTTATAAACAATCATATAATGCTTTCCACAGTAAATTGGGGAAAGTAACACAATTGCATAAATAAATATCAGCTTTATGAAATGATTAGATTTTTTGCCTTGTTACATTCAAAGTTAAATAAGTATTTTAAACAATGTCTATTTTTGTTTCAGGAAAGAGTGTGATGATGTGGTACCAGCTGAACATTTAAAAGAACCATTGATGATAGTGGATGTGAAAAATTGTTCATATGCAGCTGTGTTTCCCAATAATATTGAAAGAGACTAAAACATTCATTGTAACTTAAACCACATTTTCAAGGATTGTAGCTACACTTAAGAGGTCATGCCTTATGAAGATAAAAAAAGTAGGAGTTTTTGAACATAGAAAATTTTCAGCTTGAAGTGAAATTCAAAATTTTACAATGGCAGACTTTTGAAATAAGATTTTGAGCACAGACTGATATTAAACAGGAGGTCATCTCCAAATAACTGAATAAATTGTAAAATCACATGCAATGTGGCTAAAATCCTTGAAAAAGGTTGTAGTGAAAATATATATAGTTTAAAATAAGTTTTTGCACTACAGTTAAGACTTACTTTTGTGCATCTCAGGACTGTAACATTACAAAGCTATCATTTTATTCTTCTTATTGTATGAACATGACTTGCAGATGCTTTGTTTGTTGAAACAGTAGATGCTGGAATTTAATTAGTATCATAAACCATTGTCCTGGGGTCAAATCTTAATAAAGATGGAAATACCTAAAAGAAGATATTTATAGTTAAGTTTTTAACATACATGAATCAAACACTAATATACCAGTCTATGTCAAAATCACAATCCCAAAAGCAAAGTAAAAACTTTGAAAATTAGATTACCAGTTAAACAAATGAACTTCAACCAGGAAGCGAGTCCAGGTGTCCAGTAAGGTATATGCACCCCCTGTATTTATGTCACAAAATGATTTTAATTAATCAAAGAAAGAAACCATTTTCCTTAAAAACTTAAAATATCTATTGAAATTGAAAGGATCTATTTTTAACAGTATTTAAACTTTTTTATTATTATGATTTAACAAAAACCAAGCAACAATATTGTAACATAAACCAACTAGATAACAGCTCTCTAATCCACTTGTACCATTTGCAAGTGAAGTTATTCCATTAAATTAAAATAGTATTTTGCTTTATTCTGCTAATATTTTGAAACAATGTATTGATTTTTAAAATAACTTTCATAACATTATATGTACACATCACTAATGAATAATGTAAAGGAAATTAACACACAAATCAATAAGTGCGTGTATTTACAAAGTTACTAGTATTTAATACTTACCCTTTTGATAAGTGTCAGTTGATATTGCTGCATAACAATTCTTTTTATATTTGCTGCATGCTTTGAATCATCGAACTGCAGGTGCTACTCGTTTGGTATATTATACTTTTGAAAATACTATTTTTATGAACAGATTTGGATTCTTTGTTGAAAAAAAATCCTTTTGAATGGTATATTTGTATATTTAGGTGTATTTATATATTTTTTTTGTATTTTTGCAATTTTTTCCATGTTTTAAAACTCAGATTTTTTTTTACACTGTATATGTTAATCTGGAGTGTAAATTTTTCTAAGTTCTATTTCTTTGCCATGGAAAATCCACGTACGAACTGTACACACTTTCCACAGAAATGCCACAACATGTACGTGGACAATTTGTGATTTGATGTGGACATGTACACACTTTCTGTGGACATGTACACACTTTCCACTAAAATGCCATGGCTTTCCATGGAAATCCATGGATTTTCCATGGACATGATCAATTGTCCATGGCAAATCTACACCCGGGTAATTCATGATTTCAGTCTTCTTCTACAGCTATGACCTTGACCTTTGAACATATGACCTTGAACCATATATCAAAATGATCATCATATCAATACTTACAATATTCTAATATACATGCCTATACAAAAATATAACAGTTTTTAAGATAATCAACAATATCAGTACACTTATGCAGCTATGACCTTGAACTTTCAATATATGACCTTGAACCATATATCAAAATGATTGTTATACAAATATTTTCGTTTGCCTTGTGAATTTCCCATAGCTGCAAGCTTAAGAGTCGTTGCATTCATGGTTGACAATGGACGACAAAAGCCTTGTCACTCCGTGTTTGAATACATAAAAAAAAAAACAATACACAATCCAAACTACATTACTGATGAGGAATGAATTTCCGAAATGTGCACATCTGGCACATCAAAATTTAACTGGTATTTGTTATATATTTACCATAGGTAAACAAACATGGCTATCACGTCACTTGGTACCATGTTAAATTTTGTTATGCTGAACGTTTTAACAATGTTTTGATTTCATATGTCTCTTAATATATCGAGAAAATTGCGGTCATGACCTTGATGGAACTCCTTGTTATTATCTGTTCAAATAGGCAAGTTATAACAATTTGAAGCCATTTTCCAAAATTTTTAAAATTAAACATAAAACGCGTAATCCATTTTTGACCAAATTTCATGAAATGATCCATAGGCTTAAGACCCTAGAGAAGTTAAATATAAAATAAGATTGTTTCTCCCAACATCGATTTTGGAGAAGAAGATTTCTGCACCCCTAGGTCACTGTGACCTAGTTTTGGTAGCCATGACAACGGCATTAACAAATCTCAATTGCACCAGCTCATACATGCTTCTGACAAAGTATCATTGAAATCTGTCCACCAGTCAATAGAGCAAAAAAAATATTGAGGCTCCCGTGTTGTGACATCATTTACAACTACTTAAATAAGTGAAATACAAACTTGTAGTTTAACTTTCTATAATTATTTTATGAGAAAACTATTTAATGAAGTGGAATTAACATCCCTTAGACATTTACCGATAATTAAGATTATTATTAATCTTTTTGTTTATTAGATACATTCCTTAGATTCAGACCCACACCTGTAATTAACAGGGTGTGACTTATAATTTGCAAAATTGATTTGCAGGTTGATAAAGTTATCTCACGTCCTGTAATATACAATAATATATTTACCAGTTTACAGTTCAAGTAAAGTAAAATATTTTTATTTGGTAAATGTTATTTGTCATATACAGTATAAAGATTTTACTTCGGAAAACATGGATATTTCATTTGAAAATTTTATAAAGAAAAAAAATCTTTCTTAGTTTTCATGTCAATAATAATAATAACAAGAGGCCCATGGGCCTTAACGCTCACCAGAGAATATGGCAAAAATCATTGGCAAAAATACATATAATATTCTAATATACATGCCTATACAAAAGGTTAAATAGTTTCCAAGATAATTAACAATTTCAGTCTTTTTATGCATCTATGACCTTGACCTTGGAACATATGACCTTGAGTCATATATCAAAATGATTGTCATATCAATACCTACAATATTCTTATATATGCCTATGCAAAAAGTTAAAGTTTTCAAGATAATTAACAATTTGAGTCCTTTTTATGCATCTATGACCTTGACCTTTGAACGTATGACCTTGAGTCATATATCAAAATGATCGTCATGTCAATACCTACAATATTCTAATATATATGCCTATGAAAAAAGTTAACAGTTTTCAAGATAATTAACAATTTGAGTCTTTTTTATGCATCTTTGACCTTGGCCTTTGAACGTATGACCTTGAGTCATCTATCAAAATAATTGTCATGTACATCTTTACAATATTCTAATATATATGCCTATGCAAAAAGTTAACAGTTTCCAAGATAATTAACAATTTCAGGCTTTTTATGCACCTATGACCTTGACCTTTGAACGTATGACCTTGAGTCATATATCAAAATGATCGTCATGTCAATACCTACAATATTCTGATATATATGTCTATACAAAAAGTTAATAGTTTCCAAGATAATTCACAATTTCAGGCTTTTTATGCACCTATGACCTTGACCTTTGAACGTATGACCTTGAGTCATATATCAAAATAATTGTCATGTCAATACCTACAATATTCTAATATATATGCCTATGTAAAAAGTTAATAGTTTTCAAGCTAATGCACAATTTTAGTTTTTATAAGCAATAAATAACATTTCAGGAGCAACAACTCCTTTATGCATTACCATATAGTTATGAAACTTTGTATCTTTTTGAATTTTGTCATTCTGAACATTTTCACAATGTTTTGATATTATATATCTTTAAAATTTTTGAAGAAAATAGCCTAAAATTGCAAAATTACAAACTAGGTCATGACCTTGAACTTTGACCTTGACCCCATTTTGAAGGTTATTTTAAGAAAAAGTCAAAACTGAAAACCCCATGTCATTATCTGTTCAAGTAGTCAAGTTATAACAATTTGAAGCCATTTTACGAAATTTTTTAAATTAAACGCAAAAACGCATAACCCATTTTCGACCAAATTTCAAGAAAAGAACCAACTATAGGCTTAAGACCCTAGAGAAGCCAAATATCACATCAGATTTTTTCTCCCATCATCGATTTCGGAGAAGAAGATTTTTTAAGATTTTTGGACCCCTAGGTCACCTTGACCTAGTTTTGGTAGCCATGGCAATGCCACGAACAAATCTGAATTGCACCGACCCATATATGCTTCTGACCAAGTATCATTGAAATCTGTCTTGCAGTTTTGGAGGAGAAGTCGAAAATAGGTGTTAATGACGCACACACGCCACGCCATGCCATAAGCTCACATGACCTTTCGGTCAGGTGAGCTAATAATAATAATAATAATAAAATATAACTTTTAGGCAAAATCAAAAATTTAAAATTGACAACCAGAAAAGGCTATTTAAAACATGTTTATTGATCTACTTACAGCATTTGATTTTATTAGATTTTAGTTTTCACTTTTCCTTGGGCATACATTTAGCTGTGATTTTCTTAAACTCTTTATTCTATATTAACAAATCCATAAAATTATTATTATTATTATCTTGTTTTTTTTTTTTAAATGTTGTCTCATTCTAAAATCTGTCATTTCATTTTAAACAATTATAATATATTTCGAGTGAAATAATTTGAGATGGAATATCTTGTTTTTTTTCCTTTATAATTATCCCAGGATTAATTTGCCATCGGACAGTTGAAAAGAACTATGTTACAAACTTTAATTGTGTGAACATTTTCCAATTATAGAGGAAATGTGATGCCGCCAGACTACTTAAAAGTTTTCTACATCACGATCATTTAATTTTAACTGTCAATAAACAATGCACAAAAGAGCATAGGGGACTAGATTTTTATGCATTGATTTTTAGCCGGTGTCACTGTCATGTGCTGATTTTGAATTTTTATTAAAATAATGCATTCAAAATTCAAAATTTTGAATGCATTATTTAAATAGAAATTCAAAATCAGCACATGACACCACAGTAAGTTCCATAATACTCATCCGGTAGTCTGTCCAGTCCGACTTGATATTTAGTTCATTTTAAAATGTGGACTAAAAATTAATTTTTCGTGTATTTGACAAGTTAAAACTAATCACATATTTTTTGTTAAGCTATGCAACTAATTGTAATTCTCGAGTCTGTCCAGTCCGACTTCATAAAATAATTTATTTTCTTAAAAAAGTCAAAGATATAATCAATTTTCGTGTTATTGACAAGTTAACACTTGTCAAGTATTTTTCAAGAGCCATGCAACCAAATGCAGTCAAAGTTCTTGAGTAGGTCAGGACTCGACTCAATTTGTTCATCAGATTTGTCCGTTTCTGGTTCGAATAAATAACGGCTATACTCCAAATTTATCACTGCCTCTGCGGTAGCTCAGTTGGTAAAGTGCTCGCTCCTTAAATGGAAGGTCGTGGGTTCTGACCCAAGACTTGAAAGTGGGTAGTGACTGTTCTTTCGCCAAGCACTTGGCATTACAAAATGAAAGTCACGGTTCTTTCGGATGGGAACTTAAAATAAACGAGGTCCCGTGTCATGGCAGGCATGGCACGATAAAGAAACCTGCTGTATAATGCCATCAGCACAGGCAAAATTTCTGCACTTTCGCCTATAGCTGGCGACGTCTCGATATAAGTGAAATATTCTACTGGGACGTTCAACACCATTACTTAACTCAACTCAACTCCAAATTCATCATTAATAAGACTGTCTACTGCTTCCCGAAATAATGACGAATTATTTGACATATACAGATACATGTCAGAGTCATTACTTTCTTCTCCATACGTCAATATATCATCATTGATACTACTGTCTATTATGTTAGACACTACTTCTAATACAGCAATGACGTCACACATTTATATCTCAAAACAAGGCGTTTCACTTTTTGATAAAGGGAAAGTTATAAAATGAGGATTTCAAACCGCTATAACCTTTTTATGATGCGGTTTTCAATATTGTTATATTTAAATAATATATAAAACAATTGTGATAAAAATTTTTGGTTATAGGTACCCTTAAGCTTGAAACACTGGAAGTTGTTTTAATTTATGTGACTAAAATTCATAAAATTACTCTATAAACCTGTAAATCAATTTTGCAAATTGTAAGCTACATCCTGTTGATTATAGGTGATTAATCCGGAATGTGTCTAATAAATAAGTAAATCAAAAATTATCATAATTATGGGTATAGGCATTAACTGGGTGCAAATTCCCTTAACTTAATATTTTATCATGAAAAAATCAAATGATGTTAAACTAAGATTTGTTGTATTTTAGTAGTTGGAATATAATATGCTTTGTTGTCGATTACTGTTTTAATGTCACTACACGGAAGCCTCGACATTGACCTTTTAGATTTTGATTTCTGGAAATGTATAAGAAATTCACCAATATCTACTTTATTTCTTGATAAATTTTTATTAAATTTCCAGTAAAACCATATTTAAGTATGACAAAAAAAAAAAAAAAAAAAAAAAAAAAAAAAAAAAAAAAAAAAGGTCAAAACAATTACAGGTACCCTTTAGATATGTGATGGTAGGTTCACCACAGTTATTTGTCCCAATCATTATCATGACAGATTTGTGTTACCCTGCTCTGGTAAATTTATAGTGCAACTTCCGAATACTGGCCCTTCTAAAAACCGAAAAATTCTCCATATACCGAACAGGCCAGACCAGTCCTGAATTTATCCTTCTTTGTTTATATTAAAATTAACTTCCATAAACCAGTCCCTCTGAATTCCGAACACCAGCCTTTTAAAAGTGCCCAAATCATGTAACATCTTAATACTTTACTTCTGAAAACTGGCCTTTGGGAGCTGCAATGCATCATTGAACCGTAACGGTCAGGTGATTTTCTATCTGCTTATCAGATTACTGAAAAAACAAGAGGCCCATGGGCCTTGACGCTCACCTGAGGAAATGTCCAAAAACTTGCAAAGAACTTAATTACAAAAATTTACAAAATTTCTCAAGTTTGGAAATCCGGCAATAATTAATCAGAAATATCTAGTAACATTTCATTTATAAATAGCTTATTTGCATGATTTAAATAGTACAATGAATAATTTCCAAATCATGATTTTGATCTTTGAACATATGAACTTGAACCTTATATCAAAATGGTCGTAATATCAATACCTACATTATTCTAAGATACATGCTTGTACAAAAAGTTAATGGTTTTCAAGATAATTTACAATTTCAGTTTTCTTCTACAGCTATGACCTTGACCTTTGAATATATGACCTTGAAGCATATATCAAAATGAATGTCATATCAATACCATAAATTCTAATATACATGCCTATACAAAAAGTTAACAGTTTTAAAGATAATTCACAATTTCAGTACATGTATGCAGCTATGGCCTTCACCTTTCAACATATGACCTTGAGCTATATATAAAAAAGATTGTCATATCAATACCTACAATATTCTAATATACATGCCTATACAAAAAGCTTATAGTTTTCAATCTAATGCACAATTTTAGTATTTATAAGCAAAAAATAACATTTCAGGGGCAACAACTCCTAAATGGATTATCATATAGTTAAGAAAATTTTGTCATGGGGAACATTTTTAACAATGTTTTGAATTCATATATCTCTTAATATTTGCAAGAAAATTGCCTAAAACTGCATAAATCACAAATTAGGTCATGACCTTGATGCATAACCTTGACCCTATTTAAAAGGTCATTTCAAGAAAAAGTCAAAACTGAAAACCCCATGTCATTATCTGTTCAAATAGTCAAGTTATAACAATTTGAAGCCATTTTACACATTTTTTAAAATTATCCGTGTTACCCAATGCATTTTTTGACCAAATTTCACAAAATGAAAAACTATAGGCTTAAGACCCTAGAAAAGCTAAAGATCACATCAGATTTTTTCTCCCATCATCAGTTTCGGAGAAGAAGATTTTTAAAGATTTTTGGACCACTAAGTCACCTTGACCTAGTTTTGGTATCCATGGCAATGCCATGAACAAATCTGAATTGCACCAGCCCATATGTGCTTCTGACCAAGTATCATTGAAATATGTCCAGCAGTTTTGAGGAAAAATCGAAAATAGGTGTTAACGACACATGCACACAGGCATGCACATACACACCCCGCGCTATGCCATAAGCTCACATGACCTTTCGGTCAGGTGAGCTAATAATGTATCGTAATGCACACATCATTGTACTGGTCGACCGGATTACCTGTGCAGATATGCTTGAATAAATAATTGAATCGATTGATTGTTTCCTTTATTGTTCGATAAACTAATTATTGCAATTATTGTTTTTTTGATGGTTTTAATTTCATTATTTCAAGGTTTTTTCCCGTCAAGTACCCCTTACTTGAATATGACCAAACGTTTATAAACAATTGATTTTGTATCTCCTGTGCAATGCAAAAATATTAAGAAATATTTTTTTATTTAAAAATCATTATTTTCTTTCTTTTTTTAATTAGACACTTTTTAAACAATATTATTGCTATTTAATATCAAAACATTCCTGTCACCACGATCCGGAAACCGGTCACTAGAGATACCGAATAGGCTTGTAATAAACGAATTGGTCCTCGTTTTAAGTGATATAGATAATATTTTTGCTTCATATGTTGTAAATAGCATAAACAATTTATAAAACAATATATTTTGAAAAATAAATTGTTTCATTTTCAACCGGAAACAGTAACTTGTTTGCCTGACTAACACAAGCAGCACACATTTAGCCGTTTTGGATATTGTACAGTTGTTTGTAATAATCTGCCAGTTTGTAAGCTTTGGATTTATAGACGGTATGCAAATAAGTGGAATCTACTGTACTTGTTAAGTTCAAGAATTACATGCAAGATCAATGCTTATGTGAATGTATTGATATTTACGTATTTTGTCAATGCACTGTTTGATAAAATTCTGAAATGGAAGAGATTCAGACCGGATCGGACTACCAGTATTTATAAGGCCCGCTAAATACCAGCCAGTCTGAGAACCCTAAAAACCGGCCAAATTCCTCTGTCCCACACAAGGCCGGTATTCGGAAGTTGCACTGTATTCATGACAAACTGGTAAGTTGCATTTATAATACAGTGTGTGCTATTTTTTTAAAATTTTTATTTTGTTTTACTTGAGCAGGTTGGCAATGTTTTAAACTATACAAACTACCAAAATTGAACTAAATCAGTGAATAATTAATTGTGATAACTGCTATGTTTTTTGTGTGTATTTTGACTATTTTTAGTAATGGCAACCAATTTTGGATGCTGGATTGGGTTGGTAAACAAACTTTGATATACTGACATAAATAAAACCAGTCAAGTGGAGATAGTAAATCAAAGGGGAACAACTCTAAAGTTTTCACTATAACTTTTCTATGACAAAATATTCAAATACCTGAATGTAATCTACTGCTACAGCACCACTCAGAGCAAAGAGGGGATATATTGGAAACAAAAATCTTTCTTCCTACATAAAAATAAAAAAGTAAGTAAAATATTAAATAAAGTTAAAAAATAAGAAAAACAACATGCATTCTCATTAAAGAATTATCTTTGTAAGTCTTTCATTTCAGTGTTTTACAATGTTCATAGTTAAAACTCTAGAAGTTTCATAACATAACAAACAAGAGGCCCATGGACCTTAACGCTCACCTAAAGATATGCCCAAAATTGTTTGCAAAGTACATGTGCAATAGAAAATAACTGTAATTAAAGAAACTTTCCAAGTTTTTGCCAGTTTGGAACTGACAAATACTAATCAGAAATATTTAGTAACAGTTCATTTATAAATAGCTAAATGCACATAGTAACTAAAGTGCAATAAATAATTTCTAGATAATTAACAATTTTAGTACATGTATATGCAGCTATGATCTTTACCTCTGAACATATAACCTTGAACAATATACAAAAATGGTTGTTATATCAATGCCTACACTATTTTGAAACATATGCCAATTTATAAAGTTAATAGTTTTCAAGATAATTAACAATTTCAATCTTCTAATGCAGCTATGACCTTGACTTTTGAACATATGACCTTGGACCATATATATTAAAATGATCAACATGATAGTAATACCTAAAATATTCTACATATATGCAAATGTAAAAAGTTAATAGTTTTCAAGATCATTAACAATTTCAGTCATCTAATGCAGCTATGACCTCGACCTTTGGACATATGTCCTTGAACCATATATCAAAATGATCATCATATTAATCTACAATATTCTGCATACATGCCTATTTAAAAAACTTAATAGTTTTCAAGCTTATGCACAATTTTAGAATTTATAAGCAAAACATAACATTTCAGGGGCAATATCTCCTACATGGAAGGATAGGAAACTTGGTACCTTGTTAAATATTGCCATGCTTAACATTTTAACAACATTTTGATGTTATATATCTCTTATAGTTTTGAAGAAAACAGTCTAAAACTGCAAAATTCACAAACATTTTGAAGGTTATTTCAATAAAAAGTCAAAACTGAAAACCCCAGGTCATTATCTGTTCAAATAGCCAAGTTATTATTCATTTGTAATTTGAAGATTTTTAAGAAATTTAAAAAATTAAATGCATAACCTAATTTTTGACAAAATTTCATGAAATGAAAAATTTATAAGCTTAAGACACAAGAGAAACCATGTATCACATTAGATGTTTTCTCCCATCATTGCTTGCAGAGAAGAAGAGTTATAAAGATTTTTGGACCCATAGGTCACCTTGACGATTATTTTGGAGCCACGACAATGCCACAATCAAATCTAATTTGCACAACCCATACATGCTTCCGACCAAGTGTCACTGAAATCTGTTGAGTAGTATCAGAGGAGAAGTCAAAATGTAAAAGTTTACTCTTCAGACAACAAGAACCATGACAAAGACAGACAAACTTTGATCAGATAAGCTAACTTGAGCTTTCAGCTCAGGTGAGTTAAAAAAAGAGGCATATGGGCATTAATGCCCTCCTTTGGATATGTCCAAAACCATTTGCAAAGAACTAAAAAACACTTTCCAAGTTTTCTCAAGTTTGGAACTGCCACAATACCTAATCAGAAATATCTAGTCACAGTTCATTTAAAAATATGTCATATGCATGTAGAAACTATAGTACAATGAATAACTTCCAAATCATTAACCATTTCAGTATACAAAATGTACTTATGGAGCTATGTCCTTGACCTACAATATTCTAATATACATGCTTATACAAAAAGATAATAGTTTTCAAGCTAATTAACCATTTCAGTACACTTATGCAGCTATGACCTTGACCTTTGAATATATTATCTTGAACCATATATCAAAATAATTGTCATATCAATACCTATAATATTCTAATATACATGTCTATACATAAGGTAAATAGTTTTTCAAGATATATTGACAAATACATAATTTTAGCAATTTCCCCATTTTGAGCCCTATGGCTACCATTTGGGCAAATCTGAAACTAGAATGACCTAAGAATATATTAAATGAAATAACTAAGGTATATTGTACATTCAAAGGAGAAGATTTTCAAAGTTTTTCACAATTTCCCCCTTATGGAGCTTAAGGGGACATCCTTCCTTCATTTGTGCAAATTTGAAAGGCCTTAATCTAGGCATGATAACCATTAAGTTTCATCAAATTTGGATAATAAGGTAAGATGATTAAATTGTTAAAAGCTAACACGACACACAACAGATGGTGAACCAGTGCAATAGCCAATCTGTGCTTAAAAAAAGTTTTTAAGGGATGTCTGTATTTAGAAAATGTCACAAAAATTGCTTATTATGGCAATAAGGCAATGTTTTAAACATGCATATTTGCCTCAAGTCTGTTCTTCAGAACAACACTGCATGTTCATCAAACATATAAATGCAAATTCCATTTAAATTTAACCTTATTTTCTTGTAAAAATTTATATGTAGACTTTTATTATGTGCCTTGATTCTCACGTGTCTCATAAATATTTAAAACAATTTTTCCCGACTATCTACATACAGTAATGATTTAAAAACTTACCTTATGAGGACGAGTAAAAAATATTGCAATCCATATATACATTGGTAACAACACTAACCACACTGGGATATCTAAAATAATAAATAAAATCTGTCAAAAGTATCTAAATTAATAAACAAGATCTGTCAAAAGTATCTAAAATAATAAACAAAATCTGTCAAAAGCATCTAAAATAATAAAAAAAAATCTGTCAAAAGTATCTAAATTAATAAACAAGATCTGTCAAAAGTATCTAAAATAATAAACAAGATCTGTCAAAAGTATCTAAATTAATAAACAAGATCTGTCAAAAGTATCTAAAATAATAAACAAGATCTGTCAAAAGTATCTAAATTAATAAACAAGATCTGTCAAAAGTATCTAAAATAATAAACAAGATCTGTCAAAAGTATCTAAAATAATAAACAAGATCTGTCAAAAGTATCTAAATTAATAAAAAGATCTGTCAAAAGTATCTAAAATAATAAAAAAAATCTGTCAAAAGTATCTAAATTAATAAACAAGATCTGTCAAAAGCATCTAAAATAATAAACAAGATCTGTCAAAAGTATCTAAATTAATAAACAAGATCTGTCAAAAGTCAAAATAATAAACAAGATCTGTCAAAAGTATCTAAAATAATTAATAAAATCTGTCAAAAGTATCTAAATTAATAAACAAGATCTGTCAAAAGTATCTAAAATAATAAAAAAAATCTGTCAAAAGTATCTAAATTAATAAACAAGATCTGTCAAAAGTATCTAAAATAATAAACAAGATCCGTCAAAAGCATCTAAAATAATAAACAAGATCTGTCAAAAGTATCTAAATTAATAAACAAGATCTGTCAAAAGCATCTAAAATAATAAACAAGATCTGTCAAAAGTCAAAATAAACAAAATCTGTCAAAAGTAAAATAATAAACAAGATCTGTCAAAAGCATCTAAAATTATAAACATAATCTGTCAAAAGTATCTAAATTAATAAACAAAATCTGTCAAAAGTATCTAAAATAATTAACAAAATCTGTCAAAAGTATCTAAAATAATTAACAAAATCTGTCAAAAGTATCTAAAATTATAAACAAAATCTGTCAAAAGTAAAATAATAAACAAGATCTGTCAAAAGCATCTAAAATTATAAACATAATCTGTCAAAAGTATCTAAAATAATAAACAAAATCTGTCAAAAGTAAAATAATAAACAAGATCTGTCAAAAGCATCTAAAATTATAAACATAATCTGTCAAAAGTATCTAAAATAATAAACAAAATCTGTCAAAAGTATCTAAAATAATTAACAAAATCTGTCAAAAGTATCTAAAATAATTAACAAAATCTGTCAAAAGTATCTAAAATTATAAACAAAATCTGTCAAAAGTATCTAAAATAATTAACAAAATCTGTCAAAAGTAAAATAACTAACAACATCTGTCCAAAGTATCTAAAATAATAAACAAAATCTGTCAAGAGTAAATAAAATAATTAACAACATCTGTCAAAAGTATCTAAAATAATTAACAAAATCTGTCAAAAGTATAATGTACTACAGTATATGACTTCTATTTTATGTCTAGATATAACAGAACTTAGAAATGGATCAAGTCTGGTGTAACCATATTTAAACCAAACAGCAATGGAAACCATACAGTAATCAGGATATTATTATATTGAAATCAAACAATATTCAGGACATCATATTGAAACTAAACAGTAATCAGGACATTATATTGAAACTAAACAGTAATCAGGACATCATATAACAAGAGGCCCATGGGCCTTAACGCTCACCTGTGGATATGTCCAAAATTGTTTGCAAAGTGCAAAGACAATATATTAGGTACAGAAACTTTACAAGTTTTCTCAAGTTAACAACTCCCACAAAACTTAATCAGAAATACATCCAGTCACATTTCATTTATAATTAGCTTATATAATATGCATGAAGTAACTGTAGTACATGCAAGGAATAATTTCCAAATCATTAACAAATTTCAGTATACTTATGCAGCTATGTCCTTGACCTTTGAACATATATGAACTTGAACCATATATGATCGTCATGTCAATACCTACAATATTCTAATATACATGCCTATACAAAAAGTTAAAGTTCTCAAGATAATAAGCAATTTATGTCTTCTTTTGCAGCTGTACCCTTGACCTTTGAACACATGACCATGAACCATATATCAAAATGATCGCCATATTAATTCCTACAATATTCTAATATATATATGCCTATACAAAAAGTTAAAGTTCTCAAGATAATAAGCAATTTATGTCTTCTTTTGCAGCTGTGACCTTGACCTTTGAACACATGACCATGAACCATATATCAAAATGATAGCCATATTAATTCCTACAATATTCTAATATATATATGCCTATACAAAAAGTTAATAGTTTTCAAGATAGTTAGCAATTTAGGTCTTCTTTTGCAGCTGTGACCTTGACCTTTGAACACATGACCATGAACCATATATCAAAATGATCATTGCCGCAATACCTACAATATTCTAATATATATGCCTATACAAAAAAATAACAGTTTTCAAGATAATTAGCAATTTAAGTCTTCTTTTGCAGCTGTGACTTTGACCTTTCAACATATGACCTTGAACCATATATCAAAATGATCATCATATTAATGCCTACAATATTCTAAAATGCATGCCTATACAAAAAGTTAATAGTTTTCAAGATAATTAGCAATTTAAGTCTTCTTTTGCAGCTGTGACCTTGACCTTTGAACAAATGACCTTGAAACATTTATCAAAATGATCATCATATTAATACTTACAATATTCTAAATGCATGCCTAGACAAAAAGTTAACAGTTTTTCAAGATATTAAGCAATTTATGTCTGTGACCTTGTCCTTTCAACATATGACCTTGAACCATATATCAAAATGATCGTCATATCAATACATACAATATTCTAAAATACAGTTAATAGTTTTCAAGATAATTAGCAATTTATGTCTTCTTTTGCAGCTGTAACCTTGACCTTTGAACATATGACCTTGAAACATATATCAAAATGATCGTCATATCAATAGCTACAATATTGTAAAATACATGCCTATGCAAAAAGTTAATAGTTTTCAAGATAATTAGCAATTTATGTCTTTTGTTTGCAGCTGTGACCTTGACCTTTGAACATTTGACCTTGAAACATATATCAAAATGATCACTGTCACAATACCTTCAATATTCTAATACATGCATTACAAATAGTTAATAGTTTTCAAGATAATAAGCAATTTATGTCTTCTTTTGCAGCTGTGACCTTGACCTTTGACCATATAACCCTGAACCATATATCAAAATGATCATTGTCATAATACCTAAAATATTCTAATATACATGCCTATACAAAAAGATTTCAAGCTTATGCACAATTTAAGTATTTATAAGCCAAAAGTAACATTTCAGGGGCAACAACTCCTACATGGATTATCATATAGTTACGAAACTCGGTACATTTTGAAATTTTGTCATGCTGAACATTTTAACAATGTTTTGATTTCATATATTTCTAAATATTTGCAAGAAAATTACCTAAAACTGCATGAATCACAAATTAGGTCATGACCTTGATTTGTGACCTTGACCCTAATCAAAAGGTCATTTCAAGAAAAAGTCAAAACTAAAAACCCCATGTCATTATCTGTTCAAATAGTAAAGTTATAACAATTTGAAGCCATTTTACGAAATTTTTAAAATTAAACCCAAAAAACACGTACCCATTTTTCGACCAAATTTCACGAAATGAACCAACTATAGGCTTAAGACCCTAGAGAAGCCAAATATCACATCAGATTTTTTCTCCCATCATCAGTTTTGGAGAAGAAGATTTTTTAAGATTTTTGGATCTGTAGATCACCTTGACCTAGTTTTGGTAGCCATGGCAACGCCATGAACAAATCTGAATTGCACCAGCCCATATATGCTTCTGACCAAGTATCATTGAAATCTGTCCAGCAGTTTTGGAGAAGTCGAAAATAGGTGTTAACGACGCACGAATGCACGCACATGCATACGCACACACATACACACGCCGTGCCATGCCATAAGCTCACTTGACCTTTCGGTCAGGTGAGCTAAAAACTAAACAGTATTCAGTTCATTATATGGAAACTTTATAGTACTTGGAACTTCATACAGAAACTATATAGGATCAAGGACATTATATGGAAACCATACAGTAATCATGGATATTGTATGGAAGCCACACAGTAATCAGAACATCATACACAAGCTATACAGTAATTAGGAATTCAGTAAATCGTATGAAAAAAACATCAGAATTCACAAAGTGCTCAAGTGAGCTATTGTGATGGGTCACTGTCCGTTGTGCATCGTGCGTAGTGCGTCATGCGTCAACTTTTGATTGTTAACACTCCCGAGGCCACAATTTAAATGCAATCTTAATCAAACTTGCTCAGAATGATCCTCTTGACAAAAGCTAGCTCAAGTTCGTATATGGGCCATGTTGGGTCAATAAGTAGGTCACTAGGTCAAATAATAGAAAAACCTTGTTAACACTCCTAAGGCCCTTATTTGAGTGCAATCTTCATCAAACATTGTCAGATTGATCCTCTTGACCAAAGCTAGCTTAAGTTAGCCACATTGGGTCAATAAGTAGGTCACTAGGTCAAATAATAGAAAAATCTTGTTAACACTCCTGAGGTATTAATTTGAGTGAAATCTTCATCAAACATTGTCAGATTGATCCTCTTAGCAAAAGCTAATTCAAGTTCTTATATGGGTCATGTCGGGTCAATAAGTAGGTCACTAGGTCAAATAATAGAAAAACCTTGTTAACACTCCTGAGGCCCCAATTTAAATGCAATCTTCATCAAACATTGTCAGATTGATCCTCTTGACAAAAGCTAGCTTATGTTCGTATATGGGCCATGTTGGGTCAATAAGTAGGTCACTAGGTCAAATAATAGAAAAACCTTGTTAACACTCCTGAGGCCCCAATTTGAGTGCAATCTTCATCAAACATTGTCAGATTGATCCTCTTGACCAAAGCTAGCTCAAGTTCGTGTATTGGCCATGTTGGGTCAATAAGTAGGTCAATAGGTCAAATAATAGAAAAACCTTGTTAACACTCCGAAGGCCCCAATTTGAGTGCAATCTTTATCTAACTTAGTTAAAATGATCCTCTTGACAAAAACTAGCTCAAATTCATATATAGGCCATGTTGGGCCAATAAGTAGGTCACTTTGTCAAATTCTAAACAAGAGGCCCATGGGCCTTAACGCTCACCTGAGGATATGGCCAACCTGAGTATATATCTCATAACAGAATGATTACCATATCAATTCTTACAATATTCTAATATACATGCCAATACAAAAAGTTAATAGTTTCCAAGATAATTAACAATTTCAGTCTTTTTATGCACCTATGACCTTGACCTTTGAATGTATGACCTTGAGCCATATATCAAAATGTTCGTCATGTCAATACCTACAATATTCTAAAATACATGTCTATACAAAAAGTTTATAGTTTTCAAGCTAATGCACAATTTTAGTTTTCATTGGCAGAAAAAAAAAATTTCAGGGGCAACAACTCCTACATGTATTATCATACAGTTACAAAACTTTGTACCTCTTTACATTTTGTCATGCTGAACATTTTAACAATGTTTTGATATTATATATCTCTTAAAATTTTGAAGAAAATAGCCTAAAACTGCACAAATTACAAACTAGGTCATGACCTTGAACTTTGACCTTGACCCCATTTTGAAGGTTATTTCAAGAAAAAGTCAAAACTGAAAATCCCATGTCAATATCTATTCATATAGTCAAGTTATAACAATTTGAAGCTATTTTACGAAATTTTTAAAATTAAACGCAAAAACATGTAACCTAATTTTTTACCAAATTTCACGAAATGAACAATTTATAAGCTTAAGACCCTAGAGAAGCCAAATATCACATCAGATTTTTTCTACCATCTTCGCTTTCGGAGAAGAAGATTTTTTAAGTTTTTTTTAACCATAGGTCACCTTGACCTAGTTTTGGGAGCTAGGACAACGTCATGAACAAATCTGAATTGCACTGGCCCATATATGCATCTGACCAAGTTTCATTGATATCCACCTTGTAGTTTCAGAAAAGAAGTCGAAAATGTAAAAGTTTACGCTGCGGACGACGACGACGACGACGACGACAGACAAATTTTGATCAGAAAAGCTCACTTGAGCCTTTGGCTCAGGTGAGCTAAAAAACCTTGTTAACACATCTGAGGCCCCAATTTGAGTGCAATCTTCATCTAACTTAGTCAGAATGATCCTCTTGACAAAAGCTAGCTCGAGTTGGTATATTGGCCATGTTGGGTCAAGATGTAGGTCACTAGGTCAAATAATAGAAAAAAACTCCTGAGCCACCAATCTTAGTACAATCTTTATTTAACTTAGTCAGAATGATCAATGGGTCAAATTATATAAAAACCTTGTCAACACATCTGATGGCTCAATTTTAGTCCAATCTTCATCAAATTCAGTCAGAATGATCCTCTTGACAAAAGCTAGCTGAAGTTTTTTTTCTGGTTATGTTGTGTCAATAGATCATGAGGTCAAATTATATAAAATCCCTGTTAACACATCTGAGCAAAATTTGAAAAGCACCCTCCCAATAACCCTTCCTGTGAAGTTTGATCACTATTTGCCTGATAGTTTCTGAGATGTTGAAAATGCGAGTCACACACACACACACACACACACACACACGCTGCTTCATGACCTGAACTACAAAATCTTTATTTTAAAGGTGATATTTTACCACCACAATTAATTTATGGACAGAAACTGACAAATGTCATCCTGTTTATAAATTTCAAATTCATTGGCACATCACTCATTCTGAAAATCACTGGGCTAATTCAGAGACTCAGATGGAATACGTAAAACATGTGATTTTCCCTTTCATAAAACAGGTTAAATGTGCATATTCGATGCATTCAAGGCACAAATGTCCAAAAATTACAGGATTATCTTCAAGACCAGAATATTTACCTTATTTATAGATTTCATGCACTGTACAGATTGCTTGCAACCACTAGACAATCGTGTGCAGAAATCTGTGAAAAATAATTTGCAATTATCATCATTCAGAGCTGGTGTTTTGATCAGATTATGAAACAATTTCAAGAACAAGGCTAAAATGACATAGATATAGCTAGTCCCCTTAATTTGACATTGACAAAATTAAAACCTCTAACAGGGAAGTGGCTCGTAAAGATGTTCCAGTATATTCAGAACAATCAAGAAAAGAAAAAGAAATGGTTTTTGGCAAAAGTGGTATCATTTGATCATTTAAAGGATGAACTGCCATTGTCAAAACAATTTGGATGAATAATTTTAAAAAGATAATATATAAGATACCTGTTTTATGTTGTAAATATATACTTTAATTTTGTTTTACTTCCAGTGGATTTTGAATTCAGTAACATTTTACTGTTTTATAGTATCATGATTTTTATGCAATTTTAATGCTGATTTTAGGTTAAGTGACAAGTTTTATGACTTATAACTTTCATGTTTTTAGAAATTTTATCATATTTGCCAAAATAAAAACAATGCATGTGTAGATCACCAAACTAAATATGCTTACAACCGACTTTCACTTTTCAAAATTGCAAAAATTCAACTCTGCAAAATAACCTGCTAAATGTTACAACTCAAAATTATAATCTCATGTTGGATACTGATGGCATTTACATACAGTCCAAACAAATGTAGGTCAACTGTAGTTGTTCCATAGGAAGTTTACAATTAGAGGTGATGATTTAAAACAAATTGTTCCATGAGCTATCATTCCTACCTGTATTTCTACTACTGATCTTCAATATCCAGCTTACAAGTAACTGCAATAAATAATAGTGAACTAGTATTTATAGTTCATACATAAAAGACAGATAAAATGTAATTGTAGTGACACAATTTAAATATCATGGACAGATAGCACAGAACTAAAGGAATTAATAATCTAGTTGGTTTGTCTAATAAACTTGTAAAGGCATAAATAACCAGAGGCTCAGATGGCTGAGCCTGTATCGCTCACCTGGGCCAGGTAATCTAAGTAGAAGATGTTTAAATCATTCCTGTAAAGTTTGGTTTAATTTAGCCAATATATGCTACTCATAGGGTCCAATGTTAAACTATGTCCTGCGCTGGTGGCCATGTTTTTTTAGCCTGTCCGGAACATTTTGGCTATCCTGGTAAAAAACCATCCAAACATCATTCCTGCAAAGTTTGGTTCAATTTGCTTCAGTAGCTTCAGAGAAGATAGCCAATATATGCTTTTTCCCATAGGGTCCAATGTTAAAATATGTCCTGCGTTGGCAGCCATGTTTTTTGGTGGATCTGGGAAATTTCTGCAATCTTAGTAAAGGACCATCCATACATCATTCCTGTAAAGTTTGATTCAACTGGCTTCAGTAGTTTCAGAGGAGATAGCCAATATATGCTTTTTCCCATAGGGTCCAATGTTAAAATATGTCCTGCGTTGGCAGCCATGTTTTTTAGGGAATCCAGGAAATTTCAGCAATCTTAGTAAAGGACCATCCATACATCATTCCTGTAAAGTTTGATTCAATTGGCTTCAGTAGTTTCAGAGGAGATAGCTAATATATGCTTTTTCCCATAGGGTCCAATGTTAAACTATGTCCTGCACTGGCAGCCATGTTTTTTAGTGAATCCAGGAAATTTCAGCAATCTAAGTAAAGGACCATCCATACATCATTCCTGTAAAGTTTGATTCAATTGGCTTCAGTAGTTTCAGAGGAAATAGCCAATATTTGCTTTTTCCCATACGGTCCAATGTTAAAATATGTCCTGCGCTGGCAACCATGTTTTTTAGTGAATCCAGGAAATTTCTGCAATCTTAGTAAAGGACCATCCATACATCATTCCTGCAAAGTTTGATTCAACTGGTTTCAGTAGTTTCAGAGGAGATAGCCAATATATGCTTTTTCCCATAGGATCCAATGTTAAACCATGTCCTGCCCTGGTGGATCTGGGAAATTTCAGCAATCTTAGTAAAGGACCATCCATACATCATTCCTGCAAAGTTTGATTCAATATGATTAATGAGCTTCAGGAGATAGCAATACATGCTTTTCCAATAGGGTCCAATGTTAAAATATGTCCTGCACTGGCAGCCATGTTTTTTAGTGAATCCAGGAAATTTCTGCAATCTTAGTAAAGGACCATCCATACATCATTCCTGTAAAGTTTGATTCAATTTGCTTAATTAGTTTCAGAGAAGATAGCCAATATATGCTTTTTCCATAGGTCCAATGTTAAACTATGTCCTGTGCTGGCAGCCATGTTTTTTGGTGGATCTGGGAAATTTCAGCAATCTTAGTAAAGGACCATCTGTACATCATTCCTGTAAAGTTTGATTCAATTGGCTTCAGTAGTTTCAGAGGAGATAGCCAATGTTAAAAATTGTCCTGCACTGGCAGCCATGTTTTTTAGTGAATCCAGGAAATTTCTGCAATCTTAGTAAAGGACCATCCATACATCATTTCTGTAAAGTTTGATTCAATTGGCTTCAGTAGTTTCAGAGGAGATAGCCAATATATGCTTTTTCCCATAGGATCCAATGTTAAAATATGTCCTGCCCTTGCAGCCATGTTTTTTAGTGAATCCGGGAAATTTCAGTAATCTTAGTAAAGGACCATCCATACATCATTCCTGCAAAGTTGCTTAAGTGAGCTTAAGAGGAGATAGCAATACATGCTTTTCCCATGGGGTCCAATGTAAAAATATGTCCTGCGTTGGCAGCCATGTTTTTTAGTGAATCCAGGAAATTTCAGCAATCTTAGAAAAGGACCATCCATACATCATTCCTGTAAAGTTTGATTCAATTGGCTTCAGTAGTTTCAGAGGAGATAGCCAATATATGCTTTTTCCCATAGGGTCCAAAGTTAAAATATGTCCTGCACTGGCAGCCATGTTTTTTGGTGGATATGGGAAATTTCTGCAATCTTAGTAAAGGACCATCCATACATCATTCCTGTAAATTTTGATTCAATTTGCTTAATTATTTTCAGAGAAGATAGCCAATATATGCTTTTTCCATAGGTCCAATGTTAAACTATGTCCTGTGCTGGCAGCCATGTTTTTTGGTGGATCTGGGAAATTTCAGCAATCTTAGTAAAGGACCATCCATACATCATTCCTGTAAAGTTTGATTCAATTGGCTTCAGTAGTTTCAGAGGAGATAGCCAATGTTAAAAAATGTCCTGCACTGGCAGCCATGTTTTTTAGTGAATCCAGGAAATTTCTGCAATCTTAGTAAAGGACCATCCATACATCATTCCTGTAAAGTTTGATTCAATTGGCTTCAGTATGTTAACAATGTCCTGCACTGGCAGCCATGTTTTTTGGTGGATCCGGAAAATTTCGGCAATCTTAGTAAGGCCATAATAAATTAATACTTAGATTTTCATCCAATTTTTTTTCAAAATGGGGGGGGGGACGGATTTTATTTTTTTATTTTATTTCTCAGCATTAACTTTGGCCGAGCTTTCAGACACCACAATACCAGTCTCATCTTGATTGAATTCAATATAAGATCCCAAAAATGAAACAACATCTCCAACTTTTGTGGTAGGATTACACTCTGTCAACTCGTGTTTTGTGCGACCAACACAAACTGTGATTCTTGAATTCAATTAGGACCGGGCATCTGATGATCGAGTTTACCACCTACAAAGTCATTATATAATACCATTAATATCATGGTGTCTGGAACTTGACAGCCATACCAGTTTGTGATTGTTTTTTAGCCCGATTTTACAGTGGCTATAATAAATACCATGCTACAACCAGTGAATATGCAAAACACGCTACTTTCATTTTTGAAAATCCGTCTGCAACTTGATTTAACACCAGTCAACTTCTAGGTATTATCCTATGGCTCATGGAGCACAAAACACTCTACATTCGTTATTATAACGCAGAACTCGATCGAAAACCAGTCAGATTTTACTTATTACCTAATGGCTCATGGAGCAAGCAGACTTGTTATAAAAGCCGGAATCGAAACCGGACACGGGTACTAAATCCGAAAATAAAATAAATCGGGGCGGGTGTTGAAACAGGGGGCGGGCAGGGATGAAAATCTAGGTATTAATTTATTATGGCCTAAAGGACCATCCATACATCATTTCTGAAAAGTTTGATTCAATTGGCTTCAGTAGTTTTAGAGGAGATAGCCAATATATGCTTTTTCCATGGCTGGCAGCCATGTTTTTTTGGTGGATCTGGGGAATTTCAACAAACTTAGTATAGGACCATCCATACATCATTCCTGTAAAGTTTGCTTCAAATTGGTCCAGTGGTTTAAGAGGAGATAGTCAAAATTTGAAAAGTTTACCGACGGACGACAGGCGACAGACGATGGATGTCAAGTGATGGCAAAAGCTCACCATGACCTGTGGCCAGGCCAGGTGAGCTAAAAATGAAATTCAAGTATTACTATAAACTAGCAAACATGTATGTTAAAAACCAATTTACTCTGCACTTTACAACTGGATCCAACTGTTCTAAGAATCTTTGCTACTGGTTATTTGAAATGCCCTCTGGTGTTAAAAACAAAAACAAAGGACAAAATGCCCTTTTGTACTAAAACTTACCACTAGAGGCAGACAACAGCATGCTAACAAAAACACCACATTGAAATTTAGAAAGCCATTGATAACATAGTATGACAAAGGCTCCACTCCTGAAATATGTAAAATATATATTTATCAACTTTTCTTAAAAAATGTTACTTAATATCATTGTCAAAAATTAAAAAAATACTCACTTATATTCAGATGTCTCCAGTTACATCATGATTTGACAATCGCAAAATAAGTTTCAAAAATGTCTATATATACATGGGTTTACATTATAGAGCAGTGTGGGTATTTATTATTCAAGTTTTCAGTTTGACAAGTGGTTGGAAGTTACTACCTTTCTTTAAAACAGACCAGGAAATTAACCTTCTATTATCAGTTGACAAAACAGGCTGAGGAGACCAGGAGGGAAACATTCCACATTGTGTTTAACAATAGATCTATGGCTGAAATAGACCAAAAAGAAAACATTCCACATTCGGTTTAGAGATAAATCTATGGCTGAAATAGACCAGATAGCAAACATTCTGAATTCTTTTTACAGAAAGAATTATGGCTGAAATAAACCAGGAAGGAAACATTCCACATTCTGTTTACAGATAGATCTATGTCTGAAATAGACCAGAAAGGAAACATTCAACATTCTGTTTACAAATAGATCTATGTCTGAAATAGACCAGTAAGGAAACATTCCACAATCTGTTTACAGATAGATCTATGTCTGAAATAGACCAGGGAGCAAACATTCCACATTCTGTTTACAGATAGATCTATGTTTGAAATAGACCAGGAAGGAAACATTCAACAATCTGTTTACAGAAAGATCTATGTCTAAAATAGACCAGGAAGGAAACATTCCACATTCTGTTTACAGATAGATTTATGTCTGAAATGGACCAGAAAGGAACCTTTCCATAATCTGTTTACAGATAGATCTATGTCTGAAATAGACCAGGAAGGAAACATTCCACATTCTATTTACAGATAGATCTATGTCTGAAATAGACCACGAAGGAAACATTCCACATTCTGTTTACAGATAGATCTATGACTGAATTAGATCAGGGAGAAAACATTCAACATTCTGTTTACAGATAGATCTATGACTGAATTAGGTCAGGGAGCAAACATTCCACATTCTGTTTACAGATAGATCTATGTCTGAAATAGACCAGGAAGGAAACATTCCACATTCTGTTTACAGATAGATCTATGTCTGAAATAGACCAGAAAGGAAATATTCAACATTCTGTTTACAGAAAGATTTATAACTGAGATAGACCAGGGAGCAAACATTCCACATTCTGTTTACAAATAAATCTATGGCTGAAATAAACCCAGAGGGAGCAAACATTCCACCTTCTGTTTACAGATAGATCTATGTCTGAAATAGACTAGGAAGGATACATTCCACATTCTGTTTACAGAAAGATCTATGTCTAAAATAGACCAGGAAGGAAACATTCCACATTCTGTTTACAGATAGATCTATGTCTGAAATAGACCAGGAAGGAAACATTCCACATTCTGTTTACAAATAGATCTATGTCTGAAATAGACCAGGAAGGAAACATTCAACAATCTGTTTACAGATAGATCTATGTCTGAAATAGACCAGGAAGGAAACATTCCACATTCTGTTAACAGATAGATCTATGTCTAAATAGACCAGGAAGGAAACATTCCACATTCTGTTTACAGATAGATCTATGTCTGAAATAGACCAGGAAGGAAACATTCCACATTCTGTTTACAAATAGATCTATGTCTGAAATAGACCAGGAAGGAAACATTCAACAATCTGTTTACAGATAGATCTATGTCTGAAATAGACCAGGAAGGAAACATTCCACATTCTGTTTACAGATAGATCTATGTCTAAAATAGACCAGGAAGGAAACATTCCACATTCTGTTTACAGATAGATCTATGTCTGAAATAGACCAGGAAGGAAACATTCAACAATTCTGTTTACAGATAGATCTATGTCTGAAATAGACCAGGAAGGAAACATTCCACATTCTGTTTACAAGATAGATCTATGTCTAAATAGACCAGGAAGAAAACATTCAACAATCTGTTTACAGATAGATCTATGTCTGAAATAGACCAGGAAGGAAACATTCCACATTCTGTTTACAGATAGATCTATGTCTAAATAGACCAGGAAGGAAACATTCCACATTCTGTTTACAGATAGATCTATGTCTGAAATAGACCAGGAAGGAAACATTCCACATTCTGTTTACAGATAGATATATGTCTGAAATAGACCAGGAAGGAAACATTCCACATTCTGTTTACAGATAGATATATGTCTGAAATAGACCAGGAAGGAAACATTCCACATTCTGATTACAGATAGATCTATGTCTGAAATAGACCAGGAAGGAAACATTCCACAATCTGTTTACAGACAGATCTATGTCTGAAATAGACCAGGAAGGAAACATTCCACATTCTGTTTACAGATAGATCTATGTCTGAAATAGACCAGAAAAGAAATATTCAACAATCTGTTTACAGAAAGATTTATAACTGAGATAGACCAGGGAGCAAACATTCCACATTCTGTTTACAAATAAATCTATGGCTGAAATAAACCCAGAGGGAGCAAACATTCCACCTTCTGTTTACAGATAGATCTATGTCTGAAATAGACTAGGAAGGATACATTCCACATTCTGTTTACAGAAAGATCTATGTCTAAAATAGACCAGGAAGGAAACATTCCACATTCTGTTTACAGATAGATCTATGTCTGAAATAGACCAGGAAGGAAACATTCCACATTCTGTTTACAAATAGATCTATGTCTGAAATAGACCAGGAAGGAAACATTCAACAATCTGTTTACAGATAGATCTATGTCTGAAATAGACCAGGAAGGAAACATTCCACATTCTGTTTACAGATAGATCTATGTCTAAAATAGACCAGGAAGGAAACATTCCACATTCTGTTTACAGATAGATCTATGTCTAAAATAGACCAGGAAGGAAACATTCCACATTCTGTTTACAGATAGATCTATGTCTGAAATAGACCAGGAAGGAAACATTCCACATTCTGTTTACAAATAGATCTATGTCTGAAATAGACCAGGAAGGAAACATTCAACAATCTGTTTACAGATAGATCTATGTCTGAAATAGACCAGGAAGGAAACATTCCACATTCTGTTTACAGATAGATCTATGTCTAAAATAGACCAGGAAGGAAACATTCCACATTCTGTTTACAGATAGATCTATGTCTAAAATAGACCAGGAAGGAAACATTCCACATTCTGTTTACAGATAGATCTATGTCTGAAATAGACCAGGAAGGAAACATTCCACATTCTGTTTACAAATAGATCTATGTCTGAAATAGACCAGGAAGGAAACATTCAACAATCTGTTTACAGATAGATCTATGTCTGAAATAGACCAGGAAGGAAACATTCCACATTCTGTTTACAGATAGATCTATGTCTAAAATAGACCAGGAAGGAAACATTCCACATTCTGTTTACAGATAGATCTATGTCTAAAATAGACCAGGGAGCAAACATTCCACATTCTGTTTACAGATAGATCTATGTCTGAAATAGACCAGAAAGGAAACATTCCACATTCTGTTTACAGAAAGATCTATGTCTGAAATAGACCAGGAAGGAAACATTCCACATTCTATTTACAGATAGATCTATGTCTGAAATAGACCAGGAAGGAAACATTCCACATTCTGTTTACAGATAGATCTATGTCTGAAATAGACCAGAAAGGAAACATTCCACATTCTGTTTACAGAAAGATCTATGTCTGAAATAAACCAGGAAGGAAACATTCCACATTCTGTTTACAGATAGATTTATGTCTGAAATAGACCAGAAAGGAAACATTTCATAATCTGTTTACAGATAGATCTATGTCTGAAATAGACCAGTGAGCAAACATTCCACATTCTGTTTACAGATAGATCTATGTCTTAAATAGACCAGGAAGGAAACATTCCACAATCTGTTTACAGAAAGATCTATGTCTAAAATAGACCAGGAAGGAAACATTCCACATTCTGTTTACAGATAGATTTATGTCTGAAATAGACCAGAAAGGAAACATTCCATAATCTGTTTACAGATAGATCTATGTCTGAAATAGACCAGGGAGCAAACATTCCACATTCTGTTTACAGATAGATCTATGTCTGAAATAGACCAGGAAGGAAACGTTCCACAATCTGTTTACAGAAAGATCAATGTCTAAAATAGACCAGGAAGGAAACATTCCACATTCTGTTTACAGATAGATTTATGTCTGAAATAGACAAGAAAGGAAACATTCCATAATCTGTTTACAGATAGATCTATGTCTGAAATAGACCAGTAAGGAAACATTCCACAATCTGTTTACAGATAGATCTATGTCTGAAATAGACCAGGGAGCAAACATTCCACATTCTGTTTACAGATAGATATATGTCTGAAATAGACCAGGAAGGAAACATTCCACAATCTGTTTACAGAAAGATCTATGTCTAAAATAGACCAGGAAGGAAACATTCCACATTCTGTTTACAGATAGATTTATGTCTGAAATAGACCAGAAAGGAAACATTCTATAATCTGTTTACAGATAGATCTATGTCTGAAATAGACCAGGAAGGAAACATTCCACATTCTATTTACAGATAGATCTATGTCTGAAATAGACCAGGAAGGAAACATTCCACATTCTGTTTACAGATAGATCTATGACTGAATTAGATCAGGGAGAAAAAATTCCACATTCTGTTTACAGATAGATCTATGACTGAATTAGGTCAGGGAGCAAACATTCCACATTCTGTTTACAGATAGATCTATGTCTGAAACAGACCAGGAAGGAAACATTCCACATTCTGTTTACAGATAGATCTATGTATGAAATAGACCAGGGAGCAAACATTCCACATTCTGTTTACAGAAAGTTTTATAACTGAGATAGACCAGGGAGCAAACATTCCACATTCTGTTTACAAATAAATCTATGGCTGAAATAGACCCAGAGGGAGCAAACATTGCACCTTCTGTTTACAGATAGATCTATGTCTGAAATAGACCAGGAAGGAAACATTCCACATTCTGTTTACAGATAGATCTATGTCTAAAATAGACCAGGAAGGAAACATTCCACATTCTGTTTACAGATAGATCTATGTCTGAAATAGACCAGGAAGGAAACATTCCACATTCTGTTTACAAATAGATCTATGTCTGAAATAGACCAGGAAGGAAACATTCAACAATCTGTTTACAGATAGATCTATGTCTGAAATAGACCAGGAAGGAAACATTCCACATTCTGTTTACAGATAGATCTATGTCTAAAATAGACCAGGAAGGAAACATTCCACATTCTGTTTACAGATAGATCTATGTCTAAAATAGACCAGGAAGGAAACATTCCACATTCTGTTTACAGATAGATCTATGTCTGAAATAGACCAGGAAGGAAACATTCCACATTCTGTTTACAAATAGATCTATGTCTGAAATAGACCAGGAAGGAAACATTCAACAATCTGTTTACAGATAGATCTATGTCTGAAATAGACCAGGAAGGAAACATTCCACATTCTGTTTACAGATAGATCTATGTCTAAAATAGACCAGGAAGGAAACATTCCACATTCTGTTTACAGATAGATCTATGTCTAAAATAGACCAGGGAGCAAACATTCCACATTCTGTTTACAGATAGATCTATGTCTGAAATAGACCAGAAAGGAAACATTCCACATTCTGTTTACAGAAAGATCTATGTCTGAAATAGACCAGGAAGGAAACATTCCACATTCTATTTACAGATAGATCTATGTCTGAAATAGACCAGGAAGGAAACATTCCACATTCTGTTTACAGATAGATCTATGTCTGAAATAGACCAGAAAGGAAACATTCCACATTCTGTTTACAGAAAGATCTATGTCTGAAATAAACCAGGAAGGAAACATTCCACATTCTGTTTACAGATAGATTTATGTCTGAAATAGACCAGAAAGGAAACATTTCATAATCTGTTTACAGATAGATCTATGTCTGAAATAGACCAGTGAGCAAACATTCCACATTCTGTTTACAGATAGATCTATGTCTTAAATAGACCAGGAAGGAAACATTCCACAATCTGTTTACAGAAAGATCTATGTCTAAAATAGACCAGGAAGGAAACATTCCACATTCTGTTTACAGATAGATTTATGTCTGAAATAGACCAGAAAGGAAACATTCCATAATCTGTTTACAGATAGATCTATGTCTGAAATAGACCAGGGAGCAAACATTCCACATTCTGTTTACAGATAGATCTATGTCTGAAATAGACCAGGAAGGAAACATTCCACAATCTGTTTACAGAAAGATCAATGTCTAAAATAGACCAGGAAGGAAACATTCCACATTCTGTTTACAGATAGATTTATGTCTGAAATAGACAAGAAAGGAAACATTCCATAATCTGTTTACAGATAGATCTATGTCTGAAATAGACCAGTAAGGAAACATTCCACAATCTGTTTACAGATAGATCTATGTCTGAAATAGACCAGGGAGCAAACATTCCACATTCTGTTTACAGATAGATATATGTCTGAAATAGACCAGGAAGGAAACATTCCACAATCTGTTTACAGAAAGATCTATGTCTAAAATAGACCAGGAAGGAAACATTCCACATTCTGTTTACAGATAGATTTATGTCTGAAATAGACCAGAAAGGAAACATTCTATAATCTGTTTACAGATAGATCTATGTCTGAAATAGACCAGGAAGGAAACATTCCACATTCTATTTACAGATAGATCTATGTCTGAAATAGACCAGGAAGGAAACATTCCACATTCTGTTTACAGATAGATCTATGACTGAATTAGATCAGGGAGAAAAAATTCCACATTCTGTTTACAGATAGATCTATGACTGAATTAGGTCAGGGAGCAAACATTCCACATTCTGTTTACAGATAGATCTATGTCTGAAACAGACCAGGAAGGAAACATTCCACATTCTGTTTACAGATAGATCTATGTATGAAATAGACCAGGGAGCAAACATTCCACATTCTGTTTACAGAAAGTTTTATAACTGAGATAGACCAGGGAGCAAACATTCCACATTCTGTTTACAAATAAATCTATGGCTGAAATAGACCCAGAGGGAGCAAACATTGCACCTTCTGTTTACAGATAGATCTATGTCTGAAATAGACCAGGAAGGAAACATTCCACATTCTGTTTACAGATAGATCTATGTCTGAAATAGACTAGGAAGGATACATTCCACATTCTGTTTACTGAAAGACCTATGTCTAAAATAGACCAGGAAGGAAACATTCCACATTCTGTTTACAGATAGATCTATGTCTAAAATAGACCAGGAAGGAAACATTCCACATTCTGTTTACAGATAGATCTATGTCTGAAATAGACCAGAAAGGAAATATTCAACATTCTGTTTACAGATAGATCTATGTCTGAAATAGACTAGGAAGGATACATTCCACATTCTGTTTACAGAAAGATGTATGTCTAAAATAGACCAGGAAGGAAACATTCCATAATCTGTTTACAGATAGATCTATGTCTGAAATAGACCAGGAAGGAAACATTCCACATTCTGTTTACAAATAGATTTATGTCTGAAATAGACCAGGAAGGAAACATTGAACAATCTGTTTACAGATAGATCTATGTCTGAAATAGACCAGGAAGGAAACATTCCACATTCTGTTTACAGATAGATCTATGTCTAAAATAGACCAGGAAGGAAACATTCCACATTCTGTTTACAGATAGATCTATGTCTGAAATAGACCAGAAAGGAAATATTCAACATTCTGTTTACAGATAGATCCATGTCTGAAATAGACCAGGAAGGAAACATTCCACATTCTGTTTACAGATAGATCTATGTCTGAAATAGACCAGGAAGGAAACATTCAACAATCTGTTTACAGAAAGATCTATGTCTGAAATAGACCAGGAAGGAAACATTCCACATTCTGTTTACAGATAGATCTATGTCTGAAATAGACCAGGAAGGAAACATTCCACATTCTGTTTACAGATAGATCTATGTCTGAAATAGACCAGGGAGCAAACATTCTGTATTCTGTATACAGAAAGATCTATGGCTGAAATAGACCAGGGAGCAAACATTCTGTATTCTGTATACAGAAAGATCTATGGCTGAAATATACAAGGAAGCTAACATTCCACATTCTGTTTACAGAAAGAACAAGAAGACATTGTCATTCAGATACCCTGCTCTACTAACTTTCTATTTTCTACCAATAGTTTCAGTGATTACATTTTCTATTCAATATCATGTTAAACTTATAGAGTCTTTTGTTATCTTAACAATGACTGGAAAACTATAATGTTTTTAAATGACATTTCATATTTTAATCAAAATATCAACAATATCCATAAGTACCGTAGTAAACATTTTTCATCAGTAACACATGAATAGAACTTAATTCTTTTTCATGTTTTTTTTTCAATTTTTGTTGTTGATATTGTTGTTGTTGATGTTGTATTCATTAAAAACAGAAGTGATTATAAGCTATTTAGGTTTAAATGCATATAATTATGTTAAAATTTATAACATCATTTTGAAAAACAGGAAATAATCAAAGAGAAAATTTGTTCATCATCATCATCATCATCATCATCATCATCATCATCAAAGAGACAAGTTGTTGGTTGAAAAATTCCACATGTAATATGCTATTAATGAAATAAATATATTATATATGTGACAATGTAATAATTAATATTAAATATCACGAATGTTGCTCACTTAATGATATTTATTACAAGTATGTTCCACTGTATGAAAATCATCAAGAGCAAGTTTTCATCATCATCATTCAGAAAATTCAACATCATCCCTAGCATAAATTCAACATCATCAGCAGCATACATCAACATCATTGTCATAAGCAGCAGTAGCATTAGAATCACCATCCCTTTTTTATTAATATTAGTATAATAAATAATAAAATGTATATTTTTTCAGAAAAACAAAATCCTACACCAAAATACCCATCAAATGTAAAGAACTCAATCAAAGATAACATTAAATTGACAATAGCCACAAAAAAAAAGAATTTTCTCAAAATCAATGTTTTCTTTTTAAAATTCACATATTTACCCAAAAAATACTGAACCATGAATACATGTTAAACTTCTTTTAATAATTACATGATATCTAGAGTTTCCCATAAAATATATAAACAAGTTCATTTTCTCAAAATGTACATTTTTCATATAAAATATGCATTTTTACTAAGAAATAATGAAAATATACATTAAGACAATGTTTTATGTGTGCAGCAATATTGATAATAACTTCAAATGTTGGGTGAAAACTTTTTTGAATGGGCCACATCGGCAGTTCTGAGTTTTCAGGGTGCCATTTTTTCACCAGAAAATGCTTTTTAAAAATTGTATTAAATCTCAATAGTGGTAGAAGGGGAAAATGGTTAAATCATATAGTACATCTCGTTGATATTTTAAATGGCAAGGGCATAGAAGTATTTGTTTGAATTTACCTTGCCGTTAACACTATCATACACTTTTTTGGTGGCGATTAAATAATTTTTTTTTATTTTTGTACAAAATTATTCTCCAGTAGTAGGATGGAAATTTATCAAGATTTTTTTTTTCACACAAAAATACAAAACTACTTTTCTTACATGTATGATCATTTAATCGGCACCATCTATGCAGGAACTTTGTTGATGTATGTATAATAGTAAATCCGGCTCAATTGCATATATTTGTTAATAGCATATAGCTTTGAATCATGGAGGCTATGCAATTAACTGGGTTTGACTGTACATGCCTAATATAAAAAGTTAATAGTTTTCAACATATATTGACAATTATATAATTTTTAGCAATTTCCCCACTAACTGCCTTGCCATTTCCCCATTTTGAGCCCCATTGCTACCATTTGTGCAAAACTGAAACTAGATGTTTTAAGAATATTATATATAAAATACTGTAAATCAGGAAATTAATACGAGCAAGAAATTAATGCGAAAAATGTGAGGCCTGTTTCATCGCATTTATTTCTTGACCCATTTTATTTTCCAATTTCTGTTTTGTATATTTATTGTAAATTGAGTTGTCTCCCTTAACCAGAAGTTGTTTAATCAGTTAATTAGAGCACCTTCTCATTTAGCTGTAATTTTTGCTTTTTATTTCCTACTGGGAATTTTCGCTATGAGTAGTTTCGGGACTGATACATCATTTTGAACCTTAAATGGGACATCAAATTGAAAATACTGTTATTATAATTAATTTAACATTCTAAACTCATGAGTTGAAGACGAAGATCAGTTCACATGTTGACATGGACATCCTCATTTTGAATAGTTTATTTTAATAAAACCTCAAAGCCTTATATTTTTGTATCTTCTTTTTTTTTAAAAACAAGAGGCCCATGGGCCTTAATGCTCACCTGAGGATATGTCCAAAATTGTTTGCAAAGCGCAAAAGACAATATAATTGGTATTGAAATGTTACAAGTTTTCTAAAGTTAAGAACTGCCACAAAACTTAATCAGAAATATTTCCACTCACATTTCATTTATGAGTAGCTTAAAAAATATGCATGAAGTAACTGTAATGCAAAGAATAATTTCCAAATCATTAACAAATTTCAGTATACTTATGCAACTATGTCCTTGACCTTTGAACATATATGACCCTAAACCATATATGATCATCATGTCAATACCTATAATATTCTAATATACATGCCTATGCAAAAAGTTAAAGTTTTCAAGATAATAAGCAATTTATGACTTCTTTTGCAGCTGTGACCTTGACTTTTAAACACATGACCTTCAACCATATATCAAAATAAACATTGCTGCAATATCTACAATATTCTAATATACATGCCTATACAAAAAGAAAAAAGTTTTCAAGATAATTAGCAATTTAAGTCTTCTTTTTGCATCTGTGACCTTGACCTTTGAACATATGACCTTGAACCATATATCAAAATGATCACCATATCAATACCTACAATATTCTAATATACATGCCTATACAAAAAGTTAACAGTTTTCAAGATAATTAGCAATTTAAGTCTTCTTTTGCAGCTGTAACCTTGACCTTTGATCATGTGACCTTGAACCATATATCAAAATAATCATTGCTGCAATACCTACAATATTCTAATATACATGCCTATTCAAAAAGATTAAAGTTTTCAAGATAATTAGCAATTTAAATCTTCTTTTGCAGCTGTGACCTTTACCTTTAAACATATGACCTTGAACCATATATCAAAATGATCACCATATCAATACCTACAATATTATAATATACATGCCTATACAAAAAGTTAATAGTTTTCAAGATAATTAGCAATTTAAGTCTTCTTTTGCAGCTGTGACCTTGACCTTTGAACATATGACCTTCTATCATATATCAATATTATCGTCATATACATACCTACAATATTCTAATATACATGCCTATTCAAAAAGTTAACAGTTTTCAAGATAATTAGCAATTTAAGTCTTCTTTTTGCATCTGTGACCTTCACCTTTGAACATATGACATTGAACCTTATATCAAAATGATCATCGTCACAATACCTAAAATATTTTAATATACATGCCTATACAAAAAGATTAAAGTTTTCAAGCTAATGAACAATTTTAGTATTTATAAGTCAAAAATAACATTTCAGGGGCAGTAACTCCTACATGGATTATCATATAGTTACGAAACTTGGTTCCTTTAAAAATTTTGTCATGCTGAACATTTTAACAATGTTTTGATTTCATATATCTCTTAATATTTGCAAGAAAATTGCCTTAAACTGCATAAATCACAAATTCGGTCAGGACCTTGATTTGTGACCTTGACCCTTTTTTAAAGGTCATATCAAGAAAAAGTCAAAACTGAAAACCTCATGTCATTATCTGTTCAAATAGTCAAGTTATAACAATTTAAAGCCATTTTACAAAATTTTTAAAATTGAATGCAAAATCGCGTAACCCATTTTTCGACCAAATTTCACGAAATGAACAAACTAAAGGCTTAAGACCCTAGAGAAGCCAAATATCATATCAGATTTTTTCTCCCATCATAGATTTCGGAGAAGAAGATTTTTTAAGATTTTTGGATCTGTAGGTCACCTTGACCTAGTTGTGGTAGCAATGGCAACGCCATGAACAAATCTGAATTGCACCAGCCCATATATGCTTCTGACCAAGTATCATTGAAATCTGTGCAGCAGTTTTTGAGGAGAAGTCAAAAATAGGTGTTAACGATGCACACACACAGGCACGCATGCACACACACGTACGCACATACACACATCTAAAAAATTAGAATTTAAAAAAATCACATTAATTTCAATACGCATTTTACTTCAAAATCGGCAATTCGCATTAATTTCATGATGCATTAATTTTCTGATTTACAGTAACTAAGGTATATCTCCTGTATATTCAGAGGATAAGATTTTTAAAGTTTTTCACTATTTCCCCCCTTATGATACCCCAAAGGGACATAACTCCTTCATTTGTGCAAAACTTCAAGGCCTTCATCCAGTCATAATGGTAACCAAGTTTCAACAAATTTGGCCCAGTGGTTTGGGAGGAAAAGATTAAAATATTTGAAGTTTACATATGACACATGACAGATGATGCCTGATGGATGACATATGATGCACGACGGACGAAGATGAATAGCAATAGCTCATCTGATTATCAGCTCAGGTAAGCTAAAAATGTTTGTGACTTTGTGATCATCTACTTTGACATTGACCAACAACCTGCTAATTTGACAATCTAAGTACTTAACCTACAATTTCAAATATATCCAATGAAAAAAAATTACTGAATTATTTTTAAGTAAAAAAAGTTTAAGGTTAATAAGTGTTAAATATATCACAAATACCTTCTAAATTTTGATGTGCCAGATGTGCACACTTCGGAAAATCATTCCTCATCAATAACACTAGGGGCCAAAGAGTTTGATAGATTAAAAAACATACGCCAAACAGTTGAAAATTAATGAATATAAAGTTCCAAAAATATGTGAATCCAAATCCAGCTAAGGAATGTTTTGCATGAGAGAACAGACCTTAGTTTTAAATAAATTTTCAAAAATTAAGATGCTGAAAATTTGGCTAAATGGTACATTTTCTGACAGCACAAAGTACTGTCTACTGAGTTATGGATACCCTCGGGGAGTTTTAATATGTTTAACATTGAATGGTAACACTTACATGTATAACTAGCATATGACATAGGTTCTATATACAGGCTGGCTAAGAATTTATAGCAGTATATTTACCATACAAGTCAGGTCCATGATCTGTAAACACATTATATATAACTATGTTTAAAGGAGCTATGACAAGTTTACCATAATACTGCAAGTCAACCCACACAACTGGTACCTACAAGTATATATGATGCACAAAGATAAAATTACAGTAAAATTCATATAAAGATTATCTATGAGACCCAAGAAATAATCCCTTTATAGACAGTTTTATAATTATTATTACTATTTTGGGTTGTTAAATGATCAGCAATGGAGCTTTTAAATACTGATCTTAATAGACAAGTAATCTTTATCATGGTTTATATAATGGTGATCATGTTATATTGTCACATTGGCTTATATATCAGAGTCAATTTAATCTTGTCAAAACTCAAATAAGAAAATTTGGCTCTCATGGGTAAATGCTTACCAAAATGTTATGGAGACAAACTGAACAAAGTAAATAAAATTACATATGAACAGATTGGGGTGATGATGATTTTTTCCCCAAAGTCAAATTGGATAACTAGACTAGTGAGGTCCTATATTATATTTGAAATACTGATAAATTCAGTATATATGTATATGTTCATGTATGCATTTCTTTCATTTAAAAAAAAAAAAAAACATAAATAATTTTACTAGACTGGTGATCCAAAAGATAACTAATACCCTCGCCACCCTACAAGTATAACATAAATTGTAAGAATAAGAATTAGCTTTTTTCTGTTATTCTGAAGTTTTACCCATTTCCAGACAAAAACACAAATTTCATTCATCATTCATTCTGTTTAACAGTGTTTTATTATAAATTTCGTAAATGGGAATGTATAGATGTATAAATATAACACTTGATCTGGGAAATGCAAGTAGTTTATTGGGAATAATTGAGTTACCTTTACATGATCTGTGAGAATGAATGAGTTTGGAATACTTTGGAATACTGAAATTTTCTTGTGGGTTTAACCTTTCAGTCCAAGATGAATGAAACTCCTTAAAGGAGGAATGTTTTCTATTACATTAACAGAAATTTAAAATTAAAAGGTTCCTAACTGGATCACACATATGAAGAGTAATGGTTTTTCAATAGGTGGACTCTGAAAACATAATCCTTATTTTGTTTTGTGTGCCAGAAGGGTAAAACTTTAGAATAACAGAAAAAAGGTAATAACTCTTGAATGATAAATGGGAAATCTTTCGAAATCAAAAGAAACTTTTCTTACTTGACCATAAGCATTGTGACGTCAATATGCAGACTGGTTCTGGAAATGGGTAAAACTTCAAAACAGAAAAAGGGGAATAACTCCAGAAAGATAAACGGGAAATCTTCAAAAATTGTAAAGAAACTTCCTTTCATGACCATAAGCTTTCCATATCAATATGAAATCAACTTGCAGACTGGTTCTGGAATTATCATCCAGAAATGGGTAAAACTTCAGATTAACGAAAAAAGGGGCATGACTCTTGAACGAGATAGGGGAAATTTTCCAAAATCGAAAGGAACCTTTCTTTTCTAAACATTAGCACTGCATATAAATATGAAATCATTTGGTTGAAGACTTTTTGAGTTATCATCCGGAAACCAAATATTTTTGACGGACAGATGGAGGGACATCAGGATCACTATATAACCCCCTCTTTGAGGCGGGGGTATAGTAAAAAAAAAGTTCATGTTGAAATTTTAGAAAATCATTTATACTGCATACATTCAGATTTAATGGGGTACGAGATTATCATTGAAGCATGTTAAATACTGATACATGTATACTTACTAGAAATACAATTAAAGATATAACAGACCAGATAATAAAGGCTTTTAATCTCTTTCTTCTAAATAAAATATCAATTGCTATTGGAACACTGTAAATAAATACAAAGTAACTCACTTATGTTTTCCCATAACAAATATCTGATTAATTACTCTTAAGACAAAATGTGGCTTCTAGTAGTTAAAGAAAACAAGAGGCCCATGGGCCTTAATGCTCACTGGAGGAAATGTCCAAAAACTTGAAAAGAACTTAATAACAAAAATAATTTACAAAATTTCTCAAGTTTGGAAATCCGGCAATAATTAATCAGAAATATCTAGTCACATTTCATTTATAAATAGCTTATATGCATGATTTTAAAATACAATAAATAATTTCCAAATAATGATTTTGACCTTTGAACATATGAACATATGAACATATGAACATATGAACATATCAAAATGGTCGTAATATCAATACCTACAATATTCTAATATACATGCCTATTCAAAAAGTAAACAGTTTTCAAGTTAATTCACAATTTCAGTACATGTATGCAGCTATGACCTTGACCTTTCAACATATGACTTTGAACCATATATCAAAATGATCGCCATATCAATACCTACAATATTCTAATATTCATGCCTATACAAAAAGATTATAATTTTCAAGCTACTGCACAATTTTAGTATTTATAAGCCAAAAATAACATTTCAAGGGCAACAACTCCTACATGGATTATCATATAGTTACGAAACTTGGTACCGTACCTTTTTTAAATTTTGTCATGCTGAACATTTTAACAATGTTTTGATTTCATATATCTCTTAATATTTGCAAAAAAATTGCCTAAAACTGCATAAATCACAAATCTGAATTGCACCAGCCCATATATTCTTCTGACTAAGTATCATTGAAATCTGTCCAGCAGTTTTGGAGGAGAAATCGAAAATATGTGTTAACGACGCATGCATGCACGCAAATACACATGCTGTGCCATGCCATAAGCTCACATGACCTTTCGGTCAAGTGAGCTAAAAAGTTAATAGTAAGTTTTCAAGAAACTAGAGTTTAAGTCTTCTTATGCAACTACTTTCTTGACCTTTAAACGTATGACCTTAAATCATATATCAAAATGATCGTTATATCAATACCTACAATATTCTGATATACATGCCTATACAAATTTAATAGTTTTCAGGATAATTAACAATTGCAGTCTTCTTTCGCAGCTGTGACCTTAATCTTTGAAAGTATGATCTTTAACCATTGCCGATTTAAGTTCTCTTATGCAGTTATGACCTTGTCCTTTGAACAGATGACCTTGAACCATATATCAAAATCATTGTCATATGTTTACCTAAAATATTCTTATATACATACCTATACCAAAAATTAATAGTTTTCAAGATAAACTACAGTTTCAGCTTTTCTTTTGCAGCTCTGACCTTAATCTTTGAATGTATGACCCTGAACCATACATCGAAATGATCATCATATCACTACCTACGATACTTCTATTTACATGCCTATACAAAAAGTTAATATTTTTAAAGATAAATGAATATTGACAAATACAGTGAAACCCGGAATACTGATTGCCTCCCAGACCTGAAGAAAAATTTGGTTTTGACAGGGATTTGGTTTTCAGAGTGGTCGTCAAGAGTAAATTGCCCTTGCCTTCAGATTCACGAGTTACTTCCCATGAATGTGTTAACAACGTTGTTGGAGAAATTGATATTAATTTATATATATTTAATTGTACATGTATTAATGTTTGTAATAAATGTATTTTATATTGAAAATAAAAATAAATGATAAAATAAAATGCATCTGTTTACACAGGTAAGTATCTTTTAATTGACACTGAAATATCAATGAGGGCGACGTATGTGATAGGTTTAGTCAGTTATATAGCCATAATACCGGCTACCCTCTTTCAACTTTTCAAAATAATATGATGTGTAGAAAATGAACACCATTCTTTTAATACAAATTTAAAGTACTTAGATACATGTAGCTGGAAACAGATCACATTGTGACTATTTCTCAAATACGACGTACGGATTTCAGAAAGTCATAACTATACTTTGAAGTTGACCCATTTTCTGGAAATATTGTTCTATTATTTAAAGGTACACCATAGGTTACCTGAGTTCGATATTGACTTGAACAAACACGTGCTACGAAAGCCAAATTGTGCCAGTTTAAAAAAATAAAAATTATTAAATTTCATGTAATATGAGAAAAATTCATGTTATTACGAGAAAGTTTCACGTAATTACGAGAAAAATTCAGGTTGTTACGAGTAAGTTTCATGTAATTACGAGAAAAATTCACCTTATTATGAGAAAAATTCATGTAATTACGAGAAAAATTCACGTAATTATGAGAAAAATTCATGTTATAACGAGAAAAATTCACGTTATTACAAGAAAAATTCATGTTATTACAAGAAAAATTCATGTTATTACGAAAAAAAATTCATGTTATTACGAGAAAAATTTATGTTATTACGAGAAAAATTCATGTAATTACAAGAAAAATTCATGTTATTACGAGAAAAATTCACGTAATTACGAGAAAAATTCATGTTATTACAAGAAAAATTCATGTTATTATGAGAAATTTTAATGCTTTGAAAGGTGTTTATTTTGTCTCGGTACAATGCACACACTTACAATCTCAGTAGTAGGGCAGACAACTATTGGAAGTTTAAGAAAACCTTGTAGATGGTTTATGATATATTACCATACATTTTGTTATTGTTGTTGATTTATTGTTTGCTTACTGGTATTTTATATTTATAACTATTTACTCAGTATACCCTTTCGTCTGTCTTTATGCAATTTTATTTTCATTCTATTAACTTTTTAAACTCACAGGGGAAAACGTGGTATCCAGGTTTATAGTACTAAATACGAGTTCAAATTTTACAACCGTTAGACCGACTCAGTATAAAAGTTCTATTCTTGTGTTCAGATGCTGCTTTACTCTCATATATATTTTAAAAATCAATAAAAATTGAATTAACGTTTTCAAAAGAGACGGGGAGGTCGGGTTCGAACCCACAACCGGGTCTGATCAAGACTAAAAAAATAGGTGGCGACCGTTTTTCTTAAAGCACCCGGCATTTAGAAATTAAAGAAACATAGGTCTTTAAGAATAAGACGTTAATATTCTTTACTAGGACTAAAACCTTTTAAATCAAATCAATGCATAGAGAAATACATATGCATTTTATTTCATTTTCAAAATTGGTTACATTCGTTCCTTCGATGGAAATTCATAGATGCCTTATAATTATACACTCATTTCTCCAAATGCCTGTTGGTTCGGCGTTTGCAGTGTTTGAGGCGTTAATGTTTAAACCCCAGCTCTGGCATTGCTGTAAGTTCTAAGTCATTTGACCACAGGTGGTTGGCCATTTTGTTCCAGTTGATGTCAATTATATACAAACGAGTTGTGTGTAATGTGAATCTTAGTGTAATCAAATGTGCTAGCACTAAAAAAGTCGCCACCAGTAACTCAAGTACAAAGTGGATCAAACACATTATTACATCACACAATATATGGACTTATGTAAATCGCTTACTCCTAGATATTAACTTGAACTCTTCGCAAATGGCTGCAATACTACTGACGCGACATAAAACTCTAGCAAACAACCAAATTCACCTGCTCATCCATCCATTCTTAACAAACTGTTTTTATGAGATTTGTCTTCTGTAATTGTGTCTCTCTCTGCTCGTTTTGAGTTTTGGGTGTCACTTGACGTGAAATCTTTTATATTTGTGACGATATCTTGTTTATTGTATGTAGATCATGTAGATCATGTGGTTTTTGTTGGGAAACCTAAAATAAAGCCAATGGGCCTTAACGCTCACCTGAGAATGTGTTCCATATTTCGAATACTAAGTACTAAACTTAATGTTTTATCTTCAGCACATTTTAAAGTGCAATTGAAAAAAAACACATTAAAACTGAAAATCACCTAAAATCTCAAAGCCTAAATATAGCAATTAAAAGCTTATTTCTTAAGCCATTTCTTAAGCCCTTTTTTTGTCTTTAGATCCATGCAGGAAAAGTGCTAAAACAATGAAAATTAAAAAATCTCCATTGTATATCATCAAATAATTTTTATGGTAGTATCAAAAGCACAAATAAGAATGGCTTTATATATATACTAGCGGAAAAAAGTAACTGTGCATGACTGAAATGTGAGATTATAAAATAATTTGAAAATGCAAAGCAATGAATAATTTCATATTTGTTTATTAGATATTTCTTCACAAATTCATGTCATTGAAAAGGTTACAGATACTGTTATTTCATACGCAGGGGACTAGAAACATAGCAGATAGTAAAAGTCAGTTCACAGATCAGTATCGTGTGTGACCACCATTAGCATTGACACAGGACTGACAGCAACGCCTCATAGAGTTGATTAAATGCCTAAAGAATGCTTGAGGGATGTTGTTCCATATCTGGTCTAACGCTTGGGCCAACCCTTGCAATGTAACAGGCTGATTGGGCATATGATGTAATCGGCATTCCATTTCATCCCATATGTGTTCAATTGGAGAAAGGTCGGGTGAAACGGCTGGCCATTGTAACACATTGACGTTATGCTGTGCCAGAAAATTCATTGCAACTTGTGCGATGTGTGGTCTTGCATAATCGTGCTGAAAAGTGACATTACGTTGCAGTCCTTGAATGAATGGGATGACATGGGTCTGTAGGATTTCATCACGGTACTGTACACCGGTCAAATTCCCGTCGATGACTACCAGAGGAGTTATGTCATATGCTGTGATGCCACCACCCCAAACCATTACACTGCCCCCACCGAACGAACGTCGTCGTTCCACAACACACCCGTCATGCAAACGTTCTCCAATGTGCCGATAAACTCTAGAGCATCTGTCACTGCTGTCCAAGTGAAATCTGGACTCATCCGTGAACATAATTTGTGCCGAGTCTTGTCGATTGAAGCATAAATGTGTTCTGCACCATGCAAGACGAGCTGTGCGATGACGTCGTTGTAGAATTGGACGGATTGCCGGACGTTGAATATGTCTTTCCAATAAACAATTCCGTACTGTTCTGGGGCTGATTGGGCGTAGTCAAGGAATGCTCCGGGCAGTAGTACTGGCAGTTTGGAAGGTACACAAGCCGGATATGGTTGTCTTGCTGACGTGTCGTTACGCGTGGACGTCCTGAACGAGGGCGGTCTCTAGTGGTGCCAAACTGTTGGTATCGTCTCCATAAAGCATAAACAGTGTTTCTGTGGACACCAAAATGTATAGTGACAAAGCTTTGGGTCATACCAGCCTCAAGCATACCAATTGCGCAGAGGCGATCATTTTCATTTAGCCTAGGCATTACACTATGGAAGCTTTCAACCGAATAAACTTGCTTTTATGGTTTTCTGGTGTCCAAACAAACAAACAACAGTAAATATTGTCACACTGAAATGCTGGGCAACAATTGCGTGAAAACCGACCCGTGCGCATGTAGCGTAAAAATCATGGGCAATTGATGCAATGACCAAGCGATATGATAGAGGTATATACACTTACCATTTGTGCAAATTTTAAGATTTATACATTCAGTAATTATAGCAAAATAATAAATTTAATTGATGCACAGTTACTTTTTCCGCTAGTATATATATAACATGAATTTTTCTTGTAATAACGTGAATTTTTCTCGTAATTAAATGAATTTTTCTCGTAATAACATTAATTTTCTCGTTATAACATGAATTTTTAATTTTCTCGTAATAACGTGATTTTTTCTCGTAATGACGTGAATTTTTCTCGTAATTACATGAAACTTTCTCGTAATAACATGAAACTTTCTCATAATTAAGTGAAATTTAATATTTTTTATTTTTTTAAACTGGCATGATTTGGCTTTCGTAACGTGCAAATATTTTCATTCAAATTTATTAATTTATTATTTAAGAGCTGTAAGACTTTCTAGGTATAGAAATTTGTTTTTTATTTTATTTCATTATTGCACATGCTTCCATAACTTTGGAAGAGTCCCTATGATCTTCAGTTATTTCTACAACAACATTGAACAAAAACAGGTGCTCTTTAACCAGAGGTGTGTTCAAGTTACTGGTTGCTTTCCACTGTGCTCGCAAATACAATTTTTATGTCTCTTGAACGAAGGCAAGTACTCGCGTTGAAAATAACACATCATAATCATATGTAAACAATATAATGTTTTAAAAATAACCTCCCTTAGATTTAGACACTCGACTGGAGAGAAAATGTCAAAATATAAATTAAATCGGGCAACTGTACATAAGTTTTAACTAATCTAATCATCAAATTCTTTCTAGAAAGAAACCATACTCTTGGACTGAAATATAAATTGAAATGCATAATGGTTTCATAATTTATTTAAGCTATGTCTTACAAACTTTGTCCCAGGGACGCCATCTTAAATCTAAGGCAAACAACCTTAAAATATTGATAGTGGTCGCATGCGTGCGCTTGCGCAAACATACATTCCTGAATGACTTGAAGTCAATGTGCAAAGGTACATACACTATCATGAACGGGCCTCAGTATTATCTGGTCAGCATATACACACTGTTGTACTCATTGTTTATTTATGAATTCTTGGTGATACAAATGTCAAGCGGATTATCAACAAATGTTTACTCAAGTGTGCATGGCGTTGGAACCTATTACCGTGTATACCTACAGTGTATTTCTGGTGCATTCGGTATTTTTTCAATAAATTTCATTTTGCCGGTCCGTTCGGAACATTGTTTACCTGGGAAACTATTGGGAAGCTGTACTATGACAAGACAAGATTATTTTTCATTAACGCATTAAATTATTGTAAATATTTCATTTCTGGCACAGTACTTTTTTTTGTAACAAATACCAAATATAAAGTTGGGGAGTTCTCTGGTTCTGCTTACACAAAAGCCATGACACCGTCAAATCTTTGTTTATCTTTCCGGAAAACTGGCATATTTCCTTTCAAGCATACAGTACCCGAATCAGCGATGAAACCAGCAACACTTTATACCATAAATGATAATGAACCAAAAGAAATTCAAACTTTCAATGACAACACTACAACTACTGCCTGCAATCACGAGAACACACAATCACTGCTTGTCACTTCAAATAAAGAAAAAGATGACTAGCCCCTCAATATTTTTAAGCACGCTTTCAATCACAAGTGAAACAATTAAGAAAAAGAAATCAAACAACGGTAAGAAACGCGATACTATCACTGGTAACATTGGAAAACGCAAAAATGTTCAATTAATCCACTCATCGGCGAAGAAACAAAAAATGTGCAGTCAAACAAATAAAAGAAGAGTCAGTAAAATATCAAAAATACAGAAGCAGAGAAGTCCACAATGTTCTCCTATTGCTGGGCCTTCAAGACCAACACTGTTTGTCAGCAATGAAGGGATCAATATAGATACTAGTGATGAATGTATAAGTGATGATGAGATAAGTCCAGATGCTATGCATGGCTGTACTGGTCTGGTCATTTTGAAATGGGCTAAGTGTAACTTTTGTGAGCATTGGACTCATTTGATATACTGTTCTGCTGTCTGCGTATTCTGTTTAGGTGACAAATTTAGATGCCCTAATTGCACAAATAAGTAGACTGTTGAGGGAAGTTGACACTACCTTTTCAAAGTAAATATACAGTTGAATAATATTACAACTGTAATTTATATTTTTTACACTTTGTAATATCATATATATATTAAAAATAAAATGCGAAACATTAGCATGAATAATAGCTTCTTCGATGGCAATGTATCCGTAGTCTGCAATTCTTATTCTAATGCACCAGAATTAGGTCCCTTTCGTTTTTGACAAGTCATGTATGGTAGCTCCAGTAGTCACTGAAGTTGTTGACATCCAAGTGCCAATGCAAACAAAGTAATTTTGCGAATATAAGAAACAAATATTGTTCTTTAAATTGTTACAATCTGCAAATACTTCCACTGCTAATAAATAAAGAATCATAACTATTATCACCACCGGTAATAGGTTCCTACAGCATAATCGGTACTGATTTTAAGATGGAAGAACAATCAAGAATTAACAGTTTAATCTGATGGGGTTAATCAGTGCAATTAAAAATCATTAAGACAGAATTTCAGGTTTTCTAAATAGATCAGTGATTTTTTTTTTTTTTTTTTTTTTTTTTTTTTTGCTTCAAAGTGAAATTATTATGATCTGTTTTCTCAGGTAATTTTATTAAGATTTTGATCATATTTCATTGAAAAAGCGACTGGTATTCAGAATTCACAATATTTGGTTTATCAAGGTTCTGTTAACAAAGAATTAAGAAGGAAAAATTCAAGACCGACAAAATCGGTTTTCACAGAGATCGGTTTTCAGGGTTTTCACTGTATATAACATTTTTCCCACCAAGTGCCTTGCTATTTCCTAATTTTGAGCCCCATAGCTACCATTTGTGAAAATCCAAAACTAGATGACCTAAGAATGTTATACACGAAATAATTAAGGTATATCTCTTGTACATTCAGAAAAGAAGATTTTTAAAGTTTTTCACTATTTGCCCCCTTATGGGGCCCCAAGGGATCAGAACTCCTTCATTTGTGCAATCTTCAAGGCCTTCACCCAGGCATGATGGTAACCAAGTTTCATTAAATTTAGCTGAGTGGTTTCGGAGGAGAAGATTGAAATGTTTAAAGTTTATGCACGATGCTCGATGGAAGATGTACAATGGACGAAGATGGATAGCAATAGCTTTCAGCTCAAGTGAGCTAAAAAAAGTGTTACAAAACTTTTGTTGAACGGCTATTATCTACAATGCTATTAACTTAATTTGCTATAGTCAGCAGAGTAAAAATTGATATTTCATGCAGTTGACAAGAAGTTCTGTACCAAGCTAAGGGGATATAATACACATGTAGTAGCAATGATGGTACACAGCAGGACAAAAAAATAGACAAACTGATATTTTTTTTGTTTACTTATAGTTCAATGCAAGTAATTAATGTGACTATTGAGAAGGTACAAAATAAACATATGCTGTGTTTTATCAAATTTATATAATTATAATATTAATCTAAACATCACTTTGCTGTGTCTTATGACAAAGTATTTCTTCAGTTATTACTACTTACATAGGTACATATTACATTATTATTATTGTCAAAATATCAAATACTAATTTTTTACCCTAATACACCAGCAAATGGCCATCCAATTATTGCACTACTGGCTGTTGCTAAAATAGCTACCTGTTGATAAAAAAAACAATAGATAACATTAATAATTTACATCTGTGCTCTCTTAAACATTTAATATTTCAGCTTGGTTTTGAAATTTAGTTGTTAATTAACTGATTAAGTTATATCACTGAGCCATCTGTTTCTTTATTCATGTTTATTTCAAAGTTACCATGGAAATAAAATAAGTATAAGTCTGTCCCCAACATAGTGAATATTGTTTTTAGTCTTTGTGACCTGACCTAAATTTTAATTCCTGCCTTTTACGATATCCATAAAATGCTTCATAAAAATACTGTATCCTGCATGTATATTGAAAAAATAAATTGTTGAATGTATGAATGAATTTCAAAGGTGTGATCAAGGCAAATAGTTATTTATATGATAGTATGATGAATATGATTTGGCAAAGAAAACAGTGCCTGTCCACAAAATATTTCAAAAGCCAATTTTTTTTAATTCTTTTTCAATTGATCATTTAATACCCATGGAAACAAATGCACAGTTTGTTTACTTACTTTATAGTTTTCTAGCAACCAACCTCCCATAGAAATCAGTGTCATGTACATACAAAATGTACTGGGAAGAAAAGCTGAGCAAGAGTTAAACATTCCAGCACTTAGTAACAAAAAACACAACAAAATTCTCCCTGTATTAGCACCAAAATGTTTACAAACACCCCTAAAATAAAAATAAAAAATCATGTTTGTTATGCATATAATTATGCAATTTGAACTGGAAACACAAATAATGATTTCTAGTCTTGAACTTTTTAGTGTCTGTCAAATTATAAAAAAAGTCCACAAGCAACACACTATATATGTATACCAAATGAACAGGTGAAAAAAAGAATAGAGTTTTTTTTCATGTATTTTAATTTAGGATAGTTTTAAACAAGAGGCCCATGGGCCTTAATGCTCACCCGAGGATATGTCCAAAACTTGCAAAGAACTTAATTACAAAAACTTTACAAAATTCCTCAAGTTTGGAAATCTGGCAATAATTAATCAGGAATATCTAGTCACATTTCATTTCATTTATAAATAGCTTATATGCATGATTTAAATAGTACAATGAATAATTTCCAAATAATGATTTTGACCTTTGAACATATGACCTTGAACCATATATCAAAATAATCGTCATATCAATACTTACAATATTCTAATATATATGCCTATAAAAAAAGTTCATAGTTTTCAAGATAATTAACAATATCAGTCTTCTTCTACAGATATGTCCCTGAACTTTTAACATATGATCTTGATCCATATATCAAAATGATTGTCATATCAATACCTAAATTATTCTAATATATATGCCTATATAAAAAAGATAATAATTTTCAAGACAATTAACAATTCAGTACACGCATGCAGCTATGACCTTGACCTTTCAACATATGACCTTGAACCATATATCAAAATGATCGTCATATCAATACCTACAATATTCTAATGTACATGTCTATACAAAAAGCTTATAGTTTTCAAGCTTATGCACAATTTTAATATTTATAAGAAAATAATAACATTTCAGGGGCAACAACTCCTACATGGATTATCATATACAGTTAAACCCTGATCTATGGCCACCCAATTTATCGCAAAACTCGCTAATCGCCAAAGTATCATCTAGACCCGTTTTCCCCTGATGTAAAAACCCCCGTTTTAATGCCAAATTAGCTTATCGCCATCCGCCACCCTTACCTGATAATCGATGATCATTTTACCATTATTATAACCTTGATATTATCGCCAATTAACATGTTCACACGTGACTGATTTTATTTAAAGTAGACACATTTTTGGACAGTCAGAGACTCATTCATGCATATACAACTATATGTATGTATGGCTTCCCAATAATATAAAAATTAGCGATTACTGAATTGTGTTTCTTTAATAAATAAAAAATACTCAGCTGATTTTTGTTTTTGTTTGTTGATTATATTAAATGTATAAACAAAAAACATGGACACCCAAACGAAAAAGGAATTTTGTTGAATATCAAACAGAAAAAGTATATTATGAAATATTATGAAAACTTGCTCAAATTACACAGCTAGAAACTACAATTTGGTGAAATGCAATATCGCATCACACTAAGTGCTTTGATGCCATACATAAAGTTTCAAGCTTCTAGGCCTTTCGGTTCATGACTAGAAGATGTTTAAAGATTTTATTACTTTGGGTCACAGTGACCTTGAATAAAGTTCAAGGTCAACCTGCTTCGCTTGGTAGGGCTTTGGTCAAGAAACATCCATAAAAAGTTTCACCATCATTGATTCATTGGTTCTGGAGAAATTGAAAATATGTAATTGTTTATGATGCATAACGCATGATGACAAACAAAACAAACAACGATCACTATAATAACCATAAATCTAATAAAACTACATCTGCTGTTTTGGACATATTAGTCACTTTAGACATGTCTGTCTGTCTTACATGCCAATCACACTCAATTAATTTTTTCATCATGCAACTTGACAAGTGCAAGCAAACTATAACTTTTCCTTCTATGTCCCTAAAATGATAGCATAAAACAATCTTTTAACAACTAAATTGATTAAGGACATTTGCAGGGACCCCTTAAGAAATTTTCCTTCTTTTAAGTGATAATGGATACAAATCAGGCTACTACCAGTTGGTTATATACTGCCAGGCATTCTAATTTCTAAAAGATTTTTAAAAAACTGAAAAAATTATAACTTGAAAATGTGCACAGATAGGATTCATTTTTGCATAATTAATTACAATTCTGTGTGACATTGCTGCCCACACTCTTCCTAGAGTTGTAAGATTTCTAAAGGAAATGTGAAAATCTTGCAACTGTGCAACCATGCTACTGTATAAATTACCATTTAGTCTACAACTTACATAAAGATTACATAGCACTTATTATGAAATCTACAAAAACTAAGAAAAGTTTATAAAATATATACATGTAATACCAAGACACACTAAATGTCCTTGGTCTTCTACCTCCAGAACACAGACGGCAATTAAATCTTCCAATTCAACTATATAAAATTTCACTATGAATAAGCAAAATTAACCACTCCAGAACTCTAAAAGATCTTACAAACATCTAAAGTCACAATAAAAATATTCAGAAAGCTAGAGAATGAGTCTCACTCAGGATGTGATAGTGGTTGAAAACTGGCACAATTTGTCAATCAAGACTTTGACTGCACAGACCTTTAACTGCATTCAAACATAATCTCAACAAAAACTAGAACATACCAAACAATTTTGAACTTGAATGCTTAACACATGTGTGAACCAGGGCTTCACAAATGCCTGTAAGGTCAATCGGCCGTTGGCAAAGGGTACATGAAACCCACCTCCCCCCTTCCAAAGACCCCACACAGGGTAAACAACCCCCCCCAGAATAATTTCCTTTTTTTTTAAATAAACACACATCAGATAAGTAACTAAATAAACAATAAAATTTTATTTGAAAATATGGTGTTAACGTACTGCTTTTCATCTTTCCATAACTGTCCAATCGTTGGCAATGCAACAAAACGTCAATTAAACAGATAAATTGAATTCTGTTTGGGACATTGGGATATCTGTCGTTTTAATTATAAATTATAAGTCGATGTGTGGCAATGTTGCATATATAGGTAAATGTTCATAAATACCGCTTATTAATTTCTTGCAATAATCCCATCACTGGTAACTTAAAATATATTGACATATAACAGAAACAACAAATGATTTTGATACAAAAACCATGTGTAATGTCATGATCATGTTGTTGGTAACCCTTAAAACGGCCGTAATCAATCTAGTCAGCTTTTATATATAGAGATCAGGGAGGTTATTAACTACAATCAGGCACGTGTATGACTGTGAAATGCATATACTAGTAGAAACGATGTGAACAGGTGAAGCCACTAGTAATCAATTAACTTGTAAAGTGTAAGGTAATTTCCTGTGAATAAGGAAGTTCAGTGAATCGTGACACTGTCCTGAGTACTTTTGTTTACAAGCCGGCATTCAAGAATTTTTAATCAGATTTTGTCTTAATATTATGGGGGAAAAAGCCGATATTTTACAATCAGCTTTTTGAAGTTTGATTCGGTGTTTTTTGCCAAAAATCGGCATTTGTGAAGGCCTGGTGCAAACAGTTTATGGTAGGATAAAGTAAAACTAAATAATGATTAATATCCATCACAACAAGCTTACAAAGATGTTGATGTATAGTATGATATGAAACGAATAAAAAAGGTAATAATTTTCTAGCAGAATTTCAGTCTTTATGCTGTCGGCCTATCAAACTTTTGCAGGTTCAAGGTGTCTGGTACTGTTAAATACTTACTTATAGAAATATATCTCACTTAAAGCACAACAAAATGCTAACACACATCTGAGGTAATAAAACAGTAAAATCTAAAAATAAAACATAAAAAATTGTAGAAATAGAGATATCATAAGAATAAGTAGATAACAATCAAATCTAGTCCAAATACAGAAACGAGCATCACAAATGATACTACCCGGTAATCTCCTCACAACTAAGTATTGTATAATACTGTTTTTCAAAGAATATACAGTTAAACCTCCCTAAACCGGACACTCTAGAAACAGGAAAACTCTCTATTTATGGCAAAAAATTTGGTCTTGAATTAATCCGAATGAAACCCTTTAAACCGGACAACATTTTAATTTTTTTTTTATTACTTGATTTTCTTTTTTAAATAGATATGTTTTAAACAGATTTATAAAAATATCAATTATGTACACTATAGATTATATAAAGTTTTTTTTTCATTATTATTTATTTATTTATTTTTAAAAATTTTTTATTATTATTTATTTTTACTCTTCTTATTTAAAATATTTGGTACATGTATTTAATAACTCATGCATTTATTTCTAAAAATGTTTCATCAATATTTTTCTTCTATTCTTTCTTTTTGTAGTTTTTTATCCATTAAATCTGTTTATTTATTTATTAAGTGATAACCTAAGATAATTACCACCAAGCACTTCTGTTGATAGTTGTTTTGTTAACCCCTTAAGCCTCAGGATTTTTAGTTGAAATCATGAGAAAATAACTGTAATTTTCAAAGCTTTTTTTCTGCCTTTTCCGATAATTTTGTCTAATACCAACCCCTATATATTATCAAAGTATATGACTTGAACTTTTTGTTTCTAACAGATAAGTTCAGATATTGGTAACCATGGCAACAGAATTCCAATTTTAATGAAAAAATTAAGAAAATATCATAAAATACTGTTCCCAGACCCATGTTTTACCTGATACATGCATCCAAATATTTAAAATTGCTTAAGAATGGATAGAAAAGGATAATTTGATGAAACTCAACCTTTATTGTATAATTTTGTATCAATAATCAAGTTCTGTATCAAATCAAAATCCAGGTATACATATACTCTTACAATTAAAAACGTCAATAAAAATCTCTAAATTCTTTGTTTGAAATATTAAAAATGGTATGTATTCAAGGCTGAATTTTAACATCTCTCTTTCATATTACACTAAGGAAGCCATATATATTCTGACAGATAAGAAATTGAACTTTATGTTTCTTCAAGGGTCAGATATTGGTAACCATGGCAACAAATTTTCAATTTTAAGACGAAAATTAGAAAATTTCGTAAAGAATAAACTTCCTGTGCCCATGTTTTATTTAGAGCATGCATCCAACTATTGGACAATGGCTAAGAAAGGATCAAAAATAATAATTTGAGATCAAACTCAACTATTATTGTAAAATTTTTCGACAATATTCAAGTTTCGTATCAAATCAAAATCCAGGTGTACATACATGTATACTTTACAATAAAACAGTCTAAGGATTTTAAGTTGAATTTAGACTGACATTACATTAGGTTTCCACGGCTTTTTTCTGCCTTTTCTAGTAATTTTGTCTAATACCAATCCATATATATTATCAAAGCATATGACCTTAACTTTCTGTTTCAAACAAATTTAGAAAGATATCTGTTATCAAGGAAACAGAATATTCATTTCCTTGAAAAAATTGAGAAAAAAATCGACAAAATATTGTTTTTGGATCCATTATCGAACTAAAATTTATATAAATATTAGGATTTTACAAAGTAAGAATAAACAAGAAATAATTTGATGCAATTTAAACTTTTATGATAAATTATTTAAGTATTATTGAAGTTTAAGCTAAAATAAAACAGTGGTATACACATGTTCTAATATAGAAATATTGCCATTGTAAATTGTAATTGAAGATATTACAATACAATTCGTGAAAAAACTAATGTTTTGCCTTTTCCCCTTAAAATATAATATGGAAACCACATATATTCTGAAAGATAAAGAATAAATTTTTCTTTCAAAAAAGTCAATGATATCTGCCTAAATGACAACAAATTTACCCATAAAATGGTAAACACTAATTTCAATATTGTTTCCGAACATAACGAACTGTATACCTATAACTATTTGAAATTTACGTTTAACAGACATATAATAATAATAATAATAAAAATAATAATAGAATTCAATCTAAACCTAAATCGCTGTATATTTCAGCACTATCCAAGGACTAATACATCTTATAAGAATTATGTAGACATTGTTTCTTTACACATAAATGGCGTTTTGGTGTATGGTGGGCTTGATGGGGTGCTACAATGAAGGGGCAAAAGATGAAGAAATTTTAGGCTTATAACTTAGTGTATAACACTTCGTCAGTATAAAACATCTGTCTACAACACAACCTTTGTACGAGATATTTATGCTCTTAAAATAAAAAATATCCATTACAATGTCATAATTGTAGACTTGAAAAATATTGTGTGATACCCATAATATCTGTTTTTTGTTTGTATATCAAATAGATACAAGAATGATTTTTAAAAGGAAGATTATTTCTAGTTTCAAGTTTTCGTGTACATGATATAATTGTGAATAGTCAAAGTATATCTTCTTTATTCAAATTTTGTATACCTATGGAGGTTCATAAGGTCCGTTATAAAATGTGTGAGGATCATGACAAATAAAATCTTGGAAGAATATAAAAATAGCTAGAAATGTAACAGAAAGAAGCGATATCGTAGAAATTGCATTGATGTTAGAAAAATTACCAATTTATTATGTGGTTCATGTACATCGTGGAGGATAGGACATATTAAAATAATGGTGGGGATTTGAAAAGTTTTTAAAATTATCTAGGGGTGGGACACACCCTTTTATCTACTCCACTTGGTCCCCAGGAGACTTGATGACCGAATAGTCTGAAGCGCACGTTTACGGATTACAGTGTCTCTTGTCGCCTCCGTCCAAATCCAGTGTGAAAAAGTTAGTTTGTTTGCTGAAGATGGGAAATTTTCTCTTGGCACTCTGTTTTCCCCATCAATCTAACTTCAATATAAATGAAAGAACCTTGACAGGGGCATAGACACAATTACTCCATTCCACTCTTTCTTATTTGGTCGCCAATATTTGTAAATATTTGTAAATATTTATTTCAGTGCAATTCATCAGACCATAATAATAATAATAATAATAATAATAATAATAATAATGCATAAAGATCCACCTTATCATAAAATTTATTTGTTAGAGTTTTGCACTTTGAAATTTAAAGAATTTATAAAAACATGTATCCAAAAGATATTTTAGCTTAAATATTTTATAAACGATTTTTAAATATAATAATATCGAAAACTGCATCAAAATAAGTAACAGAATATAAAAAAGTGACAGCAGTTTGAAGTCTGCATTTTTAATAGCTTAGTAAAACACCTTAGTTTGAGTTTCCTATGTGTGATGTCACGGTAGTATTAGAAGTAGTATCTGACCTAATGCCGGACAGTAGTAATCACAGTGATATGGTGACGTATGGAGAAGATCGTTACAACTTGTGTGTGTACATGCACCTAATTATATCAGAATGTTCGTCATTATAATTATTTGAGAGCAGTAGAGAATCTTATAATGATGAATTTGGCGTATAATGTAGCTGTAACAAGAAACGGACAAATCTGATTAAAAAATTGAGTCAAGCCCAACTTTCTTGGAAATTGTGATTGATTGCCAGCCATTTCAAAAAATACGCGAGTCCAGGGCAGAGCTTTTTGGGGGAAGGGTGAGGGATAGGGGCATAGCCTCTTCTTAAAGCTAATTAGTAATATTTCTTAGGACCTTTTGGCGACATTTTTCTATCCAAGGCTCTTTTGAATTTTTCAAAGGGGATGGGTTACAACAGCAACCATCTTGAATTCACCAATGAATATGATGATGATGATGATTCAATTATAGATGGCCTGAAAATGCAAAAAATGTTGACCTCTCATCCATTTTTAAAGTAAAATCATTGTTTATGACAAATAACATTTTCTAATTAATTTTTTTCAAGTTTTATTCGAAATGTTTACTTACTGAATTAACCATGTACCTTGCTATCATTTTCCTGTTGCACAGAATTATCATGCTGAAGTGTGTGTGTGTGTGTGTGTGTGTGTGTGGTTTTCAAAACATACTTTAGAAATAATCATTTCACCAGTGTAATAACATTTTGGCAACTGAGCTTTTGCAATTATAATGTCGGAATTTAAATCAACAACCAGCTCGCCAGGTTGAGGTTGGTAACTTCCCGGAAAGCTTGGTTAGAGAAAATGCTGGCTAAGATGAGATTAATTCTGCAAAGGGTAGGGGGGGGGGGGTAAAATTTTGATGAGTTCCATAACCTGTAATATAAAAACCTAAAACCCCATTATTCCGTTAGAAATGACCACATACACGACACTCTAAGCAAGCTGGAGCATCTGGCTATATATGGCTCAAAGATTTGTTTGTCAACTATGTACATATATAAAGAAAAAAGCAAGGACCACTGGGGGACAGATGCGTTATGAAAAAAGGTAGTGATTTTGATCAAATAGTTCGTGGAATTCTCCAAAAATTCTTTCCGTTTCATCCACAATAATTTTTTATGTACCTTTGGAATCTTGAGTTTTATTATCGTCTCCATTTTTTAATTTTGAAAGTAGTGAAATTAGAACTCAAACTGTGACCAGAGATGTATATAACTAAAGTTATATACGTCTCTGTTGTGACTGTCGGCATCTGTATCTGGTAAAGCCATACATGCACTTGAATCTCTAGTGTAGGAAATCGGATGAAAAATCTATACATTATGACAAGGAGAGCCTAAATGACTCAATATGTTGATAAAAACAAGCATGTTGCAGATGCGTTTTCTGTGTATGCTCTACTTCCGGGAAATTGATTTTCTGAAAATGGGAATCTCTTGCATCTATTTATAGCACATGTATATTGTTTTAAATGAGGTCAATTCTCCGTATGTCATTTTTATTTACAATAAATAGTGTATTTATTCATCCAACAAAAATTATGTTAATTTCTAGCATAACAGCTTCACTCAAACTCATAAATTTTAGTTGTGACGTCGTTTTGTTTTTCCGGGATTCAGCAGGATTTAAAAATAATTAAACATGGCATCTGTCGAAATATATATATATATATATATATATATATATATATATATATATATATATATATATATATATATATAACAAAAGAATAAGAAAAAAAAAACCAAACATTTATCAGTAAAAAATCGTAGATATTATAATGATATTATTTTCAAGAGTTTGAATATAATGTTAAGTTTTATTACAAGCATGATCTAGTAAGAATCTCGAAAACGTCACATGCCGCTGTTTGGTTTCAAGCCGTAGGTATTTAAATGTCGCCGTTTCTAATACTTGTAAATGGATTGTCCTCCATATTTTTATAGTTTTAGAATCTGTGTTTCGTCTAGTTTACAAATATGTGCTTTTTTCATTGTTTTTGAAATGATCCAGGAGGTTTAAGTTTATTTAGATTTTGCGATCATGTGACATTTTTTTCATTTTGTTCTGACGTCATGATTTTTTTACGAACTTTAAAGTAAAAAATTCGTATAATTAGAGTGCATCTACAAAAAAAACTTGATAACATAAATTAAAGTGCTGAAAAAATATTTTCATGTGATACCATTTTTATCAATATCTGATGAATATTAACGAAATGACAGACAAACGAAAACTATGCTTTGATATTTTAGACAAGGGCCAAAAAATGCGTAGAAATGCGTAGTTGAGGCTTAAGGGGTTAATACACTGTAAAGTGTCAACACTATTGTTGTCCTGTCAGGGATTAATGATGGTAGTATTGTTTGCCCTATACTAAGCACCATAATTTGAATCCTAAAGAAAGTGAATTAGAAAGGATTAAAAACCAAACAGTGCTTATACATATAGTATATCTGAGATTTTTACATAACATAAATATGTACAGTGATGATGATTATGGCTTCTCTGACATGTAACACAATGAAAGTCCATTTCAAGCTTCATTTTTATAAGAGAAGTAGACATTATTATTAGTAGTATTTTAGTGTTTTAGATCAGTTTCATCATAGACATATCTAGTTTCATTGGTTTATTTTGATTTTCAAGCTAATCAGATTAAATACTTAGCACTAAAATTTATTCTTTTATACATACAAAGCTTTTTATATGGAGAGAAAACACATACAGATAGTAAATAGTAGCTATAAATTAAAACAGCATTAAATGGTTTTGGTTATTACAGTTAATTCATTAATATGATTACATTAAATGAAAATAATAATAGTTTACATGTTCTTTCTAGTTTTCCAGATTAAAAATTTCAAAATCTCCCTAGACCGGACATCTCCCTAAACTGGACAAAATGTATGGTCCAGAGCTTGTCCAGTTAGAGAGGTTTTACTGTATATATATTAAATGCCCAGTGTTCTACTTTGTATATACCCAATTTGAACCAAACTGATCAAAAATAAGTATGTAATGGTCACTTTTCTGTTTTTTTCTAATTATAGTATCAATGACCATCTTAGATTTAGGATCAGGCTAAAAAACAAACTTGTCCGAGATATTACCATAATAAACCCATGTATGAAGTTTCATGAAATTCTATTCAGAAATAAACTTGTAAAATTGTAACATAACAGCTATATTTAGCTGCTTATTTTCATATTGTGCTAGTATTATGTAATTAAAAGTTACAAAAAAAACTGTTACAAATATTAAATGTCTAGTGTTCTACTTTGTATAAACAAAATTTGAATCACACTGATCAACAAATAAATATGTTAGGCCCTTTTTCGTTTTTTTTTTTTTTTTTTTTTAATTTACAGTAATGGTTGCCATCTTTGATTTAGGATCTGGCTAAAACATGAACCTGCCCGAGATATTACCATAATAAACCCATGTATAACGTTAAGTTTCTTGAAATTCTATTGAGAAGTAAACTTGTTAACAGTGTAAAGTATGTACATACATATAGGACAAATCATATAATTTCCCCTCCGAACTCACTGGCGAGGGAATAAAAAACTTAACCAAAACAATTATATATATATTGTCATGTACATGCAAGTAAAATTGTTTATATCAGGTCTTTTTCAGTTTTTTTATCATAATTTCTTGCAAGTGGACATATATGTATGGCAATTCAGATTACAATCAAATTTTGTGAATGAATGAACTCAAACAGAAAATACTTCAGCCAAAATTTTAATGCTGGATGCTAATGTTAAGATAACATGTGACATGGAATCTTTTGCAATTCTTACAGATCAAGCTGAAAAAATCTGTTGAATATGCCTCAAATTAACATTATACTCTATTTTATTATACTAAAATGCTAAAATTAATATGTTCTAAATACTAACACACTGAAGTAAAGCTTATATTCACTGTACTTCATAGAAAATATTCAATTTCCACAAATTTTTAATGATTCAACAGACTAGTATCAGCAGGGTTTTCCTGGAGTGATATTAAACAACATTAACCAACCATGTTTCATGTGTTTCATACATATACTTACTTTATTGGCCACAAAGAAATTGTTATACAAAGACAGAGGTAAAGCATGAACCCACAGGTAAGCATATGATCTAATAGCATAAACAGGTGAATACTCCCATGTCTGGAAGCCTTTCTTGAACAATAAATAGTGCATCTGAAATATATCAAGATACATTGTATATCTCTTCATCCAAAGTATTAAGACATATTAAGAGCATTTTTACAGTAAAAATCGAATCATATTTCATTTGATTAGTCTTACCAAAATATTTTTGTGATTTTTTTGATTTAAAAAAAAACAGAATTCTGTACATTTTTGATTAAAACAATTATAAAAACTCTTGGTGAAAATTTATTTCACTGGTTTGCCCAAAACTTAATTAATCTGGATTTAAAAGTTTTGTAATGATGGGGCATTTACAACTCTTTCTGGTAATTTGTTCCAGATTTCAACAACTCTGATACCAAAACGATTGCCTTTTAAATTCCTGGAATATCTTTTCTTGAATAATTCTTTAGGTGTGCCCCCTAGTATTTCCACTCGTAGCATTAGTTAGAACAGTATGATTGACTTTATCTATACTGTTGACAATTTTGTATACCTCAACCTTGTCAGCTCTTGTAACCAACATTAAAATCAAGGACAGCTGCAACTTTAATCACTTGCCTGAAGAGTGCAGTTTTGTCAATGATGGTTAACAAATTGAACATCTCTGTAAAATGGTCATTTCTTGAGCCCAGTAAGTAACTCATGCTAAATAGAGCCTTAAAAAGTACCTGTAATGATTTTCAGTTATAACATATTTTATATGCATACTTAAATATGGCTTTAGTAAAAAAAAATTAATAAATAAGGAAGATATCAATGAATTTCTAATACATCTCCAGAAATCCAAACAGAAGCCCATACCAAAGCTATGTGCAGTGACATCAAAACAGTAACACCTGCTTATAGGCCAAGAATTAGAATGCTGACAGGTTACTTTAAATTTCATGAAAAATGTCATCATAATTAAACAATGCACAAAGGAGAAATTGTAATTTAGTTGTGATCAAGAGAAGGAGGCTAAAATGTGGATTTCGAATAACTATAACTTTTTATTTTCACACCAACTTTAATGCAGTGTTTTTGATTCTGTTATATAATATAGCTTATATAACTTATATTATGTTATATTAAAATATATAAATGGCATTTACAAAAATCTATACTAAAAACCTTTTTTACATTAGAGGTATTATATATATATATAATCACACACACACGTATATAATAATACTATATATATAAACAAATGTGTGTAAAATTTAATTGTCATCATGTCAACTGTTTTTAATTTTTTTTAACAGAATTCTTAAATTGCAAATTTGACAAGCAATCATCATTAATTCTCCAAAAGCTACCAATAAAGATAATACCGGTACTCACAAGCTCCCAACTAAACTACTCACAAGTTCCAAATAACTTAAATACTTACAGGCTCCCAATAATTATAAGTCTCATCACAGTCTCCTACAATATTCCATAATGCAGCACAGAGCCTGGCTGATAAGAGTAGTTTGAATGCAGTAAAACCTGCTGGTGCCCATTGTGAATAAGAATAATAAACAGAGTTCCTGTTAAAACAAAAAAATAGAGTTAAAAAATGTCCAAAATCTTTTCAGTAGGTGATAATTTTTCTTTCTCAGGGTGATAATCTAACATAACACACAAAACAAAGCCAATATGTTTATATCACTATGCCTCTTGTGAAATTCTAATTGGCTACTAAGAATCTTTTTTTAAATGAACTTTATTTTTCTATTTATATATATATATGTGTGTGTCATGTACATGTTATGATTTCGTACAAGTTATAACATGTACAAAATAATCATACAAGGTAGAACTTGTACGATGCAAACATACAAGTTATAACTTGTACAATTTTTGCCATACAAGGTAGAACTTGTACGATGCAAACATACAAGTTATAACTTGTACAATTTTTGCCATACAAGTTATAACTTGTACACATTTTTTTAACCAAAAAATAATAACTTGTACAGTTTTGTTTTTAACATGTCTCCATATGTGTTTGTCTTATTATCTTGTTTTGTCTGTTGTCTTGCTATTTTTCAGTTTCGCTGTTAGTGTTGTCATCAGTAATACTCTCAGTGTTCTCATTTTCACTTCCACTTTGAGATGAATCATTTTTATGTAATGCTTCTAAATCCTCTTCTGTTTAGACACCATGTAAAAGTTCTTTGGGCACACTTGAAGATGAAAGCCCAACTTTTGGTTCACTACCAAATAATGCTGAATATGGAGACTGGTCTATTGTCCTGTGGTATGATCTGTTCTTCTGAAATTGGACAAACCTTAGGCCTTCAGACCAGTGGGATGTCTCATTTTCCTGTATCCAAGTAATCAGCATTTCTTTAATGTCAGCATTGGCTCTCTCTCCAATAACCCTTGGCTTTGAGGGTGCCTTGGCCTACCATGAATGAGTTTTAACTCTGGCCATAATGTTTACAACTCACTTAAAATACCTGCTGTAAAATTTTCTGCTGTTGTCACTCTGCAATATATGGGGGGCACCAATTACCAAAAAAATATCCAGCAACTGATATGCAACCTCACATGCCCTTTTGGATGTTAATGGTCTAAGAAAATGAGATGATCTTGGTAATGCCTTACCCATTTGTAATTTCCTTAAGGGGATGACTGATAGTCCACAAGATCTGTCATCGGGAATTAAAATCCTTGAATGTTATGGGCCTAACAACTAGTTTTGTTGTCTCAATTCTTTTCTTTTTTAAACTACACTGCTCACACATCATGATAAATATCTAAATAATCTCCTGACTTATATTGGCTTACTGGCATTTAGGTTCCATATATGTTTTGTAAACCGCCATGTCAAACACTAATATGTGCTGTTTTAATTATTTGGTACATTTTATCAATTGTAACATAGTAAAGTATGCCATCATCTCCTTTACAAATTAATTTTTCAATTCCAGCAACAGTAATCAAATTATATTTCTTTAATTAATACCTTTCATTTTGGGACTTCTTTTCATTTTTTTTAGCTGTTTAAACTTATGTTACTGTCTCACTTAGGGGATAACTGTTTTGTATTTGAAGAGTTCCGACCGTAAAACATGGATTTTACTGTCGCAAATACCAGTTACCTGGCTCCACATGCGTCGCCAGGTAGACCTCAATTTTCTACTGTAAAATCCATGTTTTACCGTCGAAACTCTTCAAATACAAAACAGTTATCTCCATTCTAATGCAAAATAAATAAAATATACTATAAAATCAGTTTAATTGATGGAAATCCTCAATGCTCCGATCAAAGTTTATTTTTAGATTACAGACGCATCACTAAATCATTAATGTAAACCGATGTCGTTACGCCAAAAATTTAGTACTATCAAGAAAACACTTGATTCCATTGATATAATAATTTTATTGTTTGAAATAAATAACAGATTTAAATTGATCCAATATCCATTTCTATGACAAAATTTGGCAATACGGAATCGTCACGATCATCAGAGACCGTCATTTATATTTTGTAAACAAAAGCATGTGTACCGGCACATTAGAATACATTACATAATTGTTACCTAGATAGCACACGACATCTTAACTCCGACCGTAAAACAGAGATTCTAATTCAAATATTTTGTAAACAGAATTTTGATTGGACCTCGACCGCAGTAAAATCTCTGTTATATGGTCGGAGTTAAGATGTCGTGTGCTAACTAGGTAACGATTACGTAATGTATTCAAACGACCGGTACACATGCTTTTGTTTACAAAATATAAATTAAAAATAAACTTTAATAGGAGCAGTGAGGATTTCCATCAATTAAACTGATTTTATAGTATCACAAATACCAGTTACCTGGCTCCGCAAGTGTCGCCAGGTAGACCTCAATTTGTGACATTTTTAATTTTACTGTGGTCAAGGTCCAATCAAAATTCTGTTTACAAAATATCTGCATAAGAATTAAATGTTTGTAAATTTTTTCCACCATTGTCTTCATGTTACATCCATTTCTTTAAAAATAAAATTTCAAAATTGTTATTCTTTGTTACTGTTTGTTTATACAGAAGTACATTAGCACCTTACACTGTATATATGAAAGTAAGTATACTTTTTCTGTTAATAAGAAAGCAACTAAAACTTGATAAGCCCCCATTTTCTATTAAAAGAATCTATTTTGTTATTTTTGACAGCAATAATTTTTCCTATTTGATAATATTTGTTATAAAATGCTTTAGGTCTATAATGTTTGGTTTTCCATTACTTAAGCTAGTCCTGAAAATATAATACTTGGTTCATATTAAAATCAAATTGACCACAGCTGGGGCATCAATTCTGCCCAAAAAGTATTCATCTAATGAAAAGTTAATGTCTAAAAAGCCCCAACTTTTCAACATCTGACCTAAATTTTTACATAATTCTTGAGAATACCAGTAATCACAATTGTAATATAAATGTTCTATAGAATAGTTTCTTCCCCACAAAAAGAACAAAGATTATCATCACAAAGCTTAGCAAGAAAAAGAATTTTTTCTGTAGACACAAATCTATTTAACATTTTTTTTTCTTTTTTAATTTTTATTATTTATTGGCACAAATTGATATATATTACAATGTATAAAGTACAAAAATTTTCATGACAATAGAATTAATGTCAAATGAAAAATGCAAAATACCGTGTATAATGGATAAAACATGTACTATAAATGTATTTATTTTCGCGTGTATTCCTTTTCCCGACAAAGGGGACTGGAAACACATTCGCGCATTTCAAAATCCGTAATCCACCACGAAACACAAATACATTTACAGTAATAATAGAAACATTGTTATAATTTTTGAGTTACATATGTAGCAGGTAGGTTCACAATATATAAATAAATCTAATATCAAAAGAACTTGAGCTTTTGATTTTAAATAAATGCACACGGACACGCGCACATTCTTGCACACACACACACACACACACAACACGCGTGCGCGTGCGTTAGTCTTGTAGAATGTTTAATATCCTGTTCCAGTATTGAATAAAAAGTTGGATTTTTCCTGATTTTAACATAATAATTTGTTCTTTTTTAATGTTTTCAATAAGGTAGTTTTTCAAACTGTTGAAATTAACTTTTTTCCCTTGTACTCTGCATAAGTAAATGTAGTTTCATGTTGTCAACGTAATGTAATTTAAAGGTTTAGATTCTTCTGTAAGTTTTAAAATACCAAAAATAGCAATTTTAGTTGTAATATCAAATGTTATATTCAAATTTAGTAAAAAATATTCATCTAATAAAACCCATATATTATTAATAGTTGGGCACTCCCAGAATAAGTGAAGAATTGACTCATTTGCTTTTTTGCAAAAAGAACATTTCGTTTTTTATGCCTATTTTTGTTCATAATGTATTTGTTGCTAAAATTCCATTATTTATTCTATACTGTAACCATTGCAATTTTGAATTTTTTGTGCAATAAAAGAGTATAGCATTGACAGTTTTCCAGTCTTTATCTAAAATGTTGAATTCAGATTTCCATTTTATCTCACTTTTTGACTTTTCATTAGTTTTTATAAGACAGTTGTACATATCTTTTGCCCCCTTTTTAGATTTTAAAATTATATTAAAATAGCAAGGAATAAATGGTAAAGGGGTGATATTTTCTGTAATTTTTATTTTCATGTTTTGAATTGCGTATTTAATAACTTTTATTACGCTGTTATATTCCAAAAAGTTTGATTTTATATTGAAAATCGTTTTAAAATTATCATAATTAAGAAAATCTGTTTTTCATTTAGTAGATCAGATACATATAAAACCTTTTGTTTAATCCAGTGTTCAAATCTTATAATCTCTTTATTTATTTTAAATGTATTGTTGTTCCAAATTGGTAAGGTTTGAAAATCGATCCATTTATCAACAGAAATTTTGTTTTGAATTTTGTAAATAGCATCCATGACATTTTTCCAAAACGTGTTTGTGATATTTGTTAAGTTTTGTTTGATATAATTTAGACCATAAATAAGAGTATGTTGTAGAAAAGGGTATATCGTAGAACATAATTTAATACATTTAGACTTTTGACTAATAAAACGTCTCATCCAGGTTGATCTAAGGGCATCTAATAGAGCATAAATATTTATCATTTTTAGCCCTCCATTTATGTAATTCTGAACTATAATGTCTCTTTTTATTTTATCAACTTTAAAATTCCAAATAAAGTTGTAGAAAATAGTATTTAATGATTTAAAAAAATATTCTGGCGGGTTTGGTAAAATTAAAAATAAGTAATTAAGCTTCGAAATTATTAGCGTTCTGAGAACTGTTATTCTACCTATCGGTGTTAAGTTTCTGTTTTCCAAATATCAAGTAATGTTTTTATATCATTAATTTTTCGTTCAAAATTCATTTTGTATAAATTATCCAAATTTACAGAAAATTCAATACCAAGAAAAGTAAAAGAATCATAAACTTTTACTTTCAATCTATGGTTAAACGTTTCTCCTGAATACTTTTTACACCCAATCCAAACAATTCTACATTTGCTTGGGTTTATTGCTAGGCCGGAAAAACTCGCAAAGTATTCTAAAGTATTTATAGATTCTTTTAAAGAATTATAAGAACCATCTAAAATTAAAGTTGTATCATCAGCAAATTTTGATAATAAATATTCGCTATTTTCTATAGAAATTCCTTTGATTTTTTTATTATTCTTAAGCATTATTCCTAGGATTTCAGCACACAAGAGGAACAAGTAACTTGAAACAGGGTCACCTTTTCTTACTCCTCTGCAAATTGGGAAAGGGTCTGACAGAAAGTTGTTTTGTATTACATAAGAAAATATATTATTGTATAATGTTTTTATCCAACATTTTATTGATATCCCAAAGTTAAAAAAATCTAAAACTTGAAATAAAAATCCCCATGCAACAGAATCGTACGCTTTTTGAAAGTAGATGAGAAATAGCATACCAGGGATATTATTAGTTTCAGTATATTCCATTATGTCGTAAATTAATCTTATATTTTCCCCTATATATCTACCACTTAAAAATCCTGTTTGGTCCTCAGATATTATATTATTTAATACGGTTTTAAGTCTTTCTGCTATGCAACCTGATGCTATTTTATAGTGACTACATTTAATAAAGAGATAGGTCTCCAATTTTGAATATGTTCTCTTGATTTGCTACCTTTAGGAATGCATGTTATAATACCATTTCTTTGTGTAATTGACATTTCCCCTTTAAAATACCCATCATTTATTGACCTTACTACAAAATCCCCTATGTCCCGCCAAAAAAATTTGAAAAATTCTGTCGTAAACCCATCTGAACCAGGACTTTTATTGTTTTTCATTTTCTTTAAAACTTGTAACGCTTCTTTATATGTTATTAAACCTTCTAAACTATTTGAATCACATGGGTCTAATTTTGGAATATTGATATCTTTAAAAATTTCATCTAAATTTACATTATCTATAGTTTGTTCCGAGTATAAATTAGCATAAAATTGTCTAACTTCAGTTAAAATTTCTTTTTGATCAGTAATTTGTCTCCCATTGTTATCTATTATTTTGGTTATTGTTTTATTTACATAGTTTCTGTTTTCTAAATTACAAAAGTATCGGGATGGTTTTTCTCCTTCCATTATCAAGTGTACTCTTGATCTAACCAAATCCCCCTGTAGTTTATTTTTTCTGATATTTTCTAATTCAGTTTGTTTTTCTTCTAGTAAATTCAAATGTAAATGTAGACTTTCCGTATTTGACTCTATTTCAGTTATAGTTTTTAATAATTCTTGTTCCTTTTTTACCTTTTGCTTTTTTATATAAGAAGAATAAGAAATGGTTTGACCGCATATTTCCATTAGGATTGTTTCTAAAAATAATTGATCGGAGATTGTGAATTGAATATCATGAATGTCATCTATTTTCTCTAGGTTATTTACATGTACTGGAATCTGTTGTTTAACAGATTTAATACATTTTTTTATTTTTTCGACATAATTTTTATCAGTTAAAAGACTGGAATTAAATTTCCATAACCCCCTTCCCTTTAAAAATTCATTAATGCGAAAATACATAATTATCATAGAGTGGTCTGATCGGTAGCTCGGTTCTATTTTAACATCAACAACTTGCTGAAAGAGAGAGTCTGATATAAGGAAAAAGTCAAGTCTTGACTGTTTTAGAGGAGATTTCTTCCTCCACGTAAAACGTTTAATGTTAGGATATAATGTACGGAAAGGGTCGATTAAATTGAGTGTGTTTTTTAATTCAAGTACTTTTTCTCTTGCTTTGCAATTGTTTAAATTTTTGTAACCGTCCATGTCTAGAATAGGATCTTGAATTAAGTTAAAATCGCCACAAATTATGTTTGTTGCATTATTTAAGGTTTTACATAAATCGTGCAGTTTTTGGTAGAAAGTTGGGGTATCTGTATTTGGTCCATAAATATTAACAATAGTCATTTTTTTATTTTCCAATCTTATGTTCAAAGCAATTAGATTCCCTTCATAATCTTTTTTAACCTCATGTATTTTATACTCTAAATTGTTACTAAATAACAAACAAACTCCTCTTGATTGAGAACTATATGAAGAACATAAAACATTTTCCCCCCATTGCGATTGAATAAGATTTTCACAATTTAAATCAAAATGTACATCCTGTAGACAATATATATTACACTTCTTTCCTCTCAAAAAATTAAAGACATCTTTACGTTTGCTTATATTGCCTAGTTCCCTGCAGTTGTATGATAATATACTCAAAGAATTTTTTTTATCACTATCCATATCTTGACTTGAAAGTATACAAGTTTCTTATGTACATGTATATGAAATAAAGAAAAAAAAAAACATTCAACATCAATTGTGCCAAATTTTGTGCCTTTAAAAAGATAGAAAAAAGAAACAAGAGGCCCATGGGCCTTAACGCTCACCTGAGGAAATGTCCAAAAACTTGCAAAGAACTTAATTACAAAAACTTTACAAAATTCCTCAAGTTTGGAAATCCGGCAATATTTATTCAGAAATATCTAGTAACATTTCACTTATAAATAGCTTATATGCATGATTTAAATAGTACAATGAATAATTTCCAAATAGTCATTTTGATCTTTGAACATATGAACTTGAAACTTATATCAAAATGGTCTTAATACCAATACCTACATTATTCTAATATACATGCTTGTACAAAACATTAATAGTTTTCAAGATAATTTACAATTTCAGTTTTCTTCTGCAGCTATGACCTTGACCTTTGAACATATGACCTTGAATGATGTATCAAAATAATCGTCATATCAATACTTACAATATTCTAATATATATGCTTATACAAAAAGTTCATAGTTTTCAAGATAAGTAACAATATCAGTCTTCTTCTACAGATATGACCCTGAACTTTCAAAATATGACCTTGACCAATACATATCAAAATGATTCTCATATCAATACCTACAATATTCTAATATACATGCCTATACAAAAAGATAACAGTTTTCAAGATAATTAACAATTTCAGTACACTTATGCAGCTATGACCTTGACCTTTGAACATATTACCTTGATCCATATATCAAAATGATCATCATATCAATACTTACAAAATTCTAATATACATGCCTATACAAAAAGTTAACAGTTTTCAAGAAAATTAACATATTTCAGTACATGTATGCAGATATGACCTTCACCTTCCAACATATGACCTTGATCCATATATCAAAATGATCATCATATCAATACTTACAAAATTCTAATATACATGCTTATACAAAAAGTTAACAGTTTTCAAGAAAATTAACAATTTCAGTACATGTATGCAGCTATGACCTTCACCTTCCAACATATGACCTTGAACCATATATCAAAATGATTGTCATATCAATACCTACAATATTCTTATATACATGCCTATACAAAAAGATAATAGTTTTTAAGATAATTAACAATTTCAGTACACATATGCAGCTATGACCTTGACCTTTGAACATATGACCTTGAACAATATATCAAAATGATCATCAAATCAATACTAACAATACTCTAATATACATGCCTATACAAAAAGTTAACAGTTTTCAAAATAATTCACAATTTCAGTACACGTATGCAGCTATGACCTTCACCTTTCAACATATGACCTTGAACCATATATCAAAATGATTGTCATATCAATAACTACAATATTCTAATATGCATGTAAGCCTATACAAAAAGCTTATAGTTTTCAAGCTAAAGCACAATTTTAGTATTTATAAGCCAAAAATAACATTTCAGGGGCAACAACTGCTACATGGATTATCATATAGTTACGAAACTTGGTACCTTTTTAAATTTTGTCATGGGGAACATTTTAACAATGTTTTGAATGCATATATCTCTTAATATATGCAAGAAAATTGCTTAAAACTGCATAAATCACAAATTAGGTCATGACCTTGATTTGTGACCTTGACCCTATTTTCAAGGTCATTTCAAGAAAAAGTCAAAACTGAAAACCCCATGTCATTATCTGTTCAAATAGTCAAGTTATAACAACTTGAAGCCATTTCACAAAATTTTTAAAATTAAACGCAAAAACGCGTAACCCATTTTTCAACCAAATTTTACGAAATGAACAAACTATAGGCTTAAGACCCTAGAGAAGCCAAATATCACATCAAATTTTTTCTCCCATCATTGCTTTCGGAGAAGAAGATTTTTAAGATTTTTGGATCCGTAGATCACCTTGACCTAGTTTTGGTAGCCATGGCAATGCCATGAACAAATCTGAATTGCACCAGCCCATACATGCGTCCGACCAAGTATCATTAAAATCTGTCCAGCAGTTTTGGAGGAGAAGTCAAAATTGGTGTTAATGACGCATGCACACATGCACACACACACACACACGCACGCACACACATACACAAGCCGGGCCATGCCATAAGCTCACATGACCTTTCGGTCAGGTGAGCTAAAAAACTGTGGATAGAGAGAAAAAGAAACAAAAGGAAGGAAAGAAAAGAAAGAGGTGGGAAGCGTGATTAAAGTTGTAGTAGCTCATAATTTTAAGGATTTTGGATATTTTGGTGAACAATGTGTAATAATGACAATGAAAAATACACACAATAACTTAAAATATTTACAGTCAATAACACCTATAATATTAACATTCGGCAGTTTTGGTAGTGTTAAAAAACAAGAGGCCCAAGATGGCCCTAATTTGCTCACCTGAGTTTAAATGTAACTGGTATGTCTTGATAATACCTGGTAATTCATAACATGTTGCCTCAATAGAAGTGGTTTCAGATAACCTAATTTTTATTGTTTTGGTTTTTAGCTATATAGGTCAAAGTGACCTACTTTTAGTAGCCAAAGCTACCAGAAACACAAATGAGAATGGCAATGGTCTGAAGGTCTATTGACTAATATGAATGAAATGTGACCAGAAGTGTCTGAGAAGAAGTCTTTTGATGGATGTATAGATGGATGGCAGAGTTCCTATCCATAACAAAAGCTCAAATGAGCAATTTTCAGATCCAGATTAAAGACTTTACAGATTTGACACATTAATTCAAATATTTCAAAAAAAAAAAAAAAGGTAAAATTCAACTGCAAATTATTTTCAAAAAAAATTGTTTAATTAATTTAAATAATGTCACATAACAATGATTTTGTAAAAAACAAAAAAAAAAAAAAAAAAAAAAAAAAAAAAAAAAACAAAAAAAAAAAAAATTCAAGGTTTTAGCTAAATCTTCATATCAGTATCACATGTATTTCAAAAATAATAATTCACTAAAAAAGTAAAAATTCAAAACATCTCTTCCATGCACCATTGCATTGTAAGTCATAAAGTTCAGAATTAAAAAAAAAAACTAGCCTCAGTGGGATTTGAACCCTCGACCCTTGGGTTGCTAGAATTGAAAAAGAAAAAGGTAGAAAAAAGCGACTTGTATTTTACAGAATTTCATGGAAATTGTCAAACATATGTTTCTTCACATAAGAAAATGATGTTTAGGAAGAAGAGTTCACCTAAATTTATTAAAATTGTAATTTTGGTAAAAGGTACATTTGTGTACTACATGTATTTACATTGTTTAAAAAATAAATGCAAAAACACGTAACCTAATTTTTCACAAAATTGTTGGAATTCACAAACTTGGTTTATAAGATGCTTTAGATGCCAAATATCAAATCAGATTTTATCTCAGTGAAGTGATTTTGGAGAAAAAATTTTTTTTAGGTTTTCAACTATTTAGGCCAATGTAGCTATGGCAACCTAAAAAGTAAAAATTCAAAAATTTCTTTCATGCACCATTGTAAGTCATAAAAATTCAGAAAAAAAAAAAAAAAAAAAAAAAAAAAAAAACAAGAGGGCCATGAAGGCCCTGGATGCTCACCTGAAAATCATGTACACTCAGCTTGATTTTGGCAAACTAGAGCTTCTATTCTTAAAAGAGATTTTTTCCTATATTTCCAGCTAGTGACCTACTTATTGACACAAAATGACCCATATACAAACTTGAGCTAGCTTTTGTCAAGAGCATCATTCTGAGACAGTTTGATAAGATTGGTCTAAAATGGATCCCCTCATATGTGTTAACAAGGTTTTTATATAATTCGACCTAGTGACCTTCTTACTGACCCAACATAACCCATATACGAACTTGAGCTAGCTTTTGTCAAGAGGATCATTCTGACTAAGTTTGATGAAGATTGGACTAAAATTGGGTCCTCAGGGGTGTTGACAAGGTTTTTCTACAATTTGATCTAGTGACCTACCTATTGACCCAACATGGCCCATATACGAACTTGAACTAGCTTTTGTCAAGATGATCATTCTGACTAAGTTTGATGAAGATTGGACTGAAATTGGATCCTCAGGAGTGTTAACAAGGTTTTTCTACAATTTGATAAAGTGACCTACTTATTGACCCAACATGGCCCATATACGAACTTGAACTAGCTTTTGTCAAGAGCATCATTCTGACTAAGATTGATGAAGATTGGACTAAGATTGGGGCCTCAGGAGTGTTAACAAGGTTTTTCTACAATTTGACCTAGTGACCTACTTATTGACCCAACATGACCCATATACGAACTTGAGCTAGCTTTTGTCAAGAAGTTTATTCTGACTAAGTTTGATAAAGATTGGACTAAAATTGGGTCCTCAGGAGTGTTAACAATGTTTTATTACAATTTGACCTAGTGACCTAATTATTGACCCAACATGACCCATATAAGGACTTGAGATAGTTTTTGTCAAGTAGATCATTCTAACTAAGTTTGATGAAGATTGGACTAAAATTGAGGCCTCAGGAGTGTTAACAAGGTTTTTCTACAATTTGACCTAGTGACCTAATTATTGACCCAACATGACCCATATACGAACTTGAACTAGCTTTTGTCAAGATGATCATTCTGACTAAGTTTGATGAAGATTGGACTGAAATTGGGTCCTCAGGAGTGTTAACAAGGTTTTTCTACAATTTGACCTAGTGACCTACTTATTGACCCAACAAGGCCCATATACGGACTTGAGCTAGCTTTTGTCAAGAGGATCATTCTGACTAAGTTTGATGAAGATTGGACTAAAATTGGGTCCTCAGGGGTGTTAACAAGGTTTTTCTACAATTTGACCTAGTGACCTACTTATTGACCCAACATGGCCCATATACGAACTTGAGCTAGCTTTTGTCAAGAGCATCATTCTGACTAAGTTTGATGAAGATTGGACTAAAATTGGGTCCTCAGGAGTGTTAACAAGGTTTTTCTACAATTTGACCTAGTGACCTAATTATTGACCCAACATGACCCATATACGAACTTGAACTAGCTTTTGTCAAGAGGATCATTCTGACTAAGTTTGATGAAGATTGGACTGAAATTGGGTCCTCAGAAGTGTTAACAAGGTTTTTCTACAATTTGACCTAGTGACCTAGATATTGACCCAACATGGCCCATATACGAACTTGAGCTAGCTTTTGTCAAGAGGAACATTCTGAGAAAGTTTGATTAAGATTGCACTTAAATTGTGGCCTCAGGAGTGTTAACAATCAAAAGTTGACGCATGACGCACGACGCACACCGGACAATGACCCACCACAATAGCTCACTTGAGCACTTTGTGCTCAGGTGAGCTAAAAATGTGGCTCTACTGGGATTTGAACCCTTGACCCTTGGGTTGCAGTATCACATGTATTTGAAAAAAAAAAAAAAAAAAAAAATTACAATTAAAATTCATAAAATCTCTTCCATGCACCATTGTAACTTAAAATATTCAGAAAATAAAAAAAAAATTTAAAAATTAAAAAAAGGAAAAGTGGCTCCACTAGGATTTGAACCCTCGACCCTTGGGTTGCTAGAATTGAAAATGAAAAAGGTAGAAAAAAGCGACTTGTGCTTTACAGAATTTCATGAAAATTGTCAAACATATGTTTCTTCACATAAGAAAATGATGTTTGGAAAAAGAGTTCACCTAAATTTATTCATTATTGTAATTTTTGTAAAAAAGTACTATTTACAATATACAAAAAATAAATGCAAAAACGCGTAACCTAATTTTTCACAAAAATTATTGAAATTCACAAACTTGGTTAATAAGACGCTGTGGAGGCCAAATATCACATCAGATTTTATCTCAGTGAAGTGGTTTTGGAGAAGAAGATTTTTTTAAGTTTTTAACTATGTAGGTCAATGTGACCAACATTTGGTAGCTATGGCAACCAAAAACACAAATCTGAAAGGCAATGTTCTATAGATGCTTTTGACCAAGTTTAAACAAAATGTGACCAGAGATTTCTGAGAAGAAGTCGTTTGAAGCAATTGTTGAGGGACGGACAGACGGACGGACGGACGACGGAGGGTCTGCCTCTATTGATACCAATAGCTCACATGAGCACTTTGTGCTCAGGTGAGCTAAAAACACTAAAGGTCGAGTATAAAGTTTACTCAAAAATTATTTAAGAGTTAGTCCCCGCGATCAGTAGGTCACATACCGGGTTTAGACTCCCTGTCAAAAAGCTGAGACTATCAATATAGGTTAATCATACAGATGCGTTTTAAATATTTAAATAGCAATACAACATAATAACAAAAAATTAACTAAATTTATACAATATGGTCTATATACATAATCTTGTATTTGCATTATAAATGTGCTAGGCTAGTAAATAAGTTGCACGATATACATGTATCTTCATTTGAAACTATGATTTTACTTTTTCACGGGTTGTAACTAACAAAGTTATTTCTTATACTCTTAAAATGCGTGCTTGGATATAGTTAATTAAGATGTGGGCTGTCACAAAGCTGGTAAGTACATTTGCGTTTTTGTTTTACTAGTAAAGATATTGGTATGTGCATTAGAGAAGAATGTGATTTGGAATCGGGACGTCTTTTTAGATTATGTATATAAACCCAGATATATAATATACATTCTTAGGCTACTCAAGCAAAGCTGGTATTTCATATTATAATAAGGGTTGAAATGAAACATGAATCGCGGTAAGGCGTGATTATATATGTAGTTAATACATACTAGACACATATTTTTGTGTGTAACATTTTTAACTGAAACTCTCAACTTTGTTTCCACTGTCACTTTGTCGGGGTAACTAATAAATTTTTTTCCAATCATGATGTGAATAGCAATATTCAAGTATCTAGACCACTTTTGTTCATTCATATAAAAATTATCTGAAACCCTAGTGTTAACCAGGTATTCATATATATGTTTACAACCTTGTGATTTACTAATGACAATCTGTGTAGGCAGTACTGGGTACGGTCTCTCAATAACCTGACAAACGATTTTGATTGCTTCTATCCAATGCTTTGGAAAAGAGGTAACCAATAAAAACCCAATAAAATCGAGGAAGGTTCCTTTTAAATTATATTCATTCTGAATAAATACAAAATCTTTCAATTTTCCATCATCATGGAATAAATCATATAAAAAACGGACTTCCTTTTTATACCAATATTGTTTATATCTAAATTTAATATTATGGTTAAACCAAAGTGGTTGTGATAAAAGAATTGAAATACCATGTACATTTTTCCCTACATTTTATATTCTAACTGAAAATTCTATCCAATTTTCTATAGTTTCTATCCAGAAAGGATTATAAATTATATTTTTAACTCTTTCTATAACATCTGGTCCAACAGAAAAAAAATCAAATGAAAACTGTAATAAATAATGTAAAGGAATACCATTACTATTTGATGGTGAGCAAATTAGTCTTCTTATCCATGTAAAAAAGCTTTAAGGTACATTTTATCTCTACCATTATTCCACAAAAATTTAAATATATTTTTTTCTAATTGTGTAAAAAATAATGTTAATTACATTAAAAAAATGTAATTGTGTAAAAAAAAAAGTACCAGGACTTGGTCTAAGGGACATAAACAGATGGTTTAATTTCGGTATAATCAAGCTTTTAACCACTTAACTGTTGTTTTTTAGTTTCAATGATCTAAGAAGAATACCATTCAGATCTTTCCAGAAAAACTTAAAAAATTCTGCTGTAAATCCATCCGGCCCGGGGCTTTTATTGTTTTTCATCTTAAAGACTACCTGAGCCAACTCATCATAAGTTATTATTCCTTCTAAGCTATTTTTTTTCCTCATCACAAAGTATAGAGACCAAATCTGGAAGATCTGGTGTTTTTCATATTGTTGTTTTTCAGAATAAAGATCTTCATAAAACAGCTTTAACTGATTTAAAATTTCTTCCTGATCTTCAATTTTCTCCCCATTACCTAACATTAACTCTTGTATATTTTTATTCACATAGTTTCTACTCTCCAAATTTAAAAAAAATATGCTGTGCTTTTTTCACTCTGTTCCACCAACCTAGCCCTAGAATGAATCATACTACCCTCAACTTTTTTATTTCCGATTTTTTCCAAATCTTTCTTAACTTTTTCTAAATCTTTTATGATTTCACCATTAAAAGGGTCCTTATCCAACTTATTTACCAAATTTTTAATATTTTTTTCTAGGTTATTTTCATATGCCATAGACTGTTTTTTCCTAAAAGATGCATTTGAAATAATTTTACCCCTTAAGTGTAGCAGCATCATTTCTAAAAATAACTGATATTCTATAATATACTGCAGATCATTTAACGATGAAGATTCAACAAAGTCGGAACTGTGCGGAGTCACAGCATACATTTTTTTAATGTAATTAACATTATTTTGTATCATATCAAAAAATTTAATATCCTGCAGAAGACAATTATTAAATTTCCAATAACTTTTAGCTTGTTTGTGTTAAATGAAGAAACAATGAAATAACTGAATGATCAGTTCTTATCCCGAATTAATTTTGGCTCCTGATACAGAAGAGACAAAACTGTCAGAGACTAAGAAAAATCCAAGTCTTGCTATTTTAGAGGATATGCTTTAAACCAGGTATATTTTCTGTCAGATGGATAGAAAATTCTCTATACATCATGTATGTCATGTTCAGAGCAAAGCTCTAGCACTTCAGTTTTTGCTTTTGGATGGTTAAAGCTGCATTAAGTTTTTCAATTTTCTGAATTTTTTTTGATTTTCTAAACATATATTTTTTTAAAAATAGATCTCTTCTAACCACGATCCGTGACATTCATTTTCTAAAATTTCATTTCTTTTAGCTGTAAATAAACGGAATCCTCTGACCGGTTGGTCAATGTTTTACAATGGTAATTCTGAGCTTGGAGCATGTGCACAGATGTACAGAAAACCCTAGAATAGAAGGTGAAACATTACAGATTGCATTAATTGTCCTTCATAAATATCCAGATGTATTTGAAATGGTGTTATGTATCCCTTACTAAGTCATAAATGACAAATTCAAGGAAGTTCTGTGTTTAATTTATCATATTTCACCGTTTTTAAAGTTGTGTTAATATGACGCGGGTTTTGATGACGTAACCATGTCCTAATATTAAATCCAAAATGCTGCATCTCGCAGGGTAAATACTGTAATTTCTGTATTTATTCGAGTTTTTATCGTTGAAACAAATGTAATATTGTTCATTAGGAACATCAATAATTAGATTAGCACCATTTCAATTTTTTTTTTGGAAAACTTAATGCAGCTTTAATAAGAATTTAGGTAAATTTAATGTCACACTGTGGTTTCAACATGAGATAAAAAGAAAGTCTACAACACAGTGTGACATTGGCTGAAAACACTTAGTAACAAAATGATTGTCGTGTCAATACTTACAATATTCTTATATACTTGCCTATCTAAAAGTTAATAGTTTTAAAAAAAATTAACAATTTCATGCTTTTTCTTTTCATGCTGCTATGACCTTAAACTGTGAAGGTATGACCTTGAACCATAAATCAAAATCATCTCCATTTCAATACCTACAATATTCTTATACTGGTAAATATACGTCTATGAAAAAAGTTAATAGTTTCATGATAATTTACAATTTTAGTCTTCTTATGCTGCTATGACCGTAAACTTTCAACATATGGCCTTGAACCATATATCAAAATCGTCATTATGTCAATACCTACAATATTCAAATACACATGGCTATACAAAAAGTTAATAGTTTTCAAGACAATTGGCAATTTCAATTTTCTTTTTGCAGCTGTGACCTTGACCTTTGAACTTAAGTTCTTGAGCCATATATTGAAATGACCATTGTATCAATACCTACAATATTGTAATATACATGACTATACAATAGTTTTCAAAATACTTTGACAAATTTTTAGCAATTTTCTCACCAAGTCACTTAATGCCTTGCCATCTCCTCATTTTTAGCTCTATTGCTACCATTTGTGCAATCTGAAACAAGATGACCTAAGAATATTATACATGAAATAACTGAGGTATATCTCTTTACCTTTAGAAGAAAATTTTTTCACCATTTCACCCCTTATGGGACCCTAAGGGGACATAACTCCATCATTTTGTGCAAATCTGAAAGGCCCTAACCTTTCATGAAAGACATGATGGCAACAAGCTTTCATTAAATTTGGCCAGTTGTTTTGGAGAAGAAGATTTAAATGTTTAAAGTTTCTGTACGAGGCACAACAAACTATGGACAATCCACAATGAACAAAGAGTTCAGATGAGTTTAGTAATCGTGTTTAATGTCCCAGTCAAGAATATTTCACTTATATTGAGACATCACCAGCTATAAGGGAAAGTGCAGAAATTTTGCCTGTGCGTTGCGCTGATGGCATTATACAGCAGGGTTCTTTATCGTGCCATGCCTGCCATGACAGGGGACCTTGTTTATTTTAAGTCCCATCTGAAAGAACCATGACTTTTATTTCGTAATGCCGAGTGCTTGGCGAAAGAACAGTCACTACCCACTTTCAAGTCTTGAGTCAGTCCTGGCCGGGGTTCGAACCCATGACCTTCCACGGAGCAAGCACTCTACCAACTGAGCTACCGCAGTGGTGAACAATGAACAAAGATGGATAGCAATAGCTCATCAGAGCGTTCTGCTCACTTAAGCTAAAAAGTGATACTTTTCCAAATACATGTATATACACAAATATACTATTTTCAAGAATTCCCTCACAAAGTGCCTTGTCATTTCCTCATTTTGAGCCCTACAGCTACCTTTTGTGCAAATCTGAAACTAGATAACCTAAGATAATTATACATGAAATATCTAGAATATATCTCTTGTACATTCAACGGAGAAGATTCTTAAGGTTTTTCACTATTTAACCCATTATGGGGCCCAAGAGGACATAGCTTCTTTATTTGTGCAAATCTGAAAGTCCTTCACTCAGGCACAATGGTTACCAAGTTTTCTCAATTGCCCAGTGGTTCTGGAAGAAAAGATTAAAATGATAAAAGTTTATGCAAAATGGACAACACATAACACAGGACCCAGGACCCAGGACACATGACAGATGAAGAGAGATTGCAATAGGTCATCTGAACTTTCAACTCAGGTGAACTAAAAAACTAATTATACAGTGAAACCTGTGAATACTGATTGCCTCCCGGACCTGAAGAAAAATTCGGTTTTGACAAGGATTCGGTTTTCAGAGTAGTCGTTCAGAGTTAATTGCACTTGCCTTCAGATTCACGAGTTACTTGATACTGTATTAATCTATATGTATTTAATTGTACATGTATTAATGTTTGTAATACATGTATTTTATATTGAAAAATAAATAATAAAATAAAATGCATCTGTTTACACGGGTAAGTAGCTGGAAACAGATCACATTGTGACTATTTCTTAAATACGACGTACAGATTTCAGAAAGTCATAACTAGATGAAAACTTTGAAGTTGACCCATTTTTCGGAAATATTGTTCTATTGACAAATCATGAGATTTAAAGGTACACCATAGGTTACCCGAGTTTGACATTCCATACTTGAAAAAAGATATGTTGTTTTAGCTTTAAAACTAAAGAGCTGTAAGACTTTCTAGGTATAGAAATTTGTTTTTTATTTCATTTCATTATTGCACATGCTTCAATAACTTAGGAAAAATCCCTATAATCTTCGGTTATTTCTACAACAACATTGACCAAAAACAGGTGCTCTTTAACCAGTATTATCCGGTCACGATATACAAACAGTTGTACTCATTGTTTATTTACGAATTCTTGGTGATTCAAATGTCAAGCGGATTATCAACAAATGTTTACTCAAGTGTGTAATCGGTATTGATTGAAAGATGAAAGAACAATCAAGAATTAACAGTTTAATCTGACGGTTAATCAGTGCAATAAAAAATCATTACGACAGAATTTCAGGTTTCTAAAAAGATCGATGATTTTTTAAATTTTTTTTTTGCTTCAAAGTGAAATTATAATGATCGGTTTTCTCAGGAAATTTTATTTAGAAATTGATCATATTTTACTGAAAAAGCGGCTGGTATTCAGAATTCACAGGATTCGGTTTATCAAGGTTCCATTAACAAAGAATAAAGAAGGAAAAACTCAGGACCGACAAGATCAGTCGGTTTTTACAGCATTTCGGTTTTCACAGGGATCGGTTTTCAGGGTTTTCACTGTAGTTTGTTTTTTTTTAAAATTACATATTAGTTTAAATACTAGTATCTATCTAAACAAATGAATAAATAATTGTTCTTTTTTGGCAATAATATTATTTTTTTCTTTTATTTATTCTGTTGTAATTGATTTACTAAGTTTTTTATCAAAACAAATGTTAAAATGTGATATTTAAAAATTTCATATCCAGCTCAACTTTGGTTATTTTCAGAGTTTATGTCGGATTATAAAATTGAACAAGAAACATTAATAAGAGTGACAGTTCAGAGCGCGATGTTGCCTCTGGTTGACAAACTTTCCAGGCCAAGATGGATGAAAACAGTCAACATATTGAAGTGAACTCTTTGCGGCTAAAAGAAGTGGAAGATGATCTGAGGGTAGTTAAAAGTGAAGCAGAGGAGTTACAAAAATCCATGAATTTTGGTTTAGAAAAAACTACTGACATAGAAACACAAAGAAGGAAAGAATATAATATAAACAGAGAATTAAAAGATCGACTAGAGGCAATTGAAGGTGAGACTTTATACCAAGAATTTAGAAGTCGTAAATATAACATTATAATTTATGGTCTTAGTATCAGAAAGGGAAAACTATATATGAACTTTTAGATGAATTTTTTGAAAGTAGACTTAAGCTAGAGAAGACAGAAATCCAGAACATTATCATACAAAATGCTCATATTCTGCCCAACAGAAAAGGATTGAATGGATCTCCGCACCTATTATTGTGAAGTTTTGTAGGATAGAAGATAAAAGTAAGATTATGCATCAGGGTAGTAAACTCAAAGGAACTGATATAAGAATGGTGTCTGATCTTCCAAAGGGACTCAACATGTTGAGACCACAGTTGTTAAGCAAAGGTGTTGAATTGAGAAAAGATGGTTATGTTACTAGAATTCGGGAGCGGGGAATGAACATTTTCCTGGAATTCAGAAAGCAAGACGAGGATGTATGGAAGAAGTACAACTCAGCAACGTCAGCCATGTATAAATACTTCTGTCTGTTTTTTTTAGTTTAACATTTTTAAATTTATAATGTTTCACACTGGAATAATAGTAATTATTTGTTAATATGGTTGGGCATTAAGCAATTGGCATTTTTGTATTTGTAGCATATTTGAAAGATTTGATATGTGTTAACAGTTATGATATAATTGCATAAGTCAGCTTACAACTAAGAAGTATTTACTATGTAGGTATTTGAGATATGTGTATGTTTGTAAAAGCAGTATTTTTGCCATGTTTTGACTGATATGTATAAGTCAGTTTATAATTAAGAAGTATTTATCATGTAGGTATTTGAGATATGTGTATGTTGGTACAAGTAGTATTTTTGCCATGTTTTGACTGATATGTATAAGTCAGTTTACAATTAAGAAGTATTTATCATGTAGGTATTTGAGATATGTGTATGTTGGTACAAGTAGTATTTTTGCCATGTTTTGACTGATATGTATAAGTCAGCTTACAATTAAGAAGTATTTATCATGTAGGTATTCGAGATATGTGTATGTTGGTACAAGTAGTTACTTCCCTTTGAGCCAACCACATTTATTCAACCTATTACATTTATATTTTTTAACAAATTATAATTTATTGTTTATGATGTTAAAGTTTAAAAATGAGTTGCTTCCCTTTGAGCCAACCACATTTATTCAACATATTTCATTTATGTTTTTTAGCAAATTATAAATAACACTTTTTTTTTTTGAGAATATCCTAAGCAAAATTTACATTTGCTGGATTTCTCAGGTTTTTAGACAAAAGAAGGTGCAAGTTGTAGAGACGATAATCTATCTATAGCTTGTTTTTGGCTACACATTTCATCCACTTTTTTCTCAGAGTCAATTGATTAATTAAGCCCACTAAACTTGAGATTATAGATAATATGCCTCAAATTGGCTGCCTGCTAGGCATTTTACAGAGTTCTTAAACTGTAAACTGGAGTTTAGTAGTATGTTTTACAGGTCTTTTTTCCTCTTTTCTTCTTTCTTTTTCTTCTTATAATGTTTAACAGCAGCTCTTACAATATAAGATTGATGATACTAGTATATATAATTAGCCTTTGTCAAACAATACTCTGCAAATTAGACTTGATTTTTTAGTTATATTAAAAACTTATATACAGTTGTTAATCTGAATGTTTTAGCAAATGTTAGACCAATTAAGAATTTTGTCTATGAATTGTAGAGGATTGTCTGACACCAAGAAAAGAAAGGATGTTTTAAATAAATTAAGAAATATGAAATATGACATCTATTGTCTGCAAGACACACATATTGACGAAAAGTATGAAAATATTATTTCAGCTGAATGGGGGATGTCTACTGTTGAAGTTTGTGGTCACTCAACAATCCAGAGAGGTATTGTTGTGTTATTTAATAATATATAAAATGAATATAAAAAACACAGAGTAAAAAAAGATCAGGTTAACGGAAACTATATTATAATTGAATTAGAATGTTATAGCCAAAAATTTTTATTGGTATCTGTTTATGGACCTAATTATGACTTGCCAAAGTTTTATACAGATTTGAAAGATAGTCTAGTACAATTTGATACAGATTTAATAATAGCATGTGGTGATTGGAATCTGGTTATGAACCCGGATACAGATACATATAATTATTTACATATAAATAACCCTAATGCTAGGAAAGAATTAATAGATATAAAAGAAAGTTTTGGTTTAGCTGATGTATGGAAAATTTTCCATGAAACAGAAAATCATTATACATGGACTAAAAGAAATCCATGTAAGATGGCTAGACTCGATTTCTTTTTGATATCTGAAGCCATGTTAAGCTATGTTGAGTCAGCTAATATTCTACCTGGTTATAGAACAGACCATTCAATAGTAGACATTACCCTTAACATGACAGCACACAGCAAGGGTAGGGGATACTGGAAATTTAATAACTCTTCATTGAGGGACTCCGAAGCTATTAATGTTATACAAACAAATTTTGACTCATTAAAAGAATTATATGCTCTTCCAGTTTATAATCTAGACTTTATAAAAAAAAGTAATTTTGGGGATCTGCAGTTTAGGATAAATGATCAAACATTACTTGACATGTTACTATTAGATTTAAGAGGTAAATTAATTTCATATTCAACTTATAAAAAAAAGAAAAGTAATGAGGAAAAATGTAAATTAAATCTAGAGATTAAGAATTTAGAAGTTTTGACAAATAATGACCCATCTAATTTAGAAAATATAGATAGATTAGAGCTTAAAAAACAAGAATTAGAATTAATAAGGCATAAAAAAATTGAAGGTTTAATGGTTAGATCAAAGGCTAGATGGTATGAATTGGGCGAAAAAAATTGCTCTTACTTCTTTAATTTGGAGAATCGAAACTATATTAATAAAAATATTCAAGAGTTAAAATTTAAAGATAGTTTAATAACTGACCAAGATAAAATTTTAGAAGAAGTTAAAAATTATTATAAAACCTTATATTCAAATAATGACGATGAAAGGCAGCTAAGTCTCATTGAAAGCAATATAGCCAATTTGGACATGAAAAAATTAAAGGATGAGCAAAGTTTAAATATTGAAGGCCCTATTATTTATTCAGAATTAAGTAAAGCTCTACAAAAAACAAAAAATGGGAAAAGTCCTGGTTTGGATGGATACACAGCTGAATTTTACAAATTCTTTTGGAAAGATATATGCCTTTGAAATGGGACAGCTGAAAACAGGGGGTTATTACATGTATTCCTAAACCTAATAAACCTAGGAATGAATTAAAAAACTGGAGACCAATCTCATTATTGAATGTTTCTTTTAAACTTGCTACGGCAGTTATAACAGAAAGAATAAAATCGGTTTTGGAATCTTTAATTAATGATGATCAGAAGGGGTTCATATCTGGTAGATATATAGGAGAAAATACTCGTCTTGTTTATGATATTCTTTTTGAAGCGAAGCAACAAAATATCCCAGGTATGATTTTACTTATTGACTTCGAAAAAGCTTTTGACACTATTTCTTGGAATTATCTATTTAAAATCCTCGAGTTTTATAACTTTGGCAGTTCAATTAAAAGATGGATCAACGTTTCTATAAAGACGCACAATCATGTGTTATTCAAAATGGTCATATAAGCCAATTTTTTAACCTTCAACGTGGTTGCCGCCAGGGAGATCCTTTATCTCCTTACCTCTTTTTGCTGTGTGCTGAAGTTCTTGGCAATATGATCAGAAACAAGAGGCCCAAAAGGGCCTGTGGAGCTCAACTGACAAAAATGGTTCTTGTGCCTTCATTTATATAAACTCAGTACAGGGACTTGAGCTGACATTTAAATGCTAAATATAAAAGCTGTAGGCCTTACAGTTTCAGAGAAGAAAATTTTTAAATTTGACTTCCCATATAAGTATATGTAGATATATGTGCCCCTTGGTGGGACCAAAAATGGCCCAGGGGCCTTTATTTGTACAAACCTGGTAAAGGGACTTGAGCTGATTATGAAAGCTTAAAGCCTTACAGTTTCAGAGAAGAAGATTTTTAAATTTGATTTCCCATATATGCATATGTAGATATATTGGCCCTTAGGGTGGGACCAAAAATGGCCCAGGGGCCACCATTTGTACAAACTTGGTAAAGGGACTTGAGCTGATGTTAAATGCCAAATATAAAAGCATTATGCCTTACAGTTTCAGAGAAGAAAATTTTTTAATTTGATTTCCAATATATATATATGCAGATATATGGACCCCTGGGGTGGGGCCAAAAATGGACCGGGGGCCACCATTTGTACAAACTTGGTAAAGGGGCTCAAGCTGATATTAACTGCCAAATATGAAAGCTTAAGGCTTCATGGTTTCAGAGAAGAAGATTTTCAAAGTTGACTTTCCATTATGAGCCATATATGCATATGCTGATATACGGACCCCTGGGGTGGGGCCAAAAATGGACCAGGGGCCACCATTTGTACAAACTTGGTAAAGGGGCTCAAGCTGATATTAACTGCCAAATATGAAAGCTTAAGGCTTCATGGTTTCAGAGAAGAAGTTTTTCAAAGTTGATTTTCCATTATAAGCCATATATGCATATGCAGATATATGGACCCCTGGGGTGGGGCCAAAAATAGACCAGGGCCACCATTTGTACAAACTTGGTAAAGGGGCTCAAGCTGATATTAACTGCCAAATATGAAAGCTTAAGGCTTCATGGTTTCAGAGAAGAAGTTTTTCAAAGTTGATTTTCCATTATAAGCCATATATGCATATGCAGATATATGGACCCCTGGGGTGGGGCCAAAAATAGACCAGGGGCTACCTTTTGTACAAACTTGGTAAAGGGGCTCAAGCTGATATTAAATTGCCAAATATGAAAGCTTAAGGCTTCATGGTTTCAGAGAAGAAGATTTTCAAAGTTGATTTTCCATTATAAGCCATATATGCATATGCAGATATATGGACCCCTGGGGTGGGGCCAAAAATGGACCGGGGGCCACCATTTGTACAAACTTGGTAAAGGGGCTCAAGCTGATATTAACTGCCAAATATGAAAGCTTAATGCTTCATGGTTTCAGAGAAGAAGATTTTCAAAGTTGATTTTCCATTATAAGCCTTATTTTCACTTTTTACGAAGTACGTTAGAAAAACGCTAAAAACACGTAACCTAGTTTTTGACAGAATTTCATGAAATGTACAACCTACATGTTTAAGGGTGTCTAGAAGCTAAATATCACATCAGATTTTGAATATAACCTATGGTTTCAGAGAAGAAGCTTATTTTAGGTTTTTTACATTCTAGGTCGCTGTGACCTACTTTTGGTTGCCATGGAAACCAATTGTACAAATTTTCATCTACTCCTTCTAAGGATCATTCCTGCAAAGTTTTGCTAAAATTGGCCCAGTAGTTTCTGAGTTTTTGCTGTTAACGGACGCACGCACGCACGCACGCACGCACGCACGCGCGCATCATGCCATAAGCTCATCTGGCTTTAGCCAGTTGAGCTAAAAACAAGAACATAAATGGTATAAGAATCTTAAATAAAATATTTAAAATTTCTCAATATGCAGATGATACAACATTGTTTTTAGATGGCTCAAAAGAATCATTAAAAGAGGCACTGAGAATATTATTTTTGTTTCATAGAATGTCTGGGTTAAAGATAAACATGGAAAAAACAATTGTTGTCTGGATTGGGGCTAAAGCAGGGTCTTTGGACAAAATGTGTAATGAGTATTCACTTAATTGGAATCCTAGTCGCTTTACAGTTCTAGGAATTAAATTCAATTCAGACTTGACTAATATAATTGATTTAAATTTTGAAGAAAAAAATTAAGGAAATAAAAAGACTTGTAGGAATATGGAGACAGAGGAATCTGACACTTACTGGAAAGATACTAATAATTAAAACGCTACTTCTTTCAAAAATAACCCATCTTTTAACCTCATTACCTGACCCTAAGGTTGAATTTTTAAAAGAAATTGAACAAATTTTTTTCAAATTTTTATGGAATAATGGTAATAACAAAATTAAACGTCAATCAGTTATGTCCACATATGAATGTGGAGGGTTAAATATGGTCAATATATTTAACTTTGTAAAAAACTTAAAAATCTCATGGATTAGAAGACTTTTATTAAAAGATAATTCTTGGAATATATTTTTTAACTTCTATATAGACAGAAGATTATTTGAAATGGGACCTAAATTTTTGAAAACAAAACTGCCTTTGGTTAAAAACCCCTTTTGGTCTGATGTTTTAGCTTCCTTTCTTAAATTTTCACAGAACTTGTTCAATAAAAACGATGGTGTTATGGATATCATTAATCAGCCCCTGTGGTTCAATTCTAACTTTAAAAGAGATTTTATATCAGATTGGTTTAATAAAGGAAAAAGTTTTATTTATGACATTATGTCAAATGGTGATTTTTTAGATTTTCAAGAATTAAGAAAAAGATATAATGTAAAAGGTACAGATCTGGATTATATAGGTTTAATTAAATCATTACCATTGGATTGGAAATACATTTTAAAAACTTCAAAACCCAATATCCAAAGACCCTGCCAACCTCGAACAGTTTCAACAATTCTAAAATCAAAAAAAGGATGTAGACATATGTATCAGGTTTTAAATTGTAATGTAGCAAATGTTGAAGTAACGAGTATTAGAAAATGGGAGACAATATTTGAGTGTACATTTAGCAAACAGATATGGGATAAAATTTTTATGTTACAAATAAAGGCTACTGTTGAAGCCAAACAGAGAGAGTTTCAGTATAAATGCCTACACAGAATTGTTGCTACCAAAAAATACTTATATTTTTCAAAAATTGTAGATAATCCAAAGTGCTCCTTCGGTTGCTCTGATGAAGAAACAATACAACATTTGTTTTTTGATTGTCCATTTGTGTATCCCATTTGGAACAATTTTAGAACCCTATTATTACTTCATGGTTATCCAATACCAAGTTTCACAAAACAAGATATTCTTTTGGGAATGGTTGATGAGAATATTCTTATTAATCATTTAATAATCTGTGCAAAATATTTTATATACAGAAAAAGTATTTTAAGCCAAAAACCAGATTTCAATGCACTAATTAGATGTTGGAAGTTCTATTTTCAAGTAGAAAAAGTATTTGCACTTAAAAACAATAATATCAGTAATTTTCTTGAAAAATGGAGCTTATTAATTAATATTTTTGAACAGTTACAGTGTATCCTTGTGTTTAAACTTGTCTATCATATACTTATAATATTGTCTATTATTTAAGTGCTGCTCTCTTCTCTCTCTCTCTCTTCTCTCTCTCTTTCTCTCTCTTTAAAAAAAACCAGACTTAATACATATATTATCATATATATTAACATTACAAATGAAAAAGCATATTATTAAGTTTTATATTACAAATTACTGATATACTGTTAGTGTGTTTGGATATCCAGTATCAGCAACAGCATCTAAAATGTTTGATTTGTATCATACTGCTTAAGTAATAACTACTCAGGTAACAAAAGTTAACCAAATTATAGATAAATTAGCAGTTACTTGGCATCCAAATTCATAAATATACATATATTGTGGTCTGTAAATTGAAAATTTAGGGTGATGAACCCAGGGCACCCAACCCTGGCATCAGCCCTGCCCTAAATTAGTTAAGTCTGGGCCAATAAAAAAAAAAAAAAAAAAACTTTGGTTATTTTAAAACACATATATGTATACAGAAAACATTATGATTTAATTATACAAAAATTAATGCATGTATACATGTACATATTACTATTATCATTATTGTAATTGCTGTATGTTTGAATGCACTGCAATTGCGGTTTCTCAATAAAATCTATTATTATTATTATCAGGGGTCTGGAAACGGTCTTACTAGAATTGAAAACGCTCCAGTGTTGTACAGATCTAGGAAATTTGCACTCTGGTTGAAATGCTACCTATATGCCTGATTTGACCCCTATTTAGAAATCATATCCCACTTCCAGAGTTCTAGATTGAACACTTTTGGCAGCATAGATACATCCCAAACAAACATGTTCTACTGACTGTGCCAACCATTTATAAGATTAACTTTCTCATATTGGCGAAAGGGATTTTCAGACTGGCAACATGTACATTGTTGCAGAAGATGGGTTGGCGAAACCAAAAAAGATTCCAGGGCTAGCCCTGGATATACCCAACTTGTCACTTGTAAGGCTTCCACGTTTACATGTGTAAACGGTAACATGTCGGATATAGGCTGTAAACTGTTTACAAATTTTATAACCGTGTACACAACATGTGCCATACTTAATTGATGAAAATTAAGTCAGGATATGTTTCCAAGACACAGCTTGCACGAAAATATTTAGGGGTACCAGCAACTTCTGTGTTATCAAATTCATATCTTCTCTTGATTCTGACACAGTTGACAAGCTTATCTTTATTAACTGTTGTTTGAAATCAAAACTTAAATCGGCTAACAAATAAATAGATCTATCTCAGAAGCATGTCGTCAAGAGAGAGCCTGTACAGGATAATGTTCCAAGCATCCCAGCAACTTCAATTTCTACGCTTCCTACTTCCTACATGTCTACCATCTGATTTATATTTAAATTTTATGTTGTTACAGAGACGGTCATTTTGTTACAAGTTGTAAGTTAAAATTGAATATTTTCATTTATTGAAATATTTGAATTTTTGATGTTCCATGTACATAAGTTTTTGTTAACTAGGATTAAGTTACAATTTCGAAGTTTTTGAGAGAGTCCTCGGACATGCCCATGCATATCAATATCGTCTCAGGCAATGTAGCCATACACATTACATGGATCGATGTTAACAGTAATTGTTTTGTTTCAAACTATTGTTACAGGATTGAAATAAATGTATTTTAATTTAATAAAATTCAATGTTCGTGAATGTATGACTGATATGATATATTTTCTTTGATACAATCATTCACGATGTTCCGAATCATGATGGCCGTGTAAACGGCATTGTTTCGTTTACTACCTGTCGTGTACACGTTTACGGTTTTGTGTGGAAGCCTTAGTCACTTGTCTTTGATTTTGACTGATAGAGAGCGCAGCGATGGTGGTGCAAGCTCGCGAAGCGAGCTCTATAGATATTTTGTACGGAGACCAGTTGAAAATTAGTAGTAATCCTTCAAGTTTTGTTTTTTGACACCAGTGAATTACGTCACTTCCGAGTGTGGGAAAAAACGGAAGTGAAAATTTTTTTTTCAAAATTGCTTATTTAAAATAAATTACAAAATTATTAACGACAACATAATTGTCTATAAAAGTTAAGTTTCGTCATGAGACTTACAAAAACTTACAATGTTGATTTGTTTATGACAATGTTACGGTAACAAGCGATTTATGGCGAGTGTCAATCTTGTTGACAAAAGAACTTGGCAGATACCTAATATGACGTCATGGATGATGAAGGTCAAAGGTTACAAATGGGACCGTCATGAATTCTACAGAACAGTGGACGATAAATCTGCTAATGGTCGTGTTTCAAAACTGTTCAGAGATGACAAAAATAATTAAAAATCCAAATGAACACTTAAAACATATAATCTACCGCACCAGCTCTAACTTTTACACAAGATAATGTCTGAATTTGGCATATAAAATGGCTGACGTAGTGAGCAGATTATCACTCACTGTTACTGTATTGAGATGAATCAATGTTTCCGATCTGTAAATCTACTGTGTCTAAGATATTGCCGAAAATTTAAAGTGTTTATATTAGAGATAGCCATTCGTGATTGACTTACCTGAACAAATCGTTATTAGAGATCCAAAAAGTATTTCCAAACAATAGAAATTTCGTGTAGGTCTAGCTCCAGTAAGATTGTTTTGATTATGGCGGGAATGTGACGTCATCATTACATCATAGGGTCACATGGCATAAATCCAGTAAACATTTTTTTTCGTGGGATTTGGGGTTGTTGAAATAATAATTATTTTTATTTAATTTTATTTAATATACTAAAGTATTATGTACCGAAATATCTCATTTATTACCAAAAATAGAATTAAGCATAATATGATATAGCATAATATTATGTTTAGCAGTATGCCTCACGTTCTCATACATATCTTGGTGAACATATAACTCTCATATATAGTCTAATTAGAAAAAATCAAGTTAGCAATATGACTTACTGCAATTAACACGGAATAAAATCTTTTCCCCAACTATTTGGGAAAATTTTTTAAAAAAGTGCTTAGATATCAAAGTATATTTCTTTGTTGTTAAACTATGCATTGATACGTAAAACTAATTTTCTAAAACAATGTGGTTTCGAAAGTAAGCTTATTTCGTTGCACAAGATACAAGGTATTTAAACAGTCGCATAGTAATTTGATGATATTGTAACACTACCCAGTGGCACGATTGATCATTAAATTGAAAATAGGTGCAACTTCTGTAACCTATAACCTAAGCATGTGATTTGTCTGTTACCTGTTATAAGCAATTTTAACTAAACTGAATTAGATGTATAATGTTGTTCCGATTTTGTATATAAATGCTCGACAAGGGAGCAGAATTGTTTCAGTTCTTCAAAGAAACACAGACCACCATGTGTTTTTCTGTATTTACTGACAATCGTCTTGCTGATACAACACCTACCTAATGGCTAGAGAAAAAGGTACCAGAAATGTCCATGATAGAAGAAAACCATCCAAGTTTAATTTTCCCCAAGGACTTGTCACAAGAGGAGCAATTTATCATCAGACACTGCTAAGAACCTGAGGACCATGATGAATATGCTTCCAATAATCATAAACATTCTCTATCTAATATATCCATTTTTATTATAACAGATTTTATTTAATTTTATTTCTTTGGATTTTCTTAATTTTATGAAACTATAAGTTGCTGAGTACGTCAATTTATAGATTACAGTTCTTCTCGTGAACACGCTAGGTTTGAATCTTACCAGTGCAGAAGTTCTGTTGTAGGAGAATTCTTTAGAAAATTTTCAGTCAAATTTATTTGATTAGGAATTTCAATAAGCTAAACATATCGATCAACATTATGACTTTGTCTTTTATTAGCAAATAACCGTCATATTTACGTAGTCTAATTAAATTAGTGAAATGAAATAATAAAAATAAAATCTTAAATTATAAACAATATAATAAACCATCATAAATGGAAAATGTGCTTAAAACAATTTGCTGCGCTCTCTACATAGGCTGTGCCTACAATCATATTATTGAGGACTTTTAAATGTAACAATAATTAAAATGTCTATGAAGTCAAAATTCAAACCTTAGGGTATCTACTTCTGAACTTTTCTCATTTTTAGTCGAGACATTTCTTTTACGTGAATTCATTTTCCTGGGCGCAGACATGTTTTAGTCACGCACACATTTTTTTCTGAGAAGGTGTTTTAATTGATTTAAAATTAACAACATGCATCAAAATATTGTAAATGTTCAAATAAATGTTTGTAGGTTATATAAATGTCTATTTTGTAATAGAATTTTATTTTGATTGACAAAAAGTTTGACATTACCGTGACCTTAAAGTCTGTGTTTTGTGTTCTTGACCTTGACCTTTCTACCATAACAGCTCCAAGATGACTAGCTTAGTGAGCCGGTTGCTGAAGAAATCAGTTATTTCTCCTGTCATACAATGGCAAAATCAAAGAGCATGGTGTTCAGTTGTTGCTGGAAGTACAGAACACACTATGCATGTGAGAAGAAGGATCGAATCAACAAAAGCAGCTGCACTTTTGGGAGGTGGAGTGAAACGCATTGAAAAACAGCATAAAAAGGTGTGTGTGTGTGTGTGTGTGAATGAAATTTTGAAAATAATATTGTTTTTAAAAGGGGAAAGTAGAAATCCATTTTTGGGACCCCAAAATTATTGGAAAATGTTATTCCTCTGTATGTTATTATAACACAAGTGTGTGTGAATGAAATTTTGAAAATAATATTGTTTTTAAAAGGGGAAAGCAGAAATCCATTTTTGGGACCCCAAAATTATTGGCATCCTCTGTGTGTTGTTATAACACAAGTCACAAGAATATTACTTGTATTTAGTACATGTATATGTGTGCATAAGATAAGGTTAATGACTAGAAGTTACAGGAAATTTCCAGGATTGTATTGATTTTAAATTGATTAAATTAATTGAAATTATTTAAGAATAATAATATTTTTTGGACTGATTAGTGAAAAAAGTTATGCTACATCTTTACCATCTTATATTGTTTATGGGTACAGTGTCTTCAAAAATTGAAAATTAAATAAAACTTTAATTTTTCTTTTATCCTATATTAAATTTTGTTTAATAATCAAAAGTTGAATATCAACATGAAAACATATTCATTATTACCAAAACTCCTTTTTTTTCGTGCCTGGCATTGCCACAAGGCGAGTCTTAGGTGTTACTTTTTCGGATGTTGGCGTCGGCATGTCAAAATGTGAAAGTTTATGTTGAAGTAATGTATTTTCTACTTGATCAAAACCTAACCAGGTGAGACATTTTAATCTGTGGAATTCTTGTTCAAGGTTTGTAGCCATGTTGTACACACTTTTACTATTTATTCTAATGACATTAATTTTGAGGTGACCTTAATCAATGTCAGTCTCTGCTAAAAAATCTTATTTTAAAAAGTCTGCACTCTTAAACTGAAAGTTTTCTGTTCAAAAACTTCACTTTTTTTTTTACACTTTTTTACAGGGCTCCTTATTCGGATTTGTTTTATGGTGGGTCCCTCTTGACCCACCATGACTGAAATGGGTGGGTTCAAGAACATAGAGCTCCAAGTAGCGAGTAAATTACTGGCATTTGTGACTAAATATTGGACTTTGCTAGTAAATTTTTGATATATTCACCAAATGGCAACCAAAAAATTAGAAGATGTGATAAAAAAATTGTTTTTTAAGCTCTGAAAAACTATTTACGCTATTTTCTCTGGTAGAGACAACATTTAGAAACCATTTCATTTTGTACACCTCAGTCATAAGTGAAGAATATCATTTTTAGCTCAACTAATCAAAGGTCAAGTGAGCTTATTGCGTGTGTATGTGTGGTGTGTGTGTGTGCATGCATTGTTGACACATTTTTTACTTCTCCTATGAAACCACTGGACAGAATTCAGTAATACTTGGTCAGAAGCATGTATGGGTAGGTGCAATTCAGATTTGTTCGATGCATTGCCATGGCTTTCAAAACTAGGTCAAGGTGACCTAGGTATGCAAAAATCTTAAAAAATCTTCTCTGAAACCGATGACAGGAGGAAAAATCTCATGTGATATTTGGCTTCTCTAGGGTCTTAAGCCTGTAGTTTGTTTATTTTATGAAATGCGGTTATGCGTTTTTGTGTTAAAATTTTTATAATTTCGAAATTATTTTAAAATGCTATATCTTGATTATTTGCAAAGATAATGACATGGGGTCTTCAGTTTTTTATGTCATCTTGAAATATCCTTCAAAACAAAGTCAAGGTCAAGGTCACAGCCTATTTTTTAACCTTTGAGTTTTCAGTACCAAATGAGATGTTTTTTTTCCCAGATATTTTATGCTTACCCAGTATTATGTTTTAAAATTTATAAGCATGGTAAGATCTAATAAGTTGTTAGATTTTTAAGAAATCAGAAAATAACTTTTGGAGTTATTGTCCCAGAATATGTTTTTTTTTTTTTTTGCAAATTTTGCTGTTTTTGACAATTTTTTTGAAAACTATTATAGATGGATAAAAATGTTAACAGAATCTAACAATGTAGCAAGTTTTGTATCTATATGTTAATCCATGTAAGAGTTGTAACCCCTGAAATATTGATTTTTTCCAGAAAATTTGCTGTTTTTGACTATTTTCTTGAAAACTATTATAGATGGTTATTAACAATAAACTGCAAAAATGTTAAGCACAACATAATCTAACAATGTAGCAAGTTTTGTATCTATATGTTAATCCATGTAAGAGTTGCTTCTCCTGAAAAAAAATTTTATTTGCAAATTTTGCAGTTTTGAAAACTTTATAATATGGATAGAAACAAATTGAAAAAAATGATGAGCACAAAAAAAATCTTACAATGTAGCAAGTGTGGTGTCTTTATGTTAATCCATGTAAGAGTTGTTGCCCCTGAAATATTGGAGTTTTTTTTTGAAAATTTCATTGTTTTTGATTATTGATTATTTTCTTGAAAACTATTAAAGATGGATAATAACAATAAAGTGCAAAAGTTATCAACATGACAAAATCTTACAAGAGAGCAAGTTTGATTATTTTATGTTAATCCATGTAAGAGTTGTTGCCCCTGAAATATTAATTTTTTGCAAATTTTGCTGTTTTTGACTATTTTCTTGAAAACTTAAATAATAAATAATTGATCAATAATAACAATTAATTGCAAAAATGTTCAGCATGACCACATCTAACATAGTAGCAAGTTTTATACCTATAATATATTAATCAATGTATGAGTTGTTGTCCCTAAAATACTAATTTTTCACAGATTTTGCTTTTTTGTTCATTTTCTTGAAAACCATTAAAGGTATATGATAACAAAGAATTGCAAAAATGATCGACATGATTAAATCTAGCAATTTTTTTTTTTTAAACTATTATATTCCTTGTAAGAGTTGAAATATAATTTTAAGCTCACCTGACCGAAAGGTCATGTGAGCTTATGGCATGGTGTGGCGTGTGTATGTGCGTGCATGCGTGTGTGTGTGTGTGTGTGTGTGCGTGCGTCGTTAACACCTATTTTCGACTTCTCCTCCAAAACTGCTGGACATAATCAATGATACTTGGTCAGAAGCATATATGGGCTGGTGCAATTCAGATTTGTTCATGGCATTGCCATGGCTACCAAAACTAGGTCAAGGTGACCTAGGGGTCCAAAAATCTTAAAAAATCTTCTTCTCCGAAACCGATGATGGGAGAAAAAAATCTGATGTGATATTTGGCTTTTTTAGGGTTTTGACTTTTTCTTGAAATGACCTTTTTAATTAGGGCCAAGGTCACAAATCAAGGTCATGACCTAATTTGTGATTTATGCAGTTTTAGGCAATTTTCTTGCAAATATTAAGAGATACATGAAATCAAATCATTGTAAAAATGTTCAGCATGACAAAATTTAAAAAGGTACCAAGTTTCGTAACTATATGATAATCCATGTAGGAGTTGTTGCCCCTGAAATGTTATTTTTGGCTTTTAAATACCAAAATTGTGCATTAGCTTAGAAACTATAATCTTTTTGTATAGGCATGTATATAAAAATATTGTAGGTATTGTGACAATGATCATTTTGATATATGGTTCAAGGTCATATGATCAAAGTTCAAGGTCACAGATGCAGAAGAAGACATAACTTGCTAATCATCTTGAAAACTGTTAAATTTTTGTAAAGGCATGTATATTAGAATATTGTAGGAATTGATATGGCGATCATTTTGCTATATGGTTCAAGGTCATATGTTCAGAGGTCAAGGTCACAGCTGCAAAAGAAGACTGAAATTGCTAATTATCTTGAAAACTGTTAACTTTTTGTATTGGCATATATATTAAAATATTGTAGGAATTGATATGGCGATCATTTTGATATATTGTTCAATGTCATATGTTTAAAGGTCAAGGTCACAGCTGCAAAAAAAGACTTAAATTGTTAATTATCTTGAAAACTGTTAACTTTTTGTATAAGCATGTATATTACAATATTGTAGGTATTGCAGCAATGATCATTTTGATATATGGTTTAACATAATGTGTTCAAGGGCAAGGTCACAGCTACAAAAGAAGACATAAATTGCTAATTATCTTGAAAAGTATTAACTTGTTGTATAGTCATGTATATTAGAATTAGGGCTGTCACGATTACCCGGGTACCCGATATACGGGTAGGTTAGATGCTGTAACTGGTTACAAAATCATTAACCGGGTAACCGACAATATACTGCTATCAATGCACATTCGTTGTGTCTTGGTAAATTTAGGATCAACAGTGACACGACTGTAAGTTCCGTGAGTTTTTACAATGAAAATAAGCAAATAAAAACAAAGTATACTTTCATTTGTAAGTGACTGGTCCTGTTGACCTACTTCAAATGTATTGGTTCCGAAAATTCTAATTTCTAAACTATGCTGTCATTCGGGGATTCTGAAAACCATGCCTGCGACATTTTGGAAATTCTTCAAACTGTCAGAAGACAAAAGTATTCATCAATACCGCTTATTAATATCTTATAACAATACCATCACTGATCAACATATAACAGATACAAAAACCACGTGTAATGCCGTTATCTTGTTGTTGGTAACCCGAAAAACTGTCGTTATCAATCTGGTCAGCTCTTGTATATAGAATTCAGGGGAGGTCATTTACTATATAAACTGGGTCGATCAGGCAAGTGTATGTGTTTGTATACTCTAATAGAAACGATGTGAACAGGTGAAGAAATAAGCTTGTAAGCTATTAGGTAATTACCTATGAATAGGGAAGTTCAGTGAATCGTGACACTGTCCTGAGTAATTTTTTTTATCAGATTTTGTCTTACTATTATGGGGGAAAAAAGCCGATTCTGATATTTTTCAATCGGCTTTTTTAAGTTTGAATCGGCGTTTTTTGCTAAAAATCAGCGTTTGTGAAGGCCTGGTCAGAAATATCTGTCATACAGGTGAGTGTGAAATTAATACGATCCATTGGGTTTTATTTTTAAACATTAAAATTTAGAAATCATAGCGCGCGAACAAACATATATGGAATACGGAAGTAAAACTGAAACAGAATGGTAAACATATAGATTTAACTTTTTTTCATAAACTATAAATGTTTGTTCAATCCATTTATGAATAGTATTATTGTATTTCGCATCACATATTCCAAATATCGGTTAACCGGTTACGGTTCGGGTAATGCATGTCGGGTACCTGGTTACGAAAATCACTAACCGTGACAGCCCTAATTAGAATATTGTAGGAATTGATATGGTGATCATTTTGATATATGGTTCAAGGTCATATGTTTAAAGGTGAATGTCACAGCTGCAAAATAACACTTAAATTGCTAATTATCTTGAAAACTGTTAACTTTTTGTATAGGCATTTATATTAGAATATTGTAGGTATTGCAGCAATGATCATTTTGATATATGGTTCAAGGTCATGTGTTCAAAGGTGAAGGTCACAGCTGCAAAAGAAGACATGAATTGCTTATTATCTTGAAAACTTTAACTTTTTGTATAGGCATGTATATTACAATATTGTAGGTATTGACATGGTGATCATATATGGTTCAAGGTCATATATGTTCAAAGGTCAAGGACATAGCTGTATAAGTATATTAAAATTTGTTAATTATTTGGAAATTATTCATTGCATTACAGTAACTTCATGCATATTATATATGCTACTTATAAATGAAATGTGAGTGGATATATTTCTGATTAAGTTTTGTGGGAGTTCTTAACTTGAGAAAACTTGTAAAGTTTCTGTACCTAATATATAGTCTTTTGAGCTTTGCAAACAATTTTGGACATATCCCCAGGTGAGCGTTAAGGCCCATGAGCCTCTTGTTTGTGAATCTGACATTTTTTTAAAATTATCATCATGGATGCTATTCCAGTTCAAACAATAATTTTTTTTTTTTTTTTTTTTTTTTTTAACAGATTTCTTTAATTTTATGAATTTTTTGTTTTAAAAATCTTCAAAATATGAACTGTCATTTTCATTTTGAAATCAAAGCATTTAAGTAAGACTTAACTTGTCAGGTGAATGTATCAGGCCCATTGGGACTCTTGTTTTTAATAGATTTTTCCTTATATCCAGGGACCCTTTCTTTGTAATGCAGGTCACATGGATTTTTTTCCCAGTTCAAAATATTGTTTAGAAATAAACTCTGTGAATTTTGTTAGTTGTAACAATATTTTAAACACCTAATCCCTTTTTTGGGGCACAGAAAAACAGGACTTTGCACAGAAAGGCATGAGAGTCATATATATATGATACTTGTAGTAGGCCAGATCATGATTTGCAATATGTATATTCAACTTTTGACTTTTTATACGCCCGTCAAAGACGGGGCGTATTATGGGATCACCCTTGGCGGGCGGGCGGATGGGCGGGCGGGCGTACTGGCGGCGGGTTTGTCCGGCCCATAACTCTGACATCTATGATCAGAATGACTTGAAACTTGGTATGCTTACTTACCACGATGATGCGAAGTGCAGTGCTCAGGAGCCATAACTCTAGCTTCCTTAATTTTTGAGTTATTCCCCTTTGAATGCTGTTAGCATGTTTGTCGGGATCATAACTTTGACATCTATGGTCAGAATGACTTGAAACTTGGTATGCTTACTTACCACGATGATGCCAAGTGCAGTGCACAGGAACCGTAACTCTAGCTTCCTTAATTTTTGAGTTATTCCCCTTTGTGTGCTGCCAGAGTACGCGGCGGGTTTGTCTGGCCCATAACTCTGACATCTATGGTCAGAATGACTTGAAACTTAGTATGCTTACTTACCACGATGATCCAAAGTGCAGTGCTCAGGAACCGTAACTCTAGCTTCCTTAATTTATTCTACCAGGGAGCAGATACACATAGAGTTGTAGGCTGAAGAACTTGCTGTCTTTGAAACAACCCAGTATACTAGAGATTACCTCAATTTTGTGATGAAGGTTACAAGAACATGATGGTAAAATTATATAAATGGTGTGGCTGGTGGTAAGTCTTTTTTGTTACTGAAAATAATACCAAAATCTCAATAATTACTATTGTTTTTTATTGTACTTGTTGATTTGTGCACTGCATTTTGTATCATTGTGATGAATAATTGAATTGACTTATTGATTATGAACAGCTCATATGAACTGTATAAGTCCCTTTACAGTTCATAATAAACAAAATATCCACATAAATGACTTGCAGATTTGACGGGCGTATCATGCTCTGCCATGTGGAACTCTTGTTTATTACTGTAGTTCCATCACTGAGTTTTCAGTTATTCCATATTTTGCATAAAGCATCTTTATAAGATAGTAAAAATATTAAATTTGTTAACCCAATTATCAATTTTTCTGATAATTATTTCTTATGTTTTTTGTTACCATTTTACAAAATAAATTTTCAAGAGTACAACATTTTCGGACAGCTGTAGACAAGGAATTTTTTCAATAAGGTCATTGTAAAAGTGGCTTCTGACTAGGTTTGGCATGTGATGGCTCTACAGAGATTGTTTATATTTTGAAAACATTATAAGACAGACAAAAACTTACCCCTAGACAGTTGACTGCTACCAAAAATGAAACTATTTGCCTGTTTAAAAAAACATTCTTTTGGTTTTTTATGTTTACAAAGTTCCAATTATACTATATAGGTTATAAAAAAATCTAGGTCAGTGGCAATGGTTGTTGATTCTTTTGCTGTAATTGAAGTAATTCAGTGACAAAATAACTTTCAGCATTTTCAGGACTTTAATCATGAATTATTTATACTTTATTGTAGGGAAAATTAACTGCTAGAGAGAGAATAAATCTAATGATGGATCCAGAATCATTTGTAGAGTATGACATGTACCTAGAACATGATTGTAGTGATTTCAACATGCAGGATGAAAAGGTATAAAATATTTTGATTTGTGGAATGTCTTCTTAACCCTTTATTTTGCAGAGGTAAACTATACCAAAACTGTACCATATTTCCAATGCAAAATTCAGACATTTGCATTAAAAATGGTAAATACCAACCTATATAAAGTCAAACTTCGGTTACCGGTATTTGAACTTCTATTATCTGAATACCTTATGTTATTCGAAGTTCTCAGTAGGTCCTGACCACCCGGCACTTTAACTTCTTATTAAAAACTTCTTTTATTCGAACTTTGTAATTTGAATACCCGCGATAATTTTAGTCCTGTGTTAGACTTTTCAGTGAAATTATACCCCCAAAAATTTGAAGTTGATATTTTTATTTATTTTTAAAAATAAACTACCAAGCATAATTGACAGTCATTTTGTAGACATGTGTCATATGTATTACCTTGGGTATTTGTTTTCATACCCGGTGGTATTTGATTTGGATTTTTATTAAAATAATGATTTTATGGAATTAATCATGAAAGTAGATCATGACATTATTGATTATAAACTGACACCAATAAAATACTTTCAATGTGTTGTGTCTTCAGATAACTTACAATGGATGGAAGACAAATAAACTTATTGGATTATTCAAACTCCCGGATTATTTTAACCTAAAATGAAGACCAATCAACTTTGAAATAATTAAAGTTGGACTGTATTTATTATCCCTATATATCATACTGCACTTTTATGGTAATGCATACACTTGGGTAAATGTTTAATATATTGCAATATGTATTGGATATTTTCCAAAATATTGCTATTGTGATCCTTCTTTGTCTGTCATGCATCATGTATAAACTTTTCACATTTTAATCTTCTCCAAAACCACAGCCAAATTTAATGAAACTTAAGTACCATCATGCCTATGTGAAAGACCTTCAGATTTGCACAAATGAAGGAGTTATGTCCCCTTGTGGCCCTGTAAAGGAGGGGGATATGAAAAACTTTAAAAATCTCCTCTGCATCTACAAGAGATATAAATAAGTTTTTTTAGCTCATCTGAGCTGAAAGCTCTTACAAGCTATTGCAGTCCATCTTTATCCATCATGCTTTGTGTGATGTGTGTAAACTTTTAACATTTTCATCTTCTCCTTCAAAACCACTTGGCCGAATTTAATAAATAAAACTTGGATCCCATCATGCCTAGGTAAAGGGCTTTCAGATTTGCACAAATATATATCATGAAAATTATAAACCTTTATATGGTCATATATATTAGAATATTGTAGGTATTGATGTGACAATTATTTTGATATATGGTTGAAGGTCATAAAATCAAAATTCTTGATCGTAGCTCCAATTTTATACATAAATGGTTAATTATCTGGAAATCTGTCCTTTTTGTATATATGCATGTATATTAGAAAAATGGAGGTATTGATATAATGATAATTTTGATAATGGTTCAGAGTTATTTGTTTTAGCTCCATTTGTTAATTGTTAATTAGATGGAAAAGTATGACTTTTTGTAGAAAATTGTAGGTATTGATATGATAATCAGTTTGATATATAATTAAAGACCACATGTTCAAAGATCAAGGTCAAAGCTGCATATGAAAAATTAAATTGATAATTATATTGAAACCTGTTAACTTTTTAGCTCACCTGAGCTGAAAGCTCAGATGAGCTATTGCTATCCATCTTCGTGCGTCATGCATCGCCCATCGTGCGTCATGCATAAACCTTTTACATTTTATTCTTCTCCTCCAAAACCACTAAGCCAAATTTAATGAAACTTGGTAACCATCATGCCTTGGTGAAGCCCTTTCAGATTTGCACAAATGAAGGAGTTATGTCCCCTTGGGGCCCCATAAGGGGGGAAAGAGTGATAAACTTTGAAAATCTTCTCCTCTGAATCTACAAGAGATATACCTTAGTTATATCATTTATAACATCCTTAGGTCATCTATTTTCATATGTGAACAAATGGTAGCCATGGGGCTTAAAATGGGGAAATTGTAAGGCACTGAGTTGGGAAATTGCTAAAAATTATATATTTGTCACTATATCTTGAAAACTGTTAACTTTTTGTATAGGCATGTAATATTCTACTAACTTTTTGTATAGGCATGTATATAAGAATATTGTAGATATTGACATGACGATCATTTTGGTATATAGTTCAAGGTCATGTGTTGAAAGGTCAAGGTCACAGCTGCAAAAAAAGACTGAAATTGCTAATTATCTTGAAAACTATTAACTTTTTGTATAGGCATGTATATTAGAATATTGTAGATATTGACATGACGATCATTGTGATATATGGTTCAAGGTCATATGTTGAAAGGTCAAGGTCACAGCTGCAAAAGAAGACTTAAATGGCTAATTATCTTGAAAACTAATAACATTTTGTATAGGCATGTATATTAGAATATTGTAGGTATTACGACAACGATTTTTTTTGATATATGGTTCAAGGTTATATGTTGAAAGGTCAAGGTCATATCAACATAGGAATACTAAAATTATTAATTATTTTGAAAGCTATAAATTTCATGCATAGGCATGTATATTAGAATATTGTAGGTATTGACATGACAATCATATATGGTTCAAGTTCATATATGTTCAAAGGTCAAGGGTCAATTATTCATTGCACTACAGTTACTTCATGCATATTATATAAGCTACTTATAAATGATATGTGAGTGGATATATTTCTGATTAAGTTTTGTGGGAGTTCTAAACTTGAGAAAACTTATAAAGTTTTTGTACTTATTATTTTGTCTATTGCACCTTGCAAACAATATTGGACATATCTTCAGGTGACATTAAGGCCCATGGGCCTCTTGTTGTATCTTTAGAATTAAATTGTTAATTATATTGAAACCTGTTAACTTATTAGCTCACCTTAGCTGAAAGCTCAGATGAGCTATTGCTATCCATCTTTATCTGTCATCCGTTGTGCGTTGACTGTTCTGCGTAAACTTTAACATTTATATCTTCTCCACCAAAACCACTGAGCCAAATTTAATGAAACTTGGTTACCGTCATGCCTGGGTAAAGGCCTTTCAGATTTGCACAAATTAAGGTGTTATGTGACCTTGGGGCCCCATAAGGGGGGAAATAGTGAAAAACTTTAAAAACTCCTCCTCTGAATCTACAAGAGATATATATATATACCTTAGTTATTTCATTAATAACATCTTTAGGTCATTAAGATTCAAATTTGTACAAATGGTAGCCTTGGGGCTCAAAATAGGAAAATGACAAGGCACTTAGTGGGAAAATTGCTAAAATTTTAAATTATCTTAAAAACTATTAACTTTTTGTAAAGGCATATACAGTAGATTCCACTTAATTGCATACCGGTTAATTGCATAATTTTTCCCTGCACCAAACCATTTCCTATTTAAACAATGTAAAAAATTCTGTTTATTTGCATAAACAAAAGTCTAAATTCCACTTAATTGCATAAAAAATTCTAAAATTATGCGATCTTGGCCTGAAGTTTCATGATTACAAAATATATTTGCCGACAATGCAAGGTAACCTCGAGAGGTGTTTACATTATATAAACATGTGTACAGCTTACACCATGTAAGATATGAAGTCAGTTAATTAGTGTTCACTTTGTAGAGTAGTCATCCAATTGGTCTGTCAATACGCGTTTGTCAGGAAACGTAATTAATTATGTTAAACCAATTAAAAAGGGCTATGACAGGTGAAAAATTTGTACCCAGGTCACAGAAGTTTTATAACGATTTTTTTAACTGAAATTTATTTCCATTACATTTTCTAAACCCAGACATGGTTTTACTGGAACTTCGGTGCTGGGTTTTTTAAACAAAGATTAAATAAAACCAAAAACATTTTTTTTAAATTAATGTTTTTGTTAACATGGTTAAGGAATGTGTATGCACATTGACTGATATCCCAGAGCAAGTTTGATAACGTGTATATACAGTTCTTTTAGCGTAAACTCAATAAATCATACCTCAATCAAATGTTTTATTCTTTATTTATTATTTCCTCTTTAAGATAAACTGGTTGAAATCATCGTTTACGGCTGAAAAACCCATTATGTAGCAAGTTTTGTCGGTATACAGATTCAACATCAAAGACATTTTTTCACTTAAGGAAGTGACGTTTTATTCATTAGTTTCATTGGATCAGACCTAGTTACACATAACAATGGGAATTTCCAATTTATGACTGATCGAATAATTGGTCAATAAACAATTAAAATATAACTTTGTATAAAATAAATAACAAGATAAGACATCTTACAATTTATTTACACAAAATCTGTTTGAAATTTAATTTTACCGGACATCGTGCACGTTGTCAAGCAACTGGATTTTTTCTATGTCACATTTAAAAATAGATTATCGTACCGTGAAAGGGAGATAACTCGAACAATATAACTCAGTGCCATGTGCGAACACGTGGATTTTTAAAAAGAAGTAAATAAACAAGAAATACGAATATCGCGATTGTTAAGCAACAATGAATTAAATACCAACATATGTTCTAGTTACATACATTTTCTAGGAATAAACACAGATCAATGGTCTGAAAGAAAAGTCCACCTAGCGGTATAGCACATTTTGGAATCCCATGTAAATACGAGGTTTAAAACGATCAGCTAGAATTTTAAATCTTTATTTAGTAAAGAAAATATACTACAAGTCTTGAGATTTTATTAATTAAATATTTTTTTCAATTATCTTTAATTATTTATTTTTTATGTCAAAGGAATTACAAATTTTCTGCTGTTTCTACAGTACACCGACTTTGGTGTCTACTAAAAAAAAAACGGCCTCACCAGGTGTATCCGTCAATCGATCAGCTAGAATTTTTAAATTTTTCTTAATTAAAATTCTTTAATTTTATTTTCAATTTATTTATTTCATTTTTTAATTTCAAAGTAATAACTAATTTCCTGTTGTTTCTACAGTGTTCTTATGATGCCTATACAAGTACTAAAATGGCCCAAACCGATGTATCAATCAATCAATCGTGCCCATGGGCCATTTTCGGTTATTTGCATATTCCGCTTAATTGCATAAAATTTTCTGACACACGGACTATGCAATTAAGCGGAATCTACTGTATAATAAAATATTGTAGGTATTAATATGATGATCATTTTGATATATGGTTCAATGTCATAAGTTCAAAGGTCAAGCTGCATAACCACACTGAAATGGTAATGATTTGGAAATTATTCATTGTACTTTAGTTACTACATTCATATTAGCTACTTCTAAATGAACTGTTACTAGATATTTCTGATTAAATATTTTGGCAGTTCTAAACTTGAGAAAATTTTGGTAGTTTCTGTAATTAATACTTTCTTCTTTGGCTTTTAACAAACTTCGGATTTTCCACTTTCAATGACCAGTAACTTTCGTTTTGAAGTGGCAGGTTTAGAATGTTTTCACCTGCAACTGGTTTGTCGTCAGGATCAGTGGTAGTCTAATCAGTGCCTTTGAAAACTTCTTTATCAGCTGTTTCATCCTTGTTTGTCTTTAGAAAGTCATTCAAAACAGTGTGTTTACTTTTATTTGACAAACTAACAGCTGCTGTCTAGAAAGGGGCTCGTTACAATTGACCTTCTTATTTAAGATTTTCCTGACAAACACTATATTATCTGCTGTTTATTAATTGCAACAAGCCCCTTGATGTATAAATCTGATAAATTGAACTTGGCACTGTTACGAGTGGTAGTAACAAAATCACTCGTCCAAGTACACATTTCACTCGTCAGGACGAGTGGACGAGTAAATAATCAAAGCCCTGTATTCTAGTTAGTACTTATAGATATCTGATTTTGTTACATTTACAGTATCCTGGTGACAGTGTTGTGACTGGAAGAGGGACAATTAATGGCAGAATGTGCTTTGTATTTAGTCAGGTAAGTCTATTTTCAGCTAACACTTGTCAGAAATGTGAGTTTTTCCAAGTACTTTCATTTCTTCAACCTTTCTAGAGATTACTGCCTTTATTGAACTGGTAATAAGTCAGATGTACTACATTATTTCCAATCTAAGACCTGTGACATAAGATTGGATAGTGCCTGTTTTCAGAATACACTTAGTATTGAAATATGAAGGTCAACTTCAGAAATTGATGGCTCATATCAAGGAAGTCATGGCACACTAAAGAAACCTTACTGTTTGTTGGAATTGCAGGGTTCGAATTTAAGCTCGATACTGGCAAAATGGGAGTCAAATTTGAAAAATGCGAGTAACTTTTGATTGTACTCGCTAAATTTTGCAAGTGGGACATACCAACGTAAACAATCCATCGTTACCACTCGGACATTTGTCCTAGTTTTACCCAAAACGATCGAGTATATTCCGCCTGTAGAAACCCCATGTGGTTTTTACTGCGCATATCAATTGCACAGATTAGTATGCATACGCATCAACTAGTTTTAAGGTACAGGAAAATTTCAACTTTTCATTTGTAATCGGTCGGCTCGGCATGAAAATGGACAAATATCTCAAACGTTCAGCTCCGTTGTCAGTATCTAAAGAATCTGCATCGACTGTAGAAAAGATGTCAAAACCATCAACCTCGGGTACAAAATATGTGGCGAGTGAAAAAACGGTCAAGAAATGGATGAGGGAGTTAAACATAGATCTAGATTTGGAGTTAGAAAATGGTGTCGTAACTTCGATGATGTGTCGCGTTTGCAAAAAGTTCGCTCCTTCATCAATGTCCTCAAATTTTATTACCTGAAATAAAACAATAAAACGAGAATCAGTTTCCTATCATGTTAAATCAGAATCACATGCCAGGTCTTTGAGCATTAAAGTGGCCCATGAAAAAACTCTTAGGAACGAAAAATCTTATCTTGAGAAAGGGTTTCATCATATTGACATCGAAAATGCTGAAAAAATGAACAAAATGTTCAAAACAGCTTATTATTTGGCTATAAATGAAAGACCATTTACAGATTTTCCGGGTCTGATTGAACTTCAAGAAATAAATGGTGTATCATTAGGCGACACTTACATTAATGATAAGAGTGCTAAAACATTCATAAAAAACATTGGGGATATCTATGTTAACAATTTAATACACAGTGCTGACTACTTCAGCATATTTTGTGATGGATCAACTGACAGATCTGACACTGAGAAAGAAGTCATTTTTGTTAAAGTTTTAGAGAATTACTATCCTAAAATTAAATATCTTCAAATAGAAGAGCCAGAGAATACAAAAGCACAGGGTATTTTAAGTGCAATTGATGCAGCTTTTGCTAAGCATGGGTTACATGACTATAAACAAAAAACTGTTGGCTTTTGTTCTGTCATGATGGGAGCTGGAAGGGGCGTCATTCAATTAATGAAAGAAACGTCTGATTGGATATTGCCAGTATGGTGTCTGGCACACAGACTGGAACTTGGGATTAAAGATGCTTTCAAGGCTTCATACATGGACACTGTAATAGAAATGCTCGAATCTATTTACTATTTTTACAAAAGAAATTCAAAGAGGCAAAGGATATAGCTGATTTACTTGGTGAACATTTTTCCAAACGTGAGAAAGCAAATGGAACCAGATGGGTTGACTATAAGCTTAGAGCTGTTACTAAGCTCATTAACAATTGGCACATCATTATCACCCAAATGGAAAACTATGCAGAAGACAACAGTAATAGATAGACTGATCGAGCAAAGATTACTGGTTACCTTTGAAAATTAAAGCAACGTAAATTGGTCTGGTATATGGCATTTGTTAAGGACGTCCTAAATGAGATTTCCAAAATCAGTCTATTGTTTCAGAGAGAAGACATAACTGTTTCAAGTGCTGTAACAAAACTCCAGAGTGCGGAGGCTTCCCTAAGGAATCTAATTGACAATAATGGTGAAAGTGTTATTGAAGTGAACAATAAAATTAATAATGGTGTTTTACATGGTCATACGCTTCTCAATATTATTCCAGCTGATTTATTGTCAAATGACAGGAGGAGAATAGTTCAATCAGTATTAGATTGTGTTAATTCTAGATTAGAGAACATGACTGTTGACTCCATATTCATTGCATGTTTTGCATTTGACCACAAAAATTGGCCTCTTCCTACTGACAGGAATGCCTTGCTAGAATATGGCAAGGAAGATGTAAGATTAGTATTTAGGACATTTAATGTCATTTTTACTAATGCCAGTTGTAACTTGGTGGATGCCCTAAGTCAGTGGAATGACCTTAAGTTTCATGTTGCCTCAACAGCTAGATATCTGCAGCTTCATCCATTGCTTGTTAGGCAACTAGTTAGTCAGATGGATCAGGACAAAGGTGACTATAAGGACATACTTAAAATAATTCATTTATCAAGTATCCTGTCACTGTCAAATGCCTGCTGTGAACGAGCTTTTTCTACAATGAAGCAGATAAAGTCTGACTGGCGTTGCAGATTAAGTACTAATATGATGGACACACTTATGCAGATCAAAATAGCCAATGTTAAATTACAGGAATTTGACCCAAAGCCAGCAGTAAGGCGGTGGTGGTTATCAGGGGAACGCCAGAAAAGACCCAATATTTTACCATATGGTCCTAGAAATTAAATATGCAGATGTGCACTAGATAAACAAAACTGTAAACAACAAATAAGAACTTGTTTATTTTGGTAATATATGTTTAATTAATGTTCATTAATGACATTAAAATCTTCAAAAATCAAACACAAATTTTATTATTTAGTTTTTGCGAGTAACTTCTTTCATTTTGTGAGTCCTTTTAAAAGAGACTCGCAAATTTTTGTAAGTGGTTATATTTCCTAAACTCTACCCCTCAATTGGCGTATTGCATAGATGTAAATATCTTGAACTGCATCTATATCTCAATAAAAAGATGCACAAAATCGCCTTTCACTCCCCCTTTTTTCCTTTGCTATGTATTTGCATGGTTTTCAGCCTTTTGAAAACTATTGCAGGCAAAACAGTACAATGTACTTTTAATGATATATTCTTAGAACAATACACAACACAAGTAAAACTAGTGTTACTGTCTTGTTTTTTTTTTTTTTTTTTCTTTTTTTTTTTTTGGCTACAGAAGAAAAACTCTTGTATTCTTTTTAATTGCATGTAGTCTATGACACTTACATGGATATTTACCTGTATTAACAGTGACATCATAAGTTAGGCAGAATTTATTATTTATTTTTAGGTTTACTTTAATGTTATGATTTCAAAAAAATGTATTATTTGGTACATGTACTAAACATTGCATATACATAATAATTATATACTTTGTGTGAACATTCAATAAAATAAAATATAGGTCACAGTGACCCATGTTTTATTATTCATTGGTCTAGGTTATGTTTAATTATAAGGTTTTGATTTATGTTGTTTTTCTTTTGGTACTATACATAAGAGAGTCTTGAAATTTTGTGTGTACATACATTGATGCTGAAAAGAAGTTATTCACTTTGACCCTTATTCTATGCTTCTTTGACTTAGATTAAGTTTTTGTTGAGAATTTTAAAGTGTTTTTTTTTTCCTTTTGGTACTACACATTGCCTTGACTTGGAATTTTGTATGTAAATACAATCATGTAGAATGCAACTTCTGAAAACCAGCTTTGTGTGCAACTGAGGAATTTGGCTGTTTTTCAGAGGGTCGGTATTTAGAAGGCCTTATAAATCTGGTATAGTCTGATCCAGTCTGAATCTCATCCATTTCACAAATTTATCAAACGGTGCATTGACAAAAGACATAAATGGCATTACTTGATCATACATGTAATGTGAAATTCAGTTCTTGAACCTAGTAAGTACCTTTTGTATAAATTCAAAGCTTACAATCTGACAGATTAATACAAACAACTGTACAATATCCAAAACCAATACATGTAAGAACTGCTTGTGATATTAAGGTGCACGAGGTACAGTTTCCAGATGAAAGTGAAATATTTTTGTTACAAAATATGATTTTTTATGAATTGTATACACTATTTACATCATATATAGAAAAATGTTTTCCTTGGTATCACCACAGACTACACCTTTATTTTTCAAGGTAAATTGTATACAATGTGTTATCCATGTTGAATTAATTCTTCAACCACTTATCCTGCCTAGGTATCTATTCCTATTTTCCCTGAAAACCTACAATAATGAGGAAAATTAATGTGGCAATGCATGTATTACCATATGCCCTCTGCTTTAGACTGTAAATGAGCAAAATCCAGCTTACTGACTGGGATTTATATCTTTATGCAAATCCAGTAGTCATGATGGTATTGTTCTTAGATACTGAAGAATTGGCCAAAGTCATTTTACACACTCTTTTATTCTAAATGGTGAACAACCTCCACAATGTATCTCTTGTCAGAGTCAACAATCTATTCAGCACAGTTTGCTGGTATGTGCTGACATTGCAGATACAAGGGATATTTTTTATTCAGCATCATCTTTTTAAAAATGTCAGTGGACATAAAATTTTAAACTTCCTTTGAGAGAAAGACTGACTTGGTAAAATTTAATTGTTTTATTATCTATTTTCCAGTGTTTTATATTATTAAACTTTGTATGTGATATCTGTGCACATCTGGCACATCAAAATTTAACTGGTATTTGTATTATATATTAATGGTTTTTTTTTCAGTTTACTTTTTTGTAATTATTATATTATACAAATGGATTTTACATTTATTTAGATTTTTATTGATACTATTTTATCTTTTACATTTTTCTAACCGCCAATAGCTGCAAATTTGCTGATGTGGCTTTAAACAACAATTCACTCATACACTCCCATTTTATAAATTCAACACTTGATGAGGAATCCAATAAGATTGCATATCCATGTGAAAGTCACTGTCTATCCTATTTTATAAGAAGAAAGATGTCTTTAAAGTTATTTATACTATTTCCATTTATTTTTGCCAAGATATGTGAATAATTTGTTTTGTTGTTTGTTTTTTATTTTATTTTTATTTTTATTTTTATTTATTTATTTATTTATTTATTTATTTATTTATTTATTTATTTATTTATTTATTTATTTTTTTTTTTTTTTGACATAGTCTAAATTTTGACTTAATCACTCAGAGAACAGTCATTATTTTGTTCAGCTAAACTCCTCAGTCGGGTGACTAACATAGTAACTTTTGCCACGGGTTAGTGGTATATCAAGACCATTATGACCAATCAGGACAAGGACAATGCAGCTCAGCTGTTATAACAATAGACAAAGTTTCTTCAGCCTCATTATTACATATATTTTCTATTAAAGGATTTTACAGTATTTGGTGGAAGTTTGTCAATGGCTCATGCAAAGAAAATTTGTAAGGTAAGTTATATGTTAGAATGTAAGGATCATGGAAGTATGAACAAGGAAATTTAAAAAAAAAAAGAAAACTGTAGTTTTTAAGTATTACTTGACACATCTCACATTCAGAACCCTTTAAAGGGTACCTGTAACGATTTTCAGTTTTGACATATTTTATTCGTCGTACTTAAATATGTCTGTAGCGAAAATTCTATAAAATTCCATTCCATAATAAGGTAGATATTGGTGATTTTCTAATACATCTCTAGAAATCCAAATCAAAAAGCTTGATATTGAGGCTCCCGTGTTGTGACGTCATACCAGTAACATACCTCCACAGAATATTATTTACCAACTACTAAAATAAGTCAAATACGAACTCGAAGTTTAACTTTCTATGATTATTTTAGGGAAAACTATTTAATGAAGTGGAATAAACATACGTTTGACATGTACCGATAATTAAGATTATTATTAATCCTTTTGTTTATTAGAAACATTCCTTAGATTAGACCCACACCTGTAATTAACAGGATGTCACTTATAATTTGCAAAATTGATTTGCAGGTTGATAAAGTTATCTTACGACCGGTAATACACAACAAAATATTTACAGTTCGAGTAAAGTAAAATAATTTTATTTGGTAAATGTTATTTGTCATATACAGGATAAAGATTTCACTCCAGAAAAATGGATATTTCATTTTTAAATTTTAAAAAGTAAGGAAAAGAAATTTTTTATTAGTTGTTATGTCAATAATAATAATAATAATAATAATAATACAATATAACTTTTAGGCAAAATTGGAAATCAAAAACTACCAGAAAAGTCTATTTAAAACATGTTTATTGATCTACTTACAGCATTTGATTTTATTAGATTTTAGTTTTCACTTTTCCTTTGGCATACATTTAGCTGTGATATTTTTAAATTCCTTATTCTATCTATACAAATCCAAAAAATTATTATTATTATCATCTCGGTTTTTAAATGTGGTCTCATTCTAAAATCCGTGTCATTTCATTTTAGACAATTATCATATATTTCTGTAAAATAATTTGAGATTGAATGTCTTTTTTTTTTTTTTTTTGTTACAAACTTTGTGTGAAAATCTTCCAATTATCGAGGAAATATGATGCCCCCAGACTACTTAAACAGTTTTCTACATCATGGTCATTTTATTAATTTTAACTGTCAACAAACATCGCACAAAAGATTGGATTTTTATGTATTGTTTTTTAGTCGGTGCCACTTTCATTTGCTGATTTTCAATTTTTATTAAAATCAGCACATGACACCACAGTAAGTTCCATAATATTCATCCGGAAGTCTGTACAGTCAGACTTGATATTTAATTGATTTTAAAATGTCGACGATAAAATTAATTTTTCGTGTATTAGACAAGTTAAAACTAATCGTAATTTTTTTGTTATAGCTATGCAACTTATCATAGTTCTCGAGTCTGTCCAGTCCGACTTAATAAAATAATTTATTTACAAAAAGTCAAAGATATCAATTTTCGAGTTATTGGCCAGTTAACACTCGTCACGTATTTTCAACAGCTATGCAACCAAATGCAGTCACAATTCTCAACTCAATATGTTCATCAGATTCTTCCGTTTCTAGTTCGAATAAATAACGGTTATACTTCAAATTCATCACTTATAAGATTGTCTATTGCTTCCCCAAATAATGATGAACTATTTTGCATTAATAGGTATATGTCAGAGTCGTTACTTTCTTCTACATACGTCAATATATCCTCATTGTTATTACTGTCTATTATGTTAGACACTACTTCTAATACTGCAATGATGTCACACGTTTATAACTCAAAATGAGGCATTTCACTTTGCTGTAAAGAGAAAGTTATAAAATGCGGATTTCAAGCCGCTATAACTTTTTATTTTGTCACCAATTTTGATGCGGTTTTCAATTTTGTTATATTTAAATAATACTAGTATATAAAACAATTGTGATAAAAAAAATTTTTGGTTACAGGTACCCTTTAACAAAAATAATTTGCAACATATTTAGATGTGACATCTAGTGACTTAAAATGCTTTTTTCAAAAATGTAAAGTAATAATAATAAGGAAACGGAAAACAATTAAACAATTTTAATTTATTGCTTGTCTCCCTTTATTCATAAATCATTTATCATAAGTAAAATTTTTGTTAGTGAATTACTGTGATTAGATGTTAATTAAAACAAAATTTGGTACATACATGAAAAACATTAAAAAAAAAAAAACACTTGTATAATGATAATAACCCAAGGGGTAGAAAAAGTGCAGACAGGCTAGCATAATTATATAAATTCATTTTACATAATGTTCAAATAATGAATTCAGAATATCTTGATTCTTGATCAAGATTTTCTCATTGACAGTAAATTTTTATCACATGGTAAGGTGTGCGTGTGTTTGTCCGTGACCTTTAATCTTAATTAACTGCCTATTATCTTAGGCGCATGGAAGAAGTGCTTTCGTGAAGTGTTAATCCACAAATTACTCAACCAATCAAGATAATTAACATGCATAATGACACCTGTAAATCACTTGTTGACAGCAGCCCGAACACCTCAGATTTTATCGTTAGATAAATTAACACAACAGAGTTTCCGAAAATGGGTTTCAAAAATAAGGGTGACTTCGACTTCGCTTTTTCAGAAATATAGGGCGAAGTTTTTTAAAACAGGGCGAAGTTATCGCCCAACTTCGCCCTTATTTTAAGCCCTGGGCGACGTATGTGATAGGTCTATTCAGTTATATAGCGATAATACCAGCTACCCTTTTTTTGCCTTTTCAAATTAATGTGATGCGTAGAAAATGAACACCATTCTTTTAATACAAAAGTACTTAGATACATGTAGCTGGAAACAGATCACATTGTATTTCTCAAATATGACGTACGGATTTCAGAATGATAACTTTGAAGTTGACCCATTTTCCGGAAATATTGTTCTATTGACAAAACATGAGATTTCAAGGTACACCATAGGTTACCCGAGTTCGACATTGACTTCAACAAACACGTGCAAATATTTTCATTCAATTTTATTTATTTATTTAGAAATTTGTTTTTTATTTTATTTCATTATTGCATATGCTTCGTAACTTCAGAAGAGTCCCTATGATCTTCAGTTATTTCTACAACAACATCGAACAAAAACAGGTGCTCTTTAACCAGTATTATCTGGTCATGATATACACACAGTTGTACTCATTGTTTATTTACGAATTCTTGGTGATACAAATGTCAAGCGGATTATCAACAAATGTTTACTCAAGTGTGTAGTTGGTATTGATTGAAAGATGGAAGAACAATCAAGAATGAACAGTTTAATCTGACAGTTAATCAGTGCAATTAAAAATCATTACAACAGCATTTCAGGTTTTCTAAAAAGATCGGATCAGTGATTTTTTTTTTTTTTTTTTTTTTTTCTTTTTTTTTTTTTTTTTTTTTTTTTTTTTGCTTCCAAGTGAAATTATAACAGTCGGTTTTCTCAGGTAATTTTATTAAGAATTTGATCATATTTCACTGAAAAAGTGGCCAGTATTCAGAATTCACAGGATTCGGTTTATCAAGGTTCGGTTAACAAAGAATAAAGAAGGAAAAGTTCGAGACCGACAAGATTGGTCGGTTTTTACAGCATTTCAGTTTTCACAGGGATCAGTTTTCAGGGTTTTCACTGTATAATATTCTCAGATCATCTAGTCAAAGATTTGCACAAATGGTAGTATTGGGGCTCAAAATGGGAAAATAACAAGGCAGTTAGTGGGGAAATTGCTTTAAATAATATATTTGTAATTATATCATGTAAACTATTAACTTTTTGTACAGGCATATATATTGGAATATTGTAGGTATTCATATAACAATCATTTTGATATATTGTTCAAGTTATTGGTTCAAAGGTCAAGGTCATAGCTGCATAAGACAGCTAATATTGTTAATTATCTTAAAAACTGTTAACTTTTTTATATGCATGTTTCTTAGAATATTGTAGGTATTGGGATGACGACCATTATGATATATGGTTCAAGGCCAAAGGTTCAGAGGTCAAGGTCATGGCCACAGAAAATGGCTTAAATTGTTAATTATCTTGAAAACTATTAACTTTTTGTATGTTAAGTATATTAGAATATTGTAGGTATTGATATAACAGCCATTTTGATATATGATTCAAGGTCATAGGTTCATAGGTCAAGGTCATAACTGTATAAGAAGGCTTAAATTGTTAATTATCTTGAAAGTTAATACTTAGGCATGTGCATGAATATTGTAGGTATTGATATGATGATCATTTTGTATATGATTCAAGGCCAAAGGTCAAGGTCTTCTCATGTACTCTCTAATTTTTTATCTTATCTGAGGTGTCTTTAGCATCAATCAGTTGTCAGAAACTACAAAAGTCATTTTCCCTTTTTGCTGTAATGGTCATTATTGATTGAATCTTGCTAAAGATGCCAGTTTGGAATCTGCATCAAGCAAGATTCATCCTAACAAAATGCATTTAAATTGGAAAATTGGTTTCAGAGTGTAGTGGAGTAATGATGTTTTATGCACCAGTCACAACTCTTTCACATATCCAGGTAGTCAGTTCTTGGATGGAGGAGGAAATCAAAGTGACCCCAGAAAACCACTGACATTTGCCAGGCAAACTGACAAACTTTCTCACACTAGGATCTGCCCAAGCAGCATTTGAATCTAGGCACTGTGAACTTTAAGATTACCCTTAAGACCACTTGAACACCATGACCCCAGTGGTTCCAGAGGATAAGAGAAGAAAAATAGAGTATTTTTTGAAAAGATGATATAAGTAATTTAAAGCATTATGTCTTTTCATGTCATTGACACTATGATATTTAAGTGAAGAATCTTGACAGGAATGTAAAGCATCATTCCTCCACTCCACTTTTCTCGACTAAGTATTGATATCAACCCTGTTACCAGGCTTTCATGACTACTTTCCTACGTTCAGCACAGTCTTTGCTTTGATTAGTCTTAATCTTTGAAATTTTTTTTCTATGACAATACATGGCCAATTGAAAAGAATTTTATGATAAATATTGCTTGAAATAATAGAAAATAATGATATTGCTAGTGAGTTTGTTTACATTTTATTGATTGGATATATTTTAAAAAGAAAAAGCAAAAAAACAAAATAAGGGTGTTCCAGGTGAGTGATACAGGCCCTATTGGGTCTCTTGTCTATCTTGCAGTCTGATTATGAAAAAAAATTGTTAAAAATCTATGCAAAATTTTCTTTGTGTTTGAAAAGTTGAATATGCACTATATTTAAAAAAAAAGGCTTTCTGTCATGTAAAATTCAAACCCCAAAAATTGTTGATGTGACCCCTTTAAAAAGTTTTTACAAGTGCCCTCCTGGTAATGTAGGAAATGATCTACAGTGATATGCATGCAAATTATGTTTAATATGTCTATTTTCAGATAAAATAAGTTTTGTTTATTTCATAAAGATATTTTTTAAATGTTTGTTAATATAATCATAATTGAGATGTAATATACATCATAGGATGACATCTTTAAAAAAACATTGATATTTATTTTATATTGAAAAAATTTTTAGAGGGTGGCAGAATGGTAATATTTAACATACTGGTACACAGATTATAACTAACAGAAAAGTACCACAAATTTTCTCATACAATAAATTAAAGCTTGACATGGCTAAAGTGGATAGGGTCCCAACACTTAAATAACTTAAACTACTTTGCTATTAATTCTGATGTAATTTTCAAACCTCATTACAACTCTCTGTTTGCATTTTGATAATAAATTCATTATTATTTGTATACAAATAAAGTTTATGTAAGACATTATGATGTTTCTTATACAACACCCTACATGGTACTGGAATAATGATTTGTATAGGTCTTCTACAACACCCCACACAATGGAACTGGATAAATGATGTGTATAGGCCTTAAACAAAACCCCACAAGAGAACTGGATAAAAAATGTATAGGCCTTATACAACACCCCACACAATGGAACTGGATTAATGATGTGTATAGGCCTTATACAACACCCCACACAAAGGAACTGGATTAATGATGTGTATAGGCCTTATACAACACCCCACACAATGGAACTGGATTAATGATGTGTATAGGCCTTATACAACACCCCACAAGAGAACTGGATAAATGATGTATAGGCCTTATACAACACCCCACACAATGGAACTGGATTAATGATGTGTATAGGCCTTATACAACACACCACAAGTTAACTGGATAAATGATGTGTAGGCCTTATACAACACCCCACAAGGAAATTGGATTAATGATGTGTAGGCCTTAAACAACACTCCACACGGGAACTGGATTAATGATGTGTATAGGCCTTATACAACACTCCACTAGAGAACTGGATTAATGATGTGTATAGGCCTTATACAACAACCCAAAAGGGAATTAGATTAATGATGTATAGGCCTTATACAACAACCCAAAAGGGAACTGGATTAATGATGTGTATAGGCCTTTACAACAACCCAAAAGGGAATTGGATTAATGATGTATAGACCTTATACAACACCCCACACAGTAACTGGATTAATAATGTTTATAGGCCTTATACAACAACCCACATAGGAACTTGATTTTTTTTCTATTGCACAGACAGAGATACCCGACATGTTCCCTAACCAAGATTTCCTTGTCTTACCCAGATTTTATGTGTAAGTTCTCAGAATTTGTGTCATCACCAAAACTATTTACTTTTTTCCTAAACTACTGATTTTTTGTACTAAAAATACCAACATTCAGTTCTTACAGCATGTAAAATCATCAATGAAAATGCCCCTAATGTAATTGTTTTGATTTCAACTTTGTGAAACTGTTCATTTCATAAACAAAACGCAATTGGCCTCTAGAGTGTGATGGCTAAATTGATACGCAACTGAGGTACATAACTCCTTTTTTCAAGTCAGCATCAGTAAAATGATATATGTTTCTTTGATAAATTTAATATTGATGTGTAAGTATTTCCTTTTTCTTGTATTTATGATTTCATTGTCTTTTTCCCAACACAATGAGTAAATCAAAAAGAAAATGGATGTTAATTTTGGAAGTCTAATTTTATTGTATTGTACAATTGACAGGCATTTATACATGTAGATAGTATTACTCTGTCTTGCGTATTAAACATAAATGTCTTATATGGGATTATGTTTATCCCACTGTATTAGCGTATGCATTTAAAGTGTTAATAAACAATGCATGGATTATTTGTGGATTGTTCAAAAACCCAGTCATCTATTTTAAGATGACTGTTGTTACTTTAAGTAAAACATTGAGGTAGATTTTATGTTTAATACATGCCAATTTATAAAACGAATATGAAATTCAGGAATAAATGCCATGATTATGACAAATGAACCAATCCCTACAGGTTATCTCAAGCACCATCAATGTTTTTGTGAACTTAGAAATTTTGATTTCTCTTTTATGCATTAGATAATGGATCAAGCTATGCTAGTTGGTGCACCAGTTATTGGCTTGAATGATTCTGGAGGAGCCAGAATTCAAGAGGGTGTGGCATCTTTAGCTGGATATGCAGATATTTTTCAGGTAAGTTCTAAATACATGTACAGGATGAACATCATTTGTATGAATATTAGGTTTCAATCTTTTCAGCTAAGGTCTGAATCAGGTTTCAGACTAGCAAGACTTTTTTAGAAAAGTTTCTGCTCTAAGTAATTTAGAAAACTAAGAACCTGTTTCCATGTAGGCCAAGTTTCTGCTCTAAGTAATTTAGAAAACTGAGAACCTGTTTCCATGAAGGCCTAGTTTCTGCTCTAAGTAATTTAGAAAACTGAGAACCTGTTTCCATGAAGGCCTAGTTTCTGCTCTAAGTAATTTAGAAAACTGAGAACCTGTTTCCATGAAGGCCTAGTTTCTGCTCTAAGTAATTTAGAAAACCGAGAACCTGTTTCCATGAAGGCCTAGTTTCTGCTCTAAGTAATTAAGAAAACTGAGAACCTGTTTTCATGAAGGCCTAGTTTCTGCTGTAAGTAATTTAGAAAACTAAGAACCTGTTTCCATGTATGACTAGTTTCCTGCCCAAGGGAATTTGGAAACCAAGAACCTGTTTCTGTGTAAGACTAGTTCTTTGCTCTAGGTAATTTAGAAAACTAAGAACCTGTTCCCATGTAAAACTAGTTTGCAGTTGTAAGTAATTAGAAAATTAGGAACCTTTTTCTGTGTTGGACTAGTTTTCAGTGTGAGTAATTAAGAAAACTAAGATCCTGTTTCTGTGTAAAACCAATTTTCAGCTTTAAGTAATAAGAAGACTAAGAACCTGTTTCTGTGTTGGACTTGTTTTCACTAACTAATTTAGAAAACTTAGAACCTGTTTCCGTGTTAGACAAGTTTTCTGCTGTAAGTAATTTAGAAAATTTAGAACCTGTTTGCATGTAGGACTATTATTCTGTGCTAGGTAATTTAGAAAACTACGAACCTGTTTCTGTGTAGGACTAGTTTTTGCTCTAGGTATTTCAGAAAACTAAGAACCTGTTTGTTTGTTGAAAAAACAAAACATTCTCCATGAAACATGAGATTTTTAAAATATTATTGAAAGAAAAATAGAAATACTTGAGTGTAGACTCAACTGAATGGATGATTGTGAAACTGCTCAATAATTTTTTTTGGCAAAAATTACCCAAATCAAAATCAGATGCATCATATTTACTTTATTTTTACTGTTTTAGAGGAATGTAAATGCCTCAGGTGTTGTGCCACAGATTTCACTTATCATGGGCCCTTGTGCAGGTAAGAATTTGTTTTAATATTTGTAAAGTTAAGCTGCTTCTTGGTTGTTAAGGGCCTGTGTAACAGCCACAAACATTTTTTTAATTGCTACAGAAGTCTCTTTTTTAAATGTGACCAGGAAATTTTTTCTTTTACTGGTGCTAGATTTCCCTGTCTCACCTGGTCAAATGAACAATCTCCTGCAATAATTGGACTAATTCTGATTCTATGAAAAAATACAATTAATACATTCTGGAAGAGGCAGATTTCTCAAACTGTTTCTTGCAATAGTTTTACCTTTCTGACTTTTTTCAGAGAATCAATAAAAAGATCCACAGTATTCTAAAAAAAAAATGACTCATCACTAAAAACAAAATACTTACACACAAATGAAATAGAAACAAAATTAAAGACAACAACAGTTTAAAGGAAGGTTGGTAGTCCTTAATTTTAATTAAGAATTAATTTAAAAGAGTTCCAGTATCTGAAAAAATCCATTCTTTCTCTTTTTGCCACTTAAAGATTAATATTGGTTCAATATTTTGGATCTCTTCTCAGGTGTGAAATTTATTAAGGCCCTGTTGATGATCAGTTAATTCCTTTCACATTTACTGTTTTTAAGGGGTTAAACTAAGGTTATTAGGTTTTAGGTTATTTTCTTGAAACTATAAGAGATAGTTAAAAACAATATGTTGCAAAAATGTTCAGCATGATGACAAAATTTAACAAGGTACAAAGTTTCCTAACTATCTGATAATCGATGTACATGTAGGAGATGTTGCCCCTATAATATTGCTATTTGCTTTTAGATTCTAAAATTGTACATTGTCTTAAAAATATAAACTTTTTGTATATAAGAATATTGTAGATATTGATATGATGATCATTTGCAAGTTTCAAGGTCATACATTTAAAGGTCAAGATTATATCTGCATAAGAAGATTGACATTGGTATTTATCTTGAAAACTATTAACTTTTGTATAGGCATGTACATATATATTTGAATATATATTGAAGGTATTGATATTATGATTCAAGGTCATATATTCAGATTTCAAGGTCATAGAAGGCTTAAATTGCAGTTATCTTGAAAACTATTAACTTTTTGTATAGACATTTATATGTTTAAAGGTCAAGGTCATAACTGCATAAGTATACTGAAATGGTTAATTTTCTGAAAATTATCCATTGTACTTAAGTTACTAAATGCATTTAGTTTTTAGCTCAGATGAGCTATTGCTATCCATCTTCGTGTGTTGTGTGTCGTCCGTCGTGCTTAAACTTTTTACATTTTAATCTTCTCCTGTAAAAGCACTGGGCCAAATTTAATGAAACTTGGTAACAATTATGCCTTGGTAAAGCCTTTTCAGATTTTCACTCTTTGAAGAATGCATGATTGTTGCAGAGATCACACAACATGCCTGCCAAGTCACATGCATTTTGGATGTAAATCATGCTCACATGCTAAAATTTTACAAAAATTATTTAACATATAGTTGGTAGAGTCCACAAGAGACCAGATAGCTTGGTTGGTGGAACGTCCCACTGCTAGGGAGGTCTTGGGTCTGAGACCGTGGTTTGCCACTCCAATTTCTCCATTTCCAGTTACATTTTGAGGGTATTATCAATAGGGAAATGATGCACAATCTCGATCAGAGATATGAAATTGGTATGATATGCCTCAGGGGTATTAAACTCAAAGGGGGAGTGTAGTGAGCTGGGTTGGCCAGATAGGACAGTTTGTCAAACGTCCCACTGGTATTCAAGGGGTCCTTATTTCAAAGATCATCCACTATGTCTATGCATACTTTCAAATGACAGACTTCTTTGCCCTGCTGATGACCAAGAGAGGTTTAATCTAACAGGATGTTCAAATACATGACTTGCTAAAGCTGTCGCCACTACCACCATTTGTACCAATTTCTCTCTTTGAAGACAATACATTTCTCCTTTATGGATAAAATACTTGCATAAGTAATATAAATTTTTAATTGATAATTTTATCAGAACCATTATGATATCTTGTAAGTACAGTCAAATTAGTTTATCTTCTTCACTTTCATTTAGTGTTCAAAATTCCAACGGAAAACACAGTTCATATTATATGATGTGCTGTATGTTGTGTGTTGGTATTTCCAGTTTTTTGGTTTATTTTGATAATGTCATTATCATTATGCACCATTGAAATGTAACAGATCACTGAAGTAACTTACAAAATAAGGTTTTTTGGTAAACAAGGAAATTGAATGAGTGAGAAATTATATCTATCCCTAGTTATTGTGAGCTGGATTTCTCTGAAACTTTGTGTTACAATAAAATAAAACAAACATACCAGTCCTTGTCCATATCACAATCCCAAAAACAAAGTAAAAACTTTGCAAACTGGCAAAATATGTTATACACGTGAACTTCCATCAAGGAAGTGAGACCAGGTGCTGATCTCAATTTGTCAGACCTAACAGACCTGTCTCCAACAGCTGTTTTCATATCAACTTGGAATAAAAATTAGGTTGGAGGTTGTTTACACCCTGTATCCATTTATGCAAAGTTACTTGTGTCAGGATTTGCAATTTGTATCGTAGAAGCGAAGCCTTTAACATTTTTGTGATACTAGGTCACAGACACACAGTGTAAGAATTCACTATGGACTGCACCTTGGATGCGTTGGAAGAAACACATCCCTTGTTTGTACAGCGGGTCAGAACTAATTTAAAACATCTGAATCCAATCATTTCATTGCATGTTATTAAAAAATTTTAGCATTTAGCATCTACTGCTATCAACCAGATGAAGTATGTAATTTCAACAGTCAGGCAAAGATACTTTTAAGATTACATCATATGACAACTATCTTTTTGTACCGCCATTGTCCATCCTGTTCCAAAACCTTATGTGTTCTCTGTTTATACAATTTGCATAAGAGAAAATAACACATTATTGTTTATTAGTGCTGTTAGCACTTTGATCACTAAGTATTGACAAAAGTTTTGTAACTACAGTCAAAGTTTGTTATCTCGAAATATGCAAGAGGAAGAAAAATACTTTGACTAATCTGAATTTTTACTTCACAGAAGATGCATTCAAAACAAAGGGAAATAAGCTGCAGTTGTACTTTTTACATAATGAGAAATCTTGCAGTGTTAAGTTCCCAGTTTGTATTTGGTTTTTTCTTTCAAACTTTGTAGTCAAAAAAAAAATAATAATTCAATATTTTCTATCAATAAAATTTATAGATAAATTTCAGAAATATTCTCAATTGTCTGGCAACATTATTGAATAAGTAAATGACAGAATTTCATTGTAACTTATTAGTTGTCATTGAGATCATAGTCAATATTTGGAACATCTGTTTAAGCATGACAGAATTTTACCCTAAATCTCCACTGAGATAACTGTCATGATCAGGTGTTTGTCAATGTCATTTTAAAATTAGGTCAAAACTATCAACAAAAAATCTACAATCATTTATATCTGTCTAAAACATCAGTGTGACAATGAATATACTAAACATTGGTGTGATTTACAGATTAGGAAAAAATGAAAAAAACATATAAGCACATCAGTATAAGTTCTAAGTCTATTGTTTGACATATTGAACAGGTTAGGTAACCTAAAATTTAGAAAATTCCTACTTTTATAGGGGATGCATGAGTACAAATAACAGTAATACTTTGATTACAAATGACATTTTATGTTAACTCTGTAAATTTATAGCCTTTAAAAATTTTGACATAACAAGAGTTATTATAAATTAACAGTGGCCCAGAATTTACTTATCCAATATTTGAGTTATCAGGTCTTATCTTAACTCAGGTTTTTAAAGATTTTTGAAGATACCTTTATTTAGCAACCAATTTTGGGCTAAATCAAAAGCTTGTAGATATCTGAAGTTTTTACTTAGCAGATTTTAGAATAAGATTTCACTTACAAACAAGATGGCATTTTGAGAGATGTAATGCACTTTGATCATGATTATTGATCGACAAACACTAAAAATAATTTTTTTAAAATAAACAACACAACAGATAAATTAATTTGTACATTATTTGAAAATGTACATTAAAGAAGTTATCTCTATAGCATTTGATAGTGTCTTTCAGTAAAAGGAGGCCACTGAAAATACCATCAATTATTAGCTTAAAAAATATGTATTTCACTGGACACTTGATATTTGGACATCCCTATTTAAAAATTACATTAATATTTAAATTTCAATTTTTTTCAATTCTCACATTTAAAAGAAAATATATTGAAATCTGTCTTAACACTTATAAGGATTGTGATAATCCTTCTGTATTTTAAGTGTTTCTTTTCAGAAAGCTTGTTTCTGTTAATGAATCAAAGTAGGCAATATTCAATAAAAGATGTTGGGGAGTACTATCTTTTATAAGATTTTAGTTAATTGATTTTTTCCCATAAAAACTGGCTTTAATCTTTTTCAGAAGTGATGCATTTTGAATTAATTTCTAATTTTCTTTTGTTTTTGATTTGTTAATGTGTATTTATTTATTTTGGTAATGTTCTTCATTAAACAGGTGGTGCTGTATATTCACCAGCATTAACAGATTTTACATTTATGGTCAAGGTAAGATGGATTCAATGTTTGATCTATACATTTGTTAGGAACATTGATTGGCAAGTGGTCAAAAGCACCACTTATTACATTGTCTTGTGATCTGTGTTTACATTTAACATGGTCAGATACTAGCTTGTAAGTTCACTTGGTAATGGTTGTTTTTTCTCTAGGTATTCTTATTTTCTTAAACTTGATCACTGTTAGTCTGGCATGTCATTTTTAGCTGACGGAAAGGTCATGTGAGCTTATGGCATGTATAGTGCATGCGTGTGTGTGTCATTAACACAAATTTTCAACTTCTCCTCCAAAACTGCTGGACAGATTTCAATGATACTTGGTCAGAAGCATATATGGGTCGGTGCAATTCAGATTTGTTCATGGCATTGTCTACCAAAACTAGGTCAAGGTGACCTAGGGGTCCAAAAATCTTTAAAAATCTTCTTCTCCAAAATCGATGATGGGAGAAAAAAATCTGATGTGATATTTGGCTTCATTAGGGTCTTAAATCATAAGCCTATTGTTTGTTCATTTTTTGAAATTAGGTCAAAAAATAGGTTACAAGTTTTTGTGTTAAACATGTAAAATTGCTTATAACTAGACTATATGAACAGATAATAACATGGGGTTTTCAGTTTTGACTTTTTCTCGAAATGTCCTTCAAAATAGAGTCAAGGTCAAAGATCAAGGTCATGACCTAATTTGTGATTTTTGCAGTTTAAGGCAATTTTCTTGAAAATTATAGGAGATAGATAAAATCAATACATCGCAAATATAAAATTGTACATTTTCTTAATAACCATTAACTTTTTGTATAGTATGTATATCAGAATATTGATATGATGTTCATTTTGATATATAGTTCATAGTCATATAATGATCATTTTGATATATGGTACAAGGTCATACAATAAAAGGTCAAGGTCATACCTGCATAAGAAGATTGAAATTGTATATTATCTTGACAACAATAAACTTTTAGTATAGGCATGTATAATAGAAAATTGTAGGTATTGATATGACAATCATTTTGATATATAGTTTAAATTACTTTCAAAGGTCAAGGTCATAGCTGCATTAGAATATTAAAAATGTTAATTTTCTTGAAAACTATTTACTTTTTGTGTAGACATGTAGATGTTCAAAGGTCAAGGTCCTAGCTGCATAAGTATATTGAAATGGTTAATTATCTGGAAAGTATCCATTGCACTAATGATACTACATGCATTTAGCTTTTTAAAAATGAACTGTGACTGTGTCTGATTGAGTATTGTGGCAGTTCCGAATTGGCAAAATCTTTGGAAGTTTCTTTAATTACAGTTAATGTATATTGTACTTAGCAAATGATTTTGGGCATATTCTTAGATTAACGTCAAGGACCATGGGCCTCTTGTTCAAGATTTACATTGACATGACAGACTATTGTTTAGAGACATCTGTTGTCATAAATAACTTTTATGCCTTTTAATTTTTTGAAACCTTTAATTCATTTTTTGTTTTGAAAATAAAAAGCACACCAAACACACTATTTTTGAAGCCATTTTATTTACCTCAGATTTCCAATAATAAGGGTCATGTGAGAATAAATTATTGGTTCAATTTTTTAAAACTGAAATAAGTGTAACAGTGCTTGTCTCACGGACACATCATGATGCAGACATAAATAACAATCTCTGGCCATTATACCTTACAACACAAATCTCTGATATTGATGCCAAGTATAATTTTGAACGTCAAGAATGGAAAAAGGAAGAATTTTTAGCTGTTCTCATTACTGCTTGATCTTACTCATTTACTTCAAAGTATGTACAATTTAGTTTATTTAGTCATACTTTACTAAGTATACTCATTCCACAGAATGTACTTATAGTATCATTGTATATTGAAGAAGGGGCATTATCTATTTCATTTAATAATTTAAAAAAACAAGCTTATACGGTGTATCATGCCTATCAGCATCTCTGCACAAATGATGGTTTTGTAATTTTTATATGAACATGGCTAATGTCATATATTCCTTATTTAATTTGTCACAATATATGACAAGAAATTGTTGTGAATCAGCATTTCAAACTAACCAACATCCTACAATATCTTACAATCAAAGCTTATGAAGCCAAAATAATAATTAAGAGTAATTGGTTGGTTTTATTTTAATATTTTCAGGATACATCTTATCTGTTTATCACAGGTCCAGATGTAGTTAAGGTAAGAATTATAAATTTGAAGAACACAAACTTTACAGTTTATCATTTTTGGCTCTTCATTAATGTGAGAACACAGGCTGGATCTCAGAGCAGTTCTGACCAAGAAATGAAAAATATTAGGCATAACACTAGGATAAAAATAGTTGAGTTCTGCATCGGTATGGGTGTGGCATGTTAAAGACAATATATATATATATATATGATCTTGGTGGCAAAGTGGCTTGCGAGTACAATACAGACCATTATACCCACTTCATCACATATCGGATAATCACATAGGATTGTGAAATCCAAAACCATTTCCTATGTATTCTATTGAAAAATACCTGTTTAATTGCATAGCCAAAAAGTCCAAACCCGCTTAATCGCATAGAAAATTTCTCGACCCGATCTCCAACCATCTCTAATAATTTTAAATTTTTGTAATTTTTCTTCAAAATAATTAAAAAAAGAAATATGACAGGCGAATCATTCATTAGTTGTACAAAGGTACACTTAATAAATTGTTAAAACAACACAATCTCTTTGAGATATCTACATTCGGTCAAACATTTAGCATTATTAAATAAGACTGATACCACGTGTGTACGTAACAGTCAATGGTTAAAATATTAAAGATAAAAAAATCGGGTTTTTGTTTATTAATCAGTAAATACCTGAAGTCGCTTGTCTAACGTTTTTGTTTCATCATCCAAAACATTGTTACGCATGGTTAAAAGTTATTTATTAAGCAATCCCATTGAATAAATGAAAGAAGCCATAACCAGCTGATTGTTAAATGACACAGTTGTTGCCTGTTTATCAAGGAGGATATCATGTGGGTTTTTGTATGGGACCTCTTTCACCATTGTAACTTTTCAGAAAAAATTATTTATAAATTAATAAAGAAAGACATAAAAAGGTCTCATATCTAATAAAAAGTGCTGATGTGAGGTTTAAAAATTATGGCAAAATTAAAAGGAATAACATTTACGTGTAAAATGACCTGTTTGAACCTCTCAGAATAAGTTGTTGTATTATGGGTAGCTTTGGAAAAACGGAAATAATTGTCAGTAAACAAAAAAATAATGTTATTTTCATTGGTTAAAAATGTGTTGAACTTTTCTGGTATGCAGCGTATTTACATATATGACCCCATTCGGTCATCCTTAGTGGTTTTCATTTGATATGTATAACAAAGGCTAAAGGGAAGTAACTCTTATATTAACTGTACCTGCTGCATGTTTTCCAAGATGGCGTCTTCGATGTGTATTGCATTTGTGTCGCGATTTTCGATCAACCAACACATAAAAAGTAAATTTTTTAAATGAAATAAACAACACAAAAGGTAAATTTAACATATAGTTTATTTGAAAATATACATTAAAACGATGTTGTGTGTGTGAAGCAATGCTGATAATAACTTCAAATGTCAGGTGAAAACTTTTTCAATGGGCCACATCGGCAATTCTGAATTTTCAGGGTGCCATTTTTTCACGAGAAAACGCTTTTAAATTTTTTATTAAATCTCAATAGTGGTGGAAGGGAAAAATGTTTTAATCATATAGTACATCCCGTTGTTATTTTAAACGGCAAGGGCATGGAAGTATTGGTTTGAATTTACCTTGCCATTACACTAACAAACACTTTTTTGGTTGCAATTAAAAAATTATATTATTTTTTGTACAAAATTATTCTCTAGTTGTAGGATGGAAATAAATCAAATTTTCCTTTTTTTTCACACAAAAATATAAAACTACTTTTCTTACAAGCATAATCATTTTATTGATACCATCTATGCAGGAACTTTGTTGATATGTGTAAAATAGAACAAATGTGTAAACCCGCTTAATTGCATATATCAGTTAATCGCAAATACCGGTAGTTTTGAATCACGGAGGCTATGTGATTAACTGGGTTTGACTGTACAAACTTGGTCTTAAATTAATCTATGGAGATGAATAACCTTGCTCTCACTGTGAATAGCTGAAAATATTGATGATGCTATATGAAACAACATTATAACCAACCAATCAATAACTTGCATGCATTATTCATAAATATATATTTTTACAAGTTTGTTTTTATAATTCAATATTTATTTAGTGTTTGACAAAGCCTTGGGGTTAACAAGGTTTGATGTGTTCTATATTTTTATAATTCAATATTTAGTTAGTGTGTGACAAGGCTGTGAGTTTAACAAGGTTTGATATGTTCTATATTTTTATAATTCAATATTTATTTAGTGTTTGACAAAGCCTTGGGGTAAACAAGGTTTGATATGTTCTATATTTTTGTAATTCAATATTTATTTAGTATTTGACAAGGCCTTGGGGTTAACAAGGTTTGATATGTTCTATATTTTTATAATTCAATATTTATTTAGTGTTTTACAAGGCCTTAGGGTTAACAAGGTTTGATATGTTCTATATTTTTATAATTCAATATTTATTTAGTGTTTGACAAGGCTGTGGGTTTAACAAGGTTTGATATGTTCTATATTTTTATAATTCAATATTTATTTAGTGTTTGACAAGGCTGTGGGTTTAACAAGGTTTGATATGTTCTATATTTTTATAATTCAATATTTATTTAGTGTTTGACAAAGCCTTGGGGTTAACAAGGTTTGATATGTTCTATATTTTTGTAATTCAATATTTATTTAGTATTTGACAAGGCCTTGGGGTTAACAAGGTTTGATATGTTCTATATTTTTATAATTCAATATTTATTTAGTGTTTTACAAGGCCTTAGGGTTAACAAGGTTTGATATGTTCTATATTTTTATAATTCAATATTTATTTAGTGTTTGACAAGGCTGTGGGTTTAACAAGGTTTGATATGTTCTATATTTTTTGTAATTCAATATTTATTTAGTATTTGACAAGGCTGTGAGTTTAACAAGGTTTGATATGTTCTATATTTTTATAATTCAATATTTATTTAGTGTTTGACAAGGCTGTGGGTTTAACAAGGTTTGATGTGTTCTATATTTTTATAATTCAATATTTATTTAGTGTGTGACAAGGCTGTGAGTTTAACAAGGTTTGATATGTTCTATATTTTTATAATTCAATATTTATTTAGTGTTTGACAAAGCCTTGGGGTAAACAAGGTTTGATATGTTCTATATTTTTGTAATTCAATATTTATTTAGTATTTGACAAGGCCTTGGGGTTAACAAGGTTTGATATGTTCTATATTTTTATAATTCAATATTTATTTAGTGTTTTACAAGGCCTTAGGGTTAACAAGGTTTGATATGTTCTATATTTTTATAATTCAATATTTATTTAGTGTTTGACAAGGCTGTGGGTTTAACAAGGTTTGATATGTTCTATATTTTTATAATTCAATATTTATTTAGTGTTTGACAAGGCTGTGGGTTTAACAAGGTTTGATATGTTCTATATTTTTATAATTCAATATTTATTTAGTGTTTGACAAAGCCTTGGGGTTAACAAGGTTTGATATGTTCTATATTTTTGTAATTCAATATTTATTTAGTATTTGACAAGGCCTTGGGGTTAACAAGGTTTGATATGTTCTATATTTTTATAATTCAATATTTATTTAGTGTTTTACAAGGCCTTAGGGTTAACAAGGTTTGATATGTTCTATATTTTTATAATTCAATATTTATTTAGTGTTTGACAAGGCTGTGGGTTTAACAAGGTTTGATATGTTCTATATTTTTTGTAATTCAATATTTATTTAGTATTTGACAAGGCTGTGAGTTTAACAAGGTTTGATATGTTCTATATTTTTATAATTCAATATTTATTTAGTGTTTGACAAGGCTGTGGGTTTAACAAGGTTTGATATGTTCTATATTTTTATAATTCAATATTTATTTAGTGTTTGACAAAGCCTTGGGGTAAACAAGGTTTGATATGTTCTATATTTTTGTAATTCAATATTTATTTAGTGTTTGACAAGGCCTTGGGTTTAACAAGATTTGATGTGTTCTATATTTTTATTATTCAATATTTATTTAGTATTTGACAAGGCCTTGGGGTTAACAAGGTTTGATGTGTTCTATATTTTTATAATTCAATATTTATATAGTATTTGACAAGGCCTTGGGGTTAACAAGGTTTGATATGTTCTATATTTTTTGTAATTCAATATTTATTTAGTATTTGACAAGGCCTTGGGGTTAACGAGGTTTGATGTGTTCTATATTTTTAGCTCACCTGAGCTGAAAGCTCAAATGAGCTATTGCTATCCATCTTTGTCCATCATGCGTCATGCGTAAACTTTTATTATTTTAATCTTCATCTCCAAAACCACTGGACCAAATTTAATGAAACTTGCTTCCATCATGCCGTGGTGAAGGCCTTTCAGATTTGCACAAATGAAACACTTGTGTCCCCTTAGGGCCCCAAAAAGGGAGAAATAGTGAAAAACTTTAAAAATCTTCTCTTCTAAATGTACAAGAGGTATATCTTAGATATTTCATGCATAACATAAGTTCAAAGGTCAAGGTCACAACTGCAAAAGAAGACTGAAATGATTAATTATCTTGAATACTATTAATTTTTTGTTTATGCATGTATAATAGAATATGGTAGGTATAGACATGAGATGATTTTGATATATTGTTTAAGGTCATACATTCATAGGTCAAGGATACCACTGCAGTAGCTCAGTTGGTAGAGTGCTTGCTCTGTAAATGGAAGGTCGTGGGTTGGAACCCTGGCCGAGTCTGACCCAAGTCTTGAATGTGTGTAGTGACTGTTCTTTCGCCAAGCACTTGGCATTACAAAATAAAAGTCACGGTTCTTTCGGATGGGAACTTAAAGTAAACGAGGTCCCATGTCCCATGTCTTGGTAGGTGTGGCACGATAAAGAACCCTGCTGTGTAATACCATCAGCTCATTGCACAGGCAAAATTTCTGCACTTTCTGCAAAATTTTCGCCTATAGCTAGTGACATCTCGATATAAGTAAAATATTCTTGACAGGGACATTAAACACCATTATTCAACTCGAAGGTCAAGGTCATAGCAGGATAAGAGAACTTAATTGCTTATTATCTTGAAAACTATAAACTATTGTATAGGCATGTGTAGAAGAATATTGTAGGTGTTGAACTGACAATCATTTTGATATATGGTTCAAGGTTATAGGTTTTATTGTCAAGGACATAGTTGCTTTAGTATACTGAAAGGGTTAATAATTTGCAAATTATCCATTGTGCTACAATTACTACATGCCTATTACTTACTTCAAATTGAAACTTGAATAGTTATTTCTAATTAAGTCTAATTATTATGGTGACAGTTCTTAACTTGAGAAAACTTGGAAAGCTTCTGTACTTAATATATTGTCAATTGCACTTTTCAAACTCAGAATTTATCAGTTATGACAGTATTAATAAAATCTGTGTATACAATTGTAATCAGACTCAGTACTGCCTGAATAATCTGTAGCAGCTATAACAACAGCATGTAATTATTCACAAGAAGTTTATAATAATAGATAATGAAATAGTATTAAAAACACTAATATTGCACAGCTCCTTACTTGTTGGTAAGGATGGATTAAGATTTGCATTCCAGTTAAGATTACAGATATAACTTACTTTAAAGCAGTCAGTTTAAGAATATTAAAGGAAACTGAGGTCCCATGTACTGATGGAGGAAAAAGTTTATGGTTTTTGTCTACCCTACCCACTATCTAGTCCAACGGATTTTCAGTACTTCCAGTGCTTTGATTACACTTTATAACAGCATATTCAGTTACCAGCTCCGGCAATGAATTTCTTGGAACAAATGTACAAAATTAACGCTTTTTTATGTTTGATATAACGGCACTGCCAACCAGCTGTAAGATCACAAAAAGATTGTCAGGCATCACTGCACAAATCTCTTATCCATGAATGACTGTTTATACAGGTGACCTTGACTGTCGATAAACTACATCCACAGTTCACCTGTACATGCTGAGCTATTTATTAACAGGTGCTAATTACATTAACCTTAATCTGATGGTAATTAATGTCATAACGGTAATCAAAGATTTTTTCACATATCTTACATGAAGCCACACGATTGGACCTTAATTTAATTTTATAATAAACAACTTGTTTTATTCCCGAAATACCTAACAAACATTTTCAAAACTACTGCTGGTAACATATGTCGAAAATAACTTATTCTGCACAAATATTCCTTCATAAATATATTAAAATCGCTATTGTATAAGAAAAAAAGATGTCCTGTTTTTGTTTACACAACATATTGGTGAACCAGAAGTACAATTTTAAAATTGTAAATAGTAAAAGAAAAGTATTTGATTGTTCTTAATTTTGCATAAATGGTTATCTTTAGTATACAGAAGTTAAGTTTTAATAAAAATTTGATGTACAAACGATATTTGACAAAGAATCTTTTGTTTTTCTGTTGGCAGCTGCTTTATAATTGATGGATAAAATCTCAAACAAAAATTCAACTTCCTATCATATTTTTCTCACATGGTAATTTTATTCACCTACATATACTATTATCAGTGTTAGACTAGTGTCAAAAGGCACCGAAAGTAGTTAAAAGCCAATGTTGAACTGTATAATGATTATACATCCGAGTCTTTGGAATGTTAAATTAAAATGAAATACTCATAAGATTTGTATATTTAATTAGAATTAAAATCATTTTTTGGAACAAATAATTTAACAGTATTTCTTACAATAGCCTTATATTGTTCAACTAGCACTTCTTCATATTTCAGTATTGTATCATCTCGGACACTCTTATAGCATTTCATGGTGGGTTCATAATTTATTACACAAGGACGATAGTGATGTATGATGGCAATTTCAGGCTTGATTTCTAAAACTGTAAAATTCATGTTTAGCAATTTACTAGCATGGTGAATACCCATCTCAAACACCATTTGAGGCCGGACTATTAATTTAGTCCTCAAAGTACTATAAATTACATTTCTTTGGAGAAGCTGGAGGAATGTCAGTTGCTGTGACATGTCAGGAATCTGTTTGGGATCAAAAAAAGCACTTTTGAAGGAATATCCAGCAATTAATTCCAGTTTATTGTTATTATTTGTGTTAAAATTTAACATCTCAATCCATGTCATTTCATTTTTAGGAATAATGAACTCGTCTATATCTACAAAGATAAGATATTCAAATCTAGCCATGTTTCGATATAAGCAATCCTGAATGGCCAGAATCTGTCCGTGATACCATATTTCTCTTTCACTAACTTCAGGGGGGAGTTTCCAGTTAACTACTTCCACTTCTCCAAGATTTTGATAATAACTTAAGATTTTCTCCACAGTTTCTGATATATTATGTTTGTAAAATGTGAAATGTGTTGCTCCTAAAATTTTTGAGAGCTCAATAAATTGTATAAGTAAAGATAATGAAATATCACCAAATAAAGGTGGTAAACACATGCCAAAATTTCCCTTATGTTGAATCTTTATCTGTTGCTTAATTTGAGTATGTCTCTGAATCCAGAGTTTATCACTTTTATATATCATTGTTTTTGCAGTAATATTAAATTTTTCACGAATGTTTAACAGGAATGTGCTTGATAAATATAAAGTAGATATCTTGGATGATTTTTGCAGGAAATTTATTGGTATTTTACAAGAATAAATCCATCCTCCATAAAAACGGCCATGGTTTTCACACATCTCGTAACTCTCTGCAGTAATTGCTATCCATCTGCCTTTGTTTTCAAAATGACATACAAGATTTTCCTCACTGAGAAATTGTTTCAGTGCAATTATTCTCATGTTTGGTATTATTGATGGTCTGTTGTCAAAATATACAGAGAATACAGATACATTTCCAACTTTTATGAAAGTTTCACCGTTTTTATTGACATTTGTAGCATAAATCCCATTTACCTGTTTAGAATATTCCTTATGTACTGGAAAATAATTTGGTCCCTTTTGTAATTGAAAATACTCTGTTTTAACTGAAACATAACTTTCACTGTTTAGTGTATAACCTTTAATTAATTCTAGATCATTTGGAAAAATTCCATCAAATTTCTCAAGAAAAAGTCTCTTGTCTGGTATACCTAACTGTATAAGAACCATTATAATTGTGTAGAATATCAGCATTATTGGAATCAGATATCGGATAGGTAAAGACCTAAACCTCATTCTCCGGTTTGTAAATCTCATCTTGGGGCATCCTTTCATCCATAAAAATTAGTTATTCAAAGTATGAGTTACTATATACCATAGTTAAAATTTTTCATTTCTTAAAATTTCAGCCATATCACATATTATACTGATGTTTATATCAAACTTTGTGTGTTCTGTCATGAAATTCCTCCAGTAAATTGTAGCTGTCTTCTGTCATTTGTTCTGAAATAAAGAATATAATCAAAATTATATATTGGTGTATCAAGTGCTAAAGTGTTTTAGTAACAAAGCCAGTGTAACTTTGATAATTGTAAAATACTTATATCATATGCAATTTCAAGAATTGTGAAAATATGAATCTAAAATTTGCAACAAATAAGTGGCAAAAATAAATAACTATATATATATATATATATATATATATATATATATATATATATATATATATGTATATACATATATCTAATATTCTGTAAAGACTAGTGAATTTATTCAAATTCAAGCTTCAGACAACCTGTCAGAAGTGTCAATTATTTCTCAGTAGGGAAGCTGTTAATCATCTTCTAGTTTTGTCTATTAGACACATCATACATGCCGATTTATATGGTAATGTTAGCTAACTTCAGATTAAGTTTGTAATTATGTCTAACAAGATTTATTGAGATTCTGGTGGTGTCTAAACACAGGCTAAATTTTACCCCTAAACCTATATATGAATAGTCAATAAATTTTTGTCTTTTGATTTTGAGAAACCATAATTAAACTATTCATATTTACACCGTATTTGTTTCTCATATACATGTATGAATGACATCATGATGTTATCAGGTAAAATTATGTTTTATATGGCATTTTATTGGCTGGGTTTGAATCAGAGCAAATAATGCTACGACAGCAATTAGAAATTGAATAAAATCTGTTTTAAAACTGTCTGCCCACAAAATGCCAAAACATTTTATGATTAGATTGAAATATAACACTTGATGAACCAAATTAGCTCTAGAATTCTAACTGGTCCAAATATCAAAATCTTAGTTACATATATATATCAGGGCTCATGAAAACATTGACTGGGGTGTCAGACATTTTTTCAAAGCAACCGTATCATCGATGCTGTGTAAAGCAAAAAAAAAAAAACAAAACAAAAAAACGTACCACCGTTGTTGTTATTTAAGATGTTTTTTAAAAAGATTTTAATTTTTAATATCAAATAGATTTTAAAAAGGATTTAACTACTTCATAGTTAACTACTACATAGAGTTTATTTAGGTACATGTGGTCAGGCTCATGTGTCCACCTAGTGTCGATTTTTGTACTGTCAGCGTTGACTACACAAGGTTTGATGGCCATCTTTGTTTATTGACATTCGTGCATTTTGTTTTTCCGAAGTTACATGAACTTTACTGAACCTCATTTTGAGACCTCGTTGATTGTATTTAGACTTTTTAAAATTATTTATTTATAACTAAACAGTTTGCAAAGACCATACCATGCGCGTTGTAGTCTTATTTGACATCCTGCATGGAACCTCTTTGATAATAGTCCGAAGACCATGACCAGCTGTTTATGGCTTCTGTCTGTCAAGCGATGTGATTACTTAATAAACAATTAATGAGGGTTCAGACGATGAAACAAAAGGAACGGATTGAAACCATGGATTCTAACTGATTAATAAACAAAAGCCTAATTATTATATCTGAAAACGGTTGACAGGTGATAGCAACCAATACTCGAGTAAAATAATGACCGACAAGCATATTTATTTATATGTCCGATTAACTGAATTCTATTATTAACTAAAAATGTCTGACAAGTGATTTTTCACATCGGACAAAAATATTTTTTGTCGGACATGTCCGGCAAATATGACCGTTTCCGGACCCCTGATATATATATATATATATATATATATATATATATATATATATATATATATATATATATAATAATAATTTTATATAATTAGAAAAACAAATTATGACAGGTGCAACTAAAAAGTTGCTTAACTGGCTTAAATTTAAAATCTTTAATATCTGCTCTTTAAATTTAAATTGATAAATAGCATGGTAATTGTATTGGATATTTAAATATGTTTGTAGCCAGTTTAACAGTATAACAATTAAATTAAAATATTTGTTGTGATGATTATCTGTAGACAGCTATCAGTTAAAATGATTGTTGTTATCAATCAGAAACACTTGCACAAATTTATGCATCATATGAAATTTTGTCTGGGTTTATGAGTGGAAAAAAGCAGAAAAAATTGCTTACTGAAGTAAAACAATATGCAATGAGTCAAATTTACACACACACACACACACACACACACACACACACACACACGTGCGCGCGAAAAGAAAAATAAATATTTAGATGAAAGTATGGACACTTGTAGACACACACTACATAACATCTTCACTTCACAAAACAAATTTCCACTTACCAGTTAATATGTGTGCTCTAGATATAAAATAATTGTAAGTTTTTGGTTTATGTATACCAGTAACATTGTTTAAGATAATTCTACCAAAGTCAGCAGCAGTAACCTCTTCTGTGTCTAATGGGTATATACAGTAGATATACACTAGCTGTTTACTTGTTACTGCCTTTGATAAGAGATCTATCTGACTTTAGTGTTAAACTTTCTTAAATTGCTTCATTTTGATTGGTTCTCACAAACATAAGGGGTACTTACAAGGGATATGATGCCTAGTAAATAATATAACTCTAACTTTTGTTTGAAATATTTTAGAAATTTTTCTTTAGATTTTATTTAAAATCATGATGCACATGCAGTATATAAAAAAGTAACACATGATGTACATTTTAATAATGGCAAAACATTCATCTTGTAATTGGAATAAAATGGATAAAATATAAAGTTTTACATTAAAGCTCAAACTATCAAACACAAATTTTAACCTACTCAGTGCCTGTATGAAGCTTCCAGAATGTAAAATATTTCTTAAATTGATGTTAAGTGTTTACAGACTTCAGTTTACATAATTTGAAGGAAAATAGTAAAAAATGGGGAAAACCTTTATTAATAATATGTGGATAGGTATTGATGTATTAAATATTAAGTCAATATATCACAGATGTAAAAATAAAAAAAAGAGACATATCCCAAGTTAAAAGATAGATACGCATAGTGGTTTTATTACTTATTTTATGTGAAAACAGAGATCAAATTTGGATCTCAAATCTCTTCTAAATGCATTTCTACTTTTATAGAAAATAAGGCAAATGCAGATAGGAGTCTTTATTTCAGTACCATAGTGGTAATGACCCAAGGATTTGTTTGGAAGTGAAATGTTGCTTGTTAATTATTATCATACTTATGACATTTTACTTATAAAGTGATGGTTGATGTCATTGCTCCTTTGATACAATTATAATACTTATAATCATTTAACTGAATGCTTTCAACTTGTCTCATTACTTTGAGTAATATTGTTATCTTGAATAAAATATGTGACACAAAATATAAACGGAAAAAGTTTTTAAAATTTGAGTTTGCTCTCTTGAAGAAAATGAGGACTAATATCTTGTAAATAACAAAATCATTTTGCCTTAAAATCTACCTGAAATTGTAAAAAAGCCCTAAATATTTAAAAAATAGTTTAGGTTATCTAGTACATAAGTTACTGTAGAACAAGAAATTGAAAGTTATATAATAATAAATGTATAAGTGTAATGATGCAATATATAATGGTAATTGGATTATCACTAGACAGCTGAGTTGGAATAAAACTGGTATAATTGGATGGTCGTGTTTCCTCTAACAGCTGCTATAAGCTGTATAGAAGTTTATTGATAGGATTTACTCATGGTTGCTTTTGTACTGGTTTCACCTTTAAGATGTTGGCTGGTTTTTTGTACATGAACTTTTAAAGTAGTTATATGATTATTATATGATGTACATGGTTAATTTATTGGACCATAACATTAAAATTGTAACTTTAACATTTCTGTTCTACTTTATTAAAGATGTTTTGAAAATTCTAATTTTTGGCACTCTTTTAGAATTTTCTTATGTACCATAACTTAAAATGTTTGAAAAATTTAAATAATTTTAAGTTTTCTGTCATTTTAATGTTACTAGTATTTTATTTGTAAAGAAAAAATGAAATATTATACATGAAATATATGCAGAAACAGATTTATATTGAAGATTGCAAAGCAACTGTATTTGATGATCAGATCATTGCCTAAAATTCTTCCCGTCTGTACATTAGCTTCTAAATTCATTTAATAAGATTTTAAGTCCCTTTTAGTCTTGTATTGTCTAAAGCTGAAATGCCTAAAAATGCTTGTCATACTAGGCAGACATATTTTTTCTTGTTGCTGTCTAGCAATACCTCCTCATATGTATGAACAGAACACATAAATTGCTGATGTTGACACTTAAGAAAAATGCCATGGAAATTAAAGTTTGTTACTTATATATTCATTAACAGACAAAAATTTGACACAAAATTCCATGTACATGTCCACAAAAATTCCATTGAAATTATAGACATGCCCATGGTAAAAAAAAGTCAAATTTATTTTTTCATGGACTTCCATGGACATGTACACAATTTCCATGGATTTTGTGGCATTTCAGTGATAATCCATTGATTTGTGGACATGGACATATGTCCATTAAATTTCAATAGCTAGCGAAGATCCCATTGTCTTTTTCTTTTTGGGTTAATTATGATCAATTGGTAAAATACAAGACAAAACCCTTTTTAATCTGGAGACAAATAAGAAGTTCCAAAATAATAATTAATTGTACATGTATTATGCAGCTCTTGATTTCATATATTTAATTCATTTTAAAAATGTGAACAAGAGATGATCAATTTTCATGTATTTGACAAATTATCATTTATATTTTGTGATTCCTAAGCTATCATTCAAAATTCCTGAGTTGCTTTGGTCTCATTTTGTTAACAGGATTCTTCCACTATTGGTTTAAATAAATATGACTGTATGCCTGTCATGGGTTTATTTATGTACCAATTTTGTTGAAATTTGAAACAGAGAAAATAGATGTCAGGGATAAAACATATAAAATGGGTTTTTCTGTATAATTTTTTGTTTGCGCAATAATTATGAAATATGCAAATAAGGTCTATTTTTAGCCTAAATCTTTGAATATCTTTTTCTCTGAAAGAACATGGCCAATTGAAAGGAAATTTATGATAAATATTGCTTTAAATAATAGAAAATGAGGATATTGCTAGTAAGTTTGTTTATGTTATACTGATTGGATAATTTTTAAAAAGAAAAAGCAAAAAAACAAAATAAGGGTGTAACAGTTGAGCGATACAAGCCCTAATGGGCCTCTTGTTTCATAAATTTATACTTGTAGCAATACTTTTCTTTCAATTTTGTACACATAAAACCAATGGAATTTGAAGAAATGATTTTACCAAGACATCTGGTTTTATAAATATTACATTTGATATGCATTATAAGTTGTTACTCAAGTCTCAAAAAATAAATTAATTTCATGAAATGTTTCAGAATGCTGTGATGTAATTATGTCGAACAGATTTATTGAGATTTTGGTGGTGTCTAAAAACAGGCTAAATTTTCCTCCTAAACCTATACATGAATATCCAATAAATTTATGTCTTTTGATTTTGAGAAACCATAATTAAACTATTCATATTTACACTGTATTTGTTTCTCATATACATGTATAAATGACATCATGATGTTATCAGGTAAAAAGGATGAGCATTAAATTATGTTTTATATAGCATTATATGGCATTTATATGGCATTTGGTTGGGTTTAAATCAGAGAAAATAATGCTATGACAGCAATAAGATATTAAACAGAATTAAATAAAAGTGTGTGTGTGTGTGTGTGTGTGTGTGTGTGTGTGTGTGTGTGTGTGTGTTGGTGTGTGTTGTGACCTGAAGGTGTGCATATTATAAAATTGTGATGTTGTAATATTTAATGGAATTATGCCACTTTTATTCGTTTTTTTTTTCAGTCTGTTACTAACGAAGATGTGACACAGGAAGAGTTAGGAGGAGCTAAAACGCACACCGCAGTCTCAGGTAAGATATTTGGTAGAAATGTGACATGATTTCATTCTTTACAAAACAAACAGTTATATTTAAGAAAAATTTAAAATAACTTGTTAAAAGAAACTTAATTGTTTTGGAAAAAACTTTTTTGTAAGCAGTCTTAAGTATTATGCATTTTTAATTAGGAGTATTTTTAGCTCACCTGTCCATCTTTGTCTGTCCGTTGTGCATCATCCGCCATGCGTAAACATCTTCTTCTCGAAAACCACTGGGCCTAATTTACTTGATTACCATCATGCCTGGGTGAAGTCCTATCAGATTTGATTAAATGAAGTAGTTAGTCCCATAGGGGTCCATAAACAAGGAAAATGTGAAAAACTTTAAAAATCTTCTTCTCTGAATGTACAAGAAATATATCTTAGTTATTTCATTATACATGTAATACTCTTAGGTCATCTAGTTTCAGATTTGCAAAAATGGTAGCCATGGGGCTCAAAATGGGGAAATGGCAAGACACTTAGTGGGGAAATTGCTAAAAAATGTATATATTTGTCAATATATCTTGAAAACTATAAACTATTTGTATAGGTTTGTATAGTAGAGAGAGACTCTTGGAATTTTAATGATAAATTTCCAATGGATCTGCCAGTTTTTTGTCAGGACAATTTTTAGAATACACTTTCTTTGTGTATTAAAACATTTTTAGAATACTCTGACTTTTTGTATTAAAAACAGTCTCAAAATCACTTAATTTATTGCAATTTGTCAATGTTGTTGTTGACTGATTGTTGCCGGAAATAAAAAGATATAATATGCAGCCTATTTGACAACAGTATCGCTGGAGTGTTTGAAAGTTGTATATGATATATTTGATTAATCAAGAATAAAATTGATGTTGATCAACTTGAGTTTATTCGATTTTTACATGATATTGTCAAAAAAAAAAAATAATAATAATAATAAAAAAATAATAATAATAAAAAAGAGATGATGAGACAACTATCACAATAGACAGCAATACCCAGTGCTGATATGGGACCTCCCAATCTTATCTTGGACCTACTAAAAATTAAGGCAAAAAGTCCTATCATGTTAAATTTAATTTTGAACCCCTGATTAGAATACTTTAGATATTGATATGCAATCATTTTTATGTATGGTTCAAGGTCAAGATCAAGTATGTTGTTGCTTAAGAAGACTTAAATTGCTAATTATCATGAACATTTTGTATAGGCATGTATATTAAAGTATTGTAGGTATTGATATGACAATCATTTTGATATATGTTTCAAGGTCATCAGTATACTGGAATAGTTATTGATTTGGAAATTATTCATTGTATTATTGTTACTACATGCATATTAGCTACTTATAAATGAACTGTGACTAGATATTTCTGATCAAGTATTGTGGCGGTTCTAAAATTGAGAAAAAATGGAAAGTTTCTATAATTAATATATTGTATGTTGCACTTTGGAAACAATTTAGACATATCAGGTGAGCATTAAGGCCCATGGGCCTCTTGTTTAACAAGTTACAGCAAAATTTGTTACACCTTGAGTATGACACTTTCAGGAAGTAATCTGCCAAAAAGAAGGAAAAAAATTTTTTTTTTTTTGGATATCACTAGATAGGACCTCAAACATATCAAAACATAAAAATCCCTTTACTGACAACTAAGAGGGATATTTTTTTGCAATTGTTTCTCCTTTCAAGATGTTTAAAAAATTATAACTTTAGCCATTTTTGTTCATTACACTTCTTCACTGAAACTTTGTCTAAATCAATAGCTAACAAAAAAAATTCCTATTGAATTTTTCTGATAGACATTTTAAAACCTTGGAATATTGAAATTATAGAAAAACTTCAAGTTTTATAAACAGACAATTTTGAGCTTAAGAAATCACATGTATTTTAAATTTCAAGATCCTTTTTAAAATAAACTTTGTGTCATGATTCTGTATCAATTCAGTTGCTGTTCACTACCTTTTCATCCGATGGCTCTTGGTCTCCCCAAATAGACTCTATATTAAGTAAAGCTCGATCTTGACTTTCTTTTCTGCTTCTTTTAAAATTCAAACTAGATAGAATTACATTACAAAAACTTTTTTTACACTGATCAGACCTATTTTTGAATATGGAGATGTTCTATGGGATAATATAACATTGTTCTACAGTTATTCGCTTGAAAAAATTAACTTGGAAGCAGCTCGTATTGTTACCAGAGCCTCACAACTAACTAGTACTTCACTCCTCTTAAAACAATCTGGCTGGGAATCATTAAGTGACAGACATAAAAAACACAAACTTCTTTTATTTTATAACATGTATCACAATGTAATGCCTGACTATCTTTCTAATATAGTAGTACCCCCTCACAATTTTGAAACACATTCTTACACTACACGACAGCAGAACAATCTTGTACATATCTCTTGTAAAACTAAACATTATTTCGATTCATTTTTACCCTCTGTTATTAGAGATTGGAATGAAATAAGAAACTCTTTTTTATAAATATTCCAAAGTTTTTTTGTTAAAGGCAGTCGATTGGGGCAAGTCCTTCATGCACGTCTAAGAATGAATTGTAGTTCGTTAAATAGTCATCTGTTCCAGAAAACGATAATTGATTCTCCCAACTGTCTCTGTGGAAAAACTGAAACCACCAAACACTATTTATTTGATGGTCCAAATTTTACTCGCCAAAGATCTGAACTTTTTTAATTCCCTAAATACCTAGAATATAAATTTAGATACTCTTTTATTCAGTAGTCCAAAATTATCTGATGTTGAAACACAGAAATCTTAAAAGTTCAAAAATATATAATCGATAGTAAAAGATTCAAATAAGTCACTCAACTTGCATTTTTTTCAGAATTTAGTTTTACAATCAGTTAGTAATAGTGTTAATTTATATTTATAACAATGTAAACAGTTTCTTTTCCCAAACCAGTAATGTTTTTTTGACATAAATGCATATCATATAGATTAATATTTATTGTCAGCTTTCTAATTGTAATTTTGTTATTCTTGGAGACAGATTAATATAATGGCATTTAGCCATTGTTTCAGAATTCATATATATTCATAATTATGTATGTTATTGTCTTGTACTGATATAATGAATAAATTATTGTTTACACTATTGACCCAATGCAGAATATTTGCAACAAAATTACCATAATTTTACAGTTTGTTTTTAGCTCACCTGAGCACAAAGTACTCATGTGAGCTATTGGTATCAATAGAGGCAGACCCTCCGTCGTCCGTCCGTCCCTCCGTCCGTCCGTCAACAATTGCTTCAAACGACTTCTTCTCAGAAACTTCTGGTCACATTTTGTTTAAACTTGGTCAAAAGCATCTATAGAACATTGCCTTTCAGATTTGTGTTTTTGGTTGCCATAGCTACCAAATTTGGGTCACAATGACCTACATAGTTAAAAACCTAAAAAAATCTTCTTCTCCAAAACCACTTCACTGAGATAAAATCTGATGTGATATTTGGCATCAAAGGCATCTTATATACCAAGTTTGTGAATTTCAATAATTTTTGTGAAAAATTAGGTTACGTGTTTTTGCTTTTTTTTTTTTGTATATTGTAAATAGTACTTTTTCACAAAAATTACAATAATGAATAAATTTAGGTGAACTCTTTTTCCAAACATCATTTTCTTATGTGAAGAAACATATGTTTAACAATTTTCATGAAATTCTGTAAAATACAAGTCGATTTTTTTGGCCTTTTTCATTTTCAATTCTAGCAACCCAAGGGTCGAGGGTTCAAATCCCAGTGGGGCCACTTTTTTTTTTTTAATTTTTATTTTTTTTTTATTTTCTGAATTTTTTGACTTACAATGGTGCATGGAAGAGATGTTATGAATTTTTTACTTTTTAGTGTAATTATTATTATTTTTTTTTTTTTGAAATACATGTGATACTGCAACCCAAGGGTCAAGGGTTCAAATCCCAGTGGAGCCCCTTTTTTTTTTTTTTCTTTATTTTCTGAATTTTTATGACTTACAATGGTGCATGGAAGACACTTTATGAATTTTTACTTTTTAGGTTGCCATAGCTACATTGACCTAAATAGTTGAAAACCTAAAAAAAATTTTCTTCTCCAAAACCACTTTACTGAGATAAAATCTGATGTGATATTTGGCATCTAAAGCATCTTACAAACCAAGTTTGTGAATTCCAACAATTTTGTGAAAAATTAGGTTACATGTTTTTGTGTTTATTTTTTATACATTTTAAATAGTACTTTTTTACCAAAATTACATTATTAATAAATTTAGGTGAACTTTTTTTCCAAACATCATTTTCTTATGTGAAGAAACATATGTTTAACAATTTTCATGAAATTCTGTAAAATACATGTCACTTTTTTCGACCTTTTTCTTTTTCAATTATAGCAACCCAAGAGTCGAGGGTCCAAATCCCAGTGAGGCCACTTTTTTTTTCTTTTTTTTTTTATTTCTGAATTTTATGACTTACAATGGTGATGGAAGAGATGTTATGAATTTTTACTTAATTAGTGAATTATTATTTTTGAAATACATGTGATACTGATATGTAGATTTAGCTAAAACCTTGGATTTTTGTTTTTGTTTTGTTTTACAAAATCATTGTTATGTGACATTATTTAAATTCATTGAACAATTTTTTAAAAATAATTTGCAGTTGAATTGGGTATGGAAGGTCCCTAGGTGGAGTAGATTAATGATTTTCAGCCCATTCCTAAATCCAAGATGGCTGCTGTTACTGTGAATAGAAAAAACAGGAAACTGGCCATAACATAATTTTTTGTTGATCACTTTGGTTCAAATTTGATATATGGAATGTAGAACTCTGGCTATTTAATATATTTAACAGGTTTTTCCGTAACATTTTTTATTGACTTTTTATTGGCAAATAAAACCAAATTTGATGTGGGAGGTTCCTAGATGGGCTAGAATTTTTACGAACAGAGAGGAATCTCTGTGATGTATTGTCACGTACGTCGCAATCGGACGGGCTATGTCACCGCAATGTCAAATCCTTGCGCAATATATGTGGAATATAGTACGGTAGTTTTCGGGTGATAAGTACGTGCTGAGGGTAACCGCACAATGATGAATGTATGTGGTATTGAAAATAAAATTTATACATGGATTCTGTGGAGAAACTTTTGGTGGAAAGGATACAATGCGGCGCAGCGGAGAATACATGAACAGTTTATGTAAACAAAGACCTATTTTCGCAACATTTTCGCGGATATCCCATAATTTAAACGGTCTCTTTTGATTGGATGAATTATATGACGTGTCAGTTCTTGGTAGCATGCGTTAATAAAGCAATATTTTTTTAACATTACCCGAAGTTTGAGCGTGTAAGTAAAAGTATAGGTTGCGGAAAGTGCTGTAAAGAAATCATGTCTTACATGCACGATAGCAAATGTCATGTTTATAGGAATGTATTTGTTTTCATTCGTTTCCCTTCCCATCCCCTCCTCGAAGCCCCAACAAAATTTGACCTCATGATATCTGATGTAGACATGTTTACATTTTAATTTTGTCGACGTAGCGTAAAATGATATACACGATTTTGAGAGCAGCATTGTGAAATCGACCGGAAAAAAGCTATAGCTGAGAGATTTCACGAGTTCCTGTCGATTGTGCAAGATGTACTATAGAAGTTTACATGGAAAGTTTTAGGGTAAATCCTCGGTAGGTGGCGTGTATTTTGTATATAAACAGTTTTTTGCAACCATCATTTGCGGTTGTTTTGTCGTTATTGAGAAATATAACGATCGATGACACCATAAAAACATCTTTCTGTTTGTGTAATTAATTAAAAATGTAACGTATGAACGTTTTTGTCTTTTCTTGGAGAAATGCTTGGAATGTGAAAGAACCTTGCTTTAGCACAGACTCTTCTGAATGTGGTATTTTGCCAACACTAATACAAAAAAATATAATGGACACTTTTCCAGTCATGAATTCTTACTCCCCTTCCATATGGTGTTTTACAGCCTTGATTGCATAGGAATGGAATGGGATAAGGCAGATTGTACTGCTACCTACACTCACTTTCAAACTGCCTCTTGCGTTTCCATGCTCTCTGTTCGTACGGCACCTCCGGTGCTTTGATTTTTGGTTGCTATGTTTGGCCTGCCAATTGATCAGCAGCCTCTTGTTTTTTGTAGGAGTTGCACATAAAGCATTTGAGAATGATGTTGATGCTATACTGCAAGTGAGAGAATTTTTTAATTATCTGCCGTTAAGTAACAAAGATCCTTCACCAAAAATAGATTGTCATGATCCATGGTAAGTACTAGTGCTAATGAAATAGGGTTAAGTGATACTTAGTTCAATGGGGTTAAAATATATAAGAGTACAATTAAAACATCCCTTAGATTGGATGGGTAGACATCAAAAGATAAAGTTACATACTTACATGAAGAACATAAAGCTCTATCATTTTTGCAAAGCTTGATAATCTTGTCAAAATAATTTTAATATAATTCTGATATCTTCGGTGTCTTCAGGTAAGTAATTTAAGACCCATAGGCCTCTTGTTCATGCAGGGCTTCGATTATGAGTGTTTGTGTGTTTAACCATATTAAATCACTGAAAGGATTTTAAAAAGCTCTGTATTTTATACTCCAGCTAAGATGACATGTATTTTGGTGTCAGTTAATTACGACAAAATGCATACATCATAACAGTATGAGAATCTTTGTGTGTTTTACCATATTAAATCCCCGTAAGGTTTTAAAAAGCTCTGTATTTTATACTCCAGCTAAAATGATATGTATTTTGGTGTCAGTTGTTCAGAATGACAAAATGATACATCAAAATGGCATGTAACATGCTACAAATTTATTTTAAATCTCTTCTAAAACCTTGAAAAACTAGTGCTATGGCAGACGTGAATCAGACAGTAGTGTAGCATAAAATCCAACCGATGTTCCGAGTGTTTATGTACTTTTTAGTTGTCAAAGAAAAGTAAACAAACTGTTTTGTTTGACTTTAAAGTCAAACAAGGATGAAGCAGCTGATAAAGAAGTTTTCGAATTCACTAATCAGAGTACCTCTGATCCTGTTGATGAACCAGTTGTAGATGGAAGCATTTCTAAACCTGCCACTTCAAAACGAAAGTTACTGGTAACTGAAAGTGAAAGTGGAAAATGCCAGTACTGAAAGGGAAAGTGGAAAATCCGAAGTTCATGAGTTTGTAAAAAGCCTAAAAAGAAAGTCAAAAAAATTAATCATGAATGGAAAAAGAATCTTTAACACTTGTGGTGACTGCTGAGTTAAATTTCCAAGTGCCGGGTGGTTTTCTTCTACTAGGCACTGTGCCGAGTGGCATTAAAAATTCTATCTAAGGCCTGTCATGATTTTAAATTTTAACAGCCCGGTCATTGTTTCTAGTAAATAATATAGCTCTACCAAATTTGCATAGTTGGTTTATCTTACCCTGATTCAAGGTCACAATGACATATGACTTAAACATCTTTCAGTAATGAGTTAAAAGAAGCATGAAAAAATTTATATATAACATAAGTGCATAACAATATACAAATCTAGTTAAACACTCAGAACTTGACCCTTGTCAAAGGTTACAAAAACCTGAAATAGAAAATTTCTATTTGTAATGAAGCTGTGTATTGGAAGTTGCATCAGTGCACAGGTCACAGTAACCTTGAGACATTAAACTGTTAAAACATCTTAATATAAAGCAAAATGCCTTGAAGCTTAAAACCTTAATATAGCATTAGGTCATGGAGCCAGTTGACCTTGATCAAGATTCAAGGTTATGTGGACTAAAAGTACTAAAACTTAAAACATTTTGTTGTTATGGTTTTAAAGGCATAAAAGCTTGAAACTTCAATACAACATCAGTACAAAGTTTATAAAGGCAGTTGAACTTTATTCACATATAAGGTTAAAGTGGCCTGTATAGTTAAACCATTTTCTTGCTAATGAACTGAAATGCCTAGAAGCTTGACACTTTTTATTTAGCATCTTCATTTATACTTCAACCAAGTTTGTGAAGCTGATTGATCTGGTTAAACCATTTTCTTTGATTCTTATTGGTCTGGTTTAAAGCATTTTCATTGATTCTTATTGGTCTGGTTTAAAGCATTTTCTTTGATTCTTATTGGTCTGGTTTAAAGCATTTTCATTGATTCTTATTGGTCTGGTTTAAAGCATTTTCATTGATTCTTATTGGTCTGGTTTAAAGCATTTTCATTGATTCTTATTGGTCTGGTTTAAAGCAGCAATCAATGATTCTTGTTTCTGTTGTGTTCTCAGGTGAGTAGTTTAAGTTCAATCAATGATTCTTGTTTCTGTTGTGTTCTCAGGTGAGTAGTTTAAGTTCAATCAATGATTCTTGTTTCTGTTGTGTTCTCAGGTGAGTAGTTTAAGTTCAATCAATGATTCTTGTTTCTGTTGTGTTCTCAGGTGAGTAGTTTAAGTTCAGTCAATGATTCTTGTTTCTGTTGTGTTCTCAGGTGAGTAGTTTAAGTTCAATCAATGATTCTTGTTTCTGTTGTGTTCTCAGGTGAGTAGTTTAAGTTCAATCAATGATTCTTGTTTCTGTTGTGTTCTCAGGTGAGTAGTTTAAGGACCAAAGGTCTATTATAGAGATGACATAAAGATATTGAATAGACTAATCTGTCACTTTTGTTTTCTTCCCCATCAAAGAACTGTTCACTTAGATGTAAGAAGATGAAAGAAATTTGTTTAGAGCATAAAAATATAATTAATTGACTTCACTTTAAGGTACTTTAGTACAAAAGGAAGTAACTGTGCCAATGATTATTACTGGGTCTTTCAAATAATGGTTTAGTTCACTTACTTTTGAATAACATAAGTATTACCAAAAATCATTGATTTGTTAAATTAACTGTCACAATGATAATGTTTTGGTAAGCTTTAATGAAAGTTAAACTTATACAGTGAAATATTGATTGTTCAAAGAATTAGACTTCAAGTTATTCAGGAGCTCAAGTTTTTAAATTGGAAATAACAGCATATACAAGCATTACTTTGCAGTGGTTTTGTTTGCCTTAAATTACTACCGAATAAAGGTAGTTTCCCTTGAGAAATATGACTAAAATTTTCCAATTTGACAACTAAAATTCCCCAAAAGGCTACAGTGACACACAATCAAATAGTTTAAGTTAAATCCAGTTGTCCAAAACTGTTCTGACAGACAAAAAATGTTAGATATTGTCACAATATAAGATCTTTGCAATGAATTTCAAAATTCTGAGCGTAATATGTGACATAAAAAGGGTCCAAATTTTCCCAATCTGAAAGGTGGAAGGTAGTTTTTAAAAACCATAGCAAAATCACTGCTTTGATTAAATCATGAATCTATTGTACTCATATATATTTGTAAATTGATATGTGTTTTCAAAATGCGATTTCACCTAATTATGCTCCCATTAAGGAGAACATATACCGTAGTTGTACTTTTTTCATCTATCCATCAGTCCAGTCCATATTGGAGAGGGTGTACTAGTGAAATCTTAAAATACTTATTTCTTTGCTTTTTGGCAGCTGACATCTCATCTGCTTTCACTTTTGACAGTTTCATTCAGAAGATAAATTTATTTACTTCATCAGAAAAAATAATCTTGAAAGTCATGATTTCTTTAGATTTAATTTTAAAAACAAAATTGTTGTTGGTGAAAAGTGTTAACAATGCATGAAAGTTTTAGTCACAAAATATTCATGTATGTTGAAACTGATTTTGATACAAGATATGTCTGTGGTGATGAAAGTCACATGACTCGGACAAATAGCATATGATCCTGGAAAGTACCTAAGAATGCCAAGGGACTCTTTTTCTTTTTGCTGCATATAAAAATAGTTAACAAACTGGCAAATACACTTGAATCAGAAGTAATTAATGCACTCTAGTCATTCATGAACAAATTTACTGCAATTTGCATTTTACATAAGTATTTTTTATTTGGCACAAATATTCAGATTTGTCCGAAAAAAGCAATATCTGCATAAAACCTAGTGTATATTACAATCACATGTTCTAGAATAGACACTTACTTGATAGGTGTCCTTTATTTGATGTGTTGTACACAAAAGCACTTTTTAGCTCACCTGGCAAAGCCAGGATGAACTTATAGCATGGTAAAGCTTGCGAGCGTCTTTAATCTTCTTCTCTGAAACCAGTAGGCCAATTCATATGAAATTTGGTATGAAAGGGTCTTACATGTCCATCCTAAATCCAAGGTGGCTGCCATTACTATAAATAGCAAAAACCTATAAATGGCCATAACTGGTTCATTTATGTACTGATTTTGTTGAAATTTGAAAAATAGAAAATAGATGTGGGGGATTAAACATATGTAATGGGTTTCTCTGCACAATTTTCGTTTTTAGCAATAATTACATAATATGCATATAAGGTCTATTTTAAACTGAAATCTTTGAAAATCTTCTTGATCATGGCCAATTGAAAGGATATTAAGTGTGGAAGGTCCTTGGGTGGTACAGATTAAAAATTTCAGACAGGTCCATCCTAAATCCAAGATGTCTGCTGTTAAAATAAATAGCAAAAACCGAAAAAATGGCCATTATGGGTTTATTTAATATGTACCAATTTTGTTGAAATTTGAAACATAGAAAAAAGATGTTTGGGATAAAACATATGTAACAGGTTTTTCTGTAAAATTTTTTATTTTGCAATAATTATGTAACATGCAAATAAGGTCTATGTTTAGCCTAAATCTTTTTCTCTGAAAGTACATGGCCAATTGAAAGGAAATTTATGATAAATATTGCTTGAATTAATAGAAAATAAGGATATTATATTTAAAAAGAAAAAGCAAAGAACAAAATAAGGGTGTGCCAGGTGATCGATACAGGCCCTATTGGGCCTCTTGTTTACTTTGCAAGTGAAACAACAAATTTATGTGATATCTTTATTTTAGGTACAGAGATGTTCCAGGTCTTGACACAGTAGTTCCCCTTGAATCTACTGCTGCATACGATATTAAGGATGTCATTAAAGGGGTAAGATGAATGGTTCTGTTGTCTTTGAATAGAACATCACTCCTTAAACAACTTTGATGTTACATATATTGTAAAATTTTGTCAGAATGATTCAAATTTTACCAAAATTTTAGTGCCCTGGAAGTTCAAATTTCATTTTAAATAAATATTAGTGTAAATAAAAAGTTGTAAGTTAACTTGCCAAAGATTGGTTGTTTTCTAGTGTTACCTCTATCATTCCAGAATGGAGCACCCTCACTCCTGTGAAATTTTCTTGACAGGCATAAAACACAATTTTAACTTATAGAAGAAATACTATGAATTGCTTAAGAATATTCCATTTATTGTTATTCTTTTTCATTTATTTACTAGAAGTAGGACTTTTTTTAGTCTACAAATTTTGTTTCTCCATCAGGTAATTCCTTTGATTTCCAAGCAATAATTTTTGTTCAGTTTTAAAATTTATATGTTTTGTCTGCTGGTTAATGTATATAAAAGAGTTCCTCTATTATTTCATTTCATAGGTTGCTGATGATATGGAATTTTTCGAAATTATGCCCAATTATGCAAAGAATATTGTAGTTGGGTTTTCACGAATGAATGGTAAAACAGTTGGAATGGTTGGTAATCAACCAAAGGTGGCTGCAGGTACATATTAAAAGAAAATAATAAAACTAATAATATAAAAAATGTTATACCAAAATTACTAAAGAAAAGGTTGCAGAAAGTAAAAAAAATATATAAAATGGACATCTAAAAAGTTGAAAAAGATATATTTGAATAAATATTTTTCAATTAGGTTTAACAAAATTTAAATAAAAGGTAATTTTTGTTTATGTTTAAATGCCAAAGATACAAAGGGATAACTCTTTAAACAATAATCAATGTATTGCTTTAATTCTGTCAACTGAACTTCCTTTTTTATACAGTGTCAACACAGTGATAGGTTTTTATGGCATGGTAAAGCATGCATCCAGTAAACTTTAATCTTTTCTGGAAGTACATGGCCAATTCGAATGAAATTTGGTGGGGAAAGTCTTCAGTTGTTATAGATCAAAAGTTTTATCTGACATGTTCCTCTGAAATCCAAAATGGCTGTCATTACAAAAATAGCAAAAACCGAAAAATGGCCATAACTGGTTCATTTATGTATGTTTTTATTGAAGTTTGAAACATAGAAAGTAGATGTTGGGGGATAAAACAAAGGTGACAAGTTTTTCTGGACAATTTTTTGATTGCCTAATAATTATGTCATATGCAAATAAAGTGTATTTTTAGCCTAAATCTTTTAAACAAAAAACTTCTTCCTTGAAAGTACATGACAAATTAAAGGAAATTTAGTGTGAAAGGTCCATGGATGGTATAGATTAAATATTTTATCTAACATGTCTGCCTGAAATCTGATATCATTACTATAAATAGCAAAGACCTATAAATCTTTTACGGGTTCCTTTATGTACCAATTTAGTTGAAATTTGAAACATAGAATATTGATGTTGGCCAATTGAAAGGAAATTAAAAAAAAAATTTCTTGAAATATTAGAAAATAAGAATATTGCTAGTGAGTTTAACAAGGTTTAGATCATTTGATATATTTTAAAAAGCCAAAAACGAAAGGAGTTCCAGGAGAGCAGTACATGCCCAATTGGGCCTCTTTGTTAGGTAAACTAAATATAACCAACTAAGAGTATGGTATAGCATATCATACATGTGTGTGCAGTGCCCTGGGATTTTTCTTGACATTAACTTTTCACAGGAAAGTCACAACCAAAAATCCACTTTCCCACAGAACAATTTCACTTTCCCCAAAAATATGAATTGTAAATAAATGAAAATTCAAAAACCAAGCATAGGTCAAATCAATTTATTTACAATAAATGTTATCTGTAAAAAATAAAAAAATTAAATTTAAGTTTTAGCCTGTATTTTAGTTCTTGTCCTTGGTTCAATTTCTCTGTGTTTTCTGGGCAAAGAAAGGAATAGATTTATGTGTGTCCTTTCACAATTTATAAAAATAAATAAATAAAGTAATAAAAAAAAATAAAAATAAAAAGTTAGTTGTTTTAAATATTCTTTATCAGAAAACAAATAACAGATGTTATGCCAAAAAATAAATAAATAAATAAATAAATAGATAAATAGAAATTTAAAAAAAAAATTGCTACTTGATACGAAATACATGTACGAAACTACAGATGCTATACAAGTTAGCTCCCTTTATCGGTACAGAATTGGGTTGAAAGTTATTATTTCAACTGATGATGTTGCATTTGGAATGTGAAAATGTAAAGAAGAAACTGCATTTGATAATGGATAATATTTTTTGTAATAAATTTTACTTTCCCATGGAGAAGAAAGCCAATATCTAACACTTTCCTGTGACCAAAATTCACTTGGTATGGAAGATGGGAAAATGGGAATCCTAGAGCACTGTGTGTGTCAGGTAACATTTATTTTCTCCTCTGAAACTTACAAGTTAAATAAAAAGAAAGGTGTAAGTTGTAGGGTGAAAAGTGTCTAATTTTTGTCTCTGTTACTATATATATAAAAAAAAAAACCAAAATAATAGCCAAAAAAAACAATTACATGTATTTTGGATGATTGTAATTTGAAACAGAAAAAGTACCTTTAGATGCCAAGTTATTAAATATATTGAAATGATTTTTTCCTAACCTTTTTTGTTTGCTTGTAAAAAGCAGAATATGCAAATAAAATGCTAAATTTTGCTGATTCTTTAAAAGAATTGTTTCAAAATCACTGGGCAAAATAAAACTAAATTTGGTATTAAAGTCTCTAGTTAAAGTTTGTTTACGATGACAGTATCCAGCTCCAGTTCCTATAAGTAGAAAAGGAGAGAAATGTCCATATTACATTTATTTATGAATCGATTTAGTTGAAATTTAATATCTATAGTTAACACTTGTTATCTCAAAAATTCATGGGAGAAAGACTTTGACTGATCTGATGGTCAACTTAACAGAAGTCAGGGTTTTGGTGTTCTTGAAACAAAGGGAATTAACCAAAGTTTTTATAGCTGCAATTGTACTTGATACAATATGAGCAGTCTTGCAATATTTATTATCTACTAATTTCATTTTCATTTATGGAATAAAAACTTTGTAATATTCTTGATTGTCTGGCTACATCACTAAAAAAAGCATATGACAGAGTCTCATTTTACAAGGTTACATTGAGATCACAGTCAATATAGAAAACATCTGTTTGGGCATGTCAGACTCTCGGAGTAAGTCTCCATTTAAGAAAGATATAACTGTGTCTTGATCCAGTAAAAATCTATGTCATATACAGGAAAAAAACCAAAAAGTTTACAAACATTTATGTCCAAGTAAAACAATGTGACAACATTTGTATGATTTACAGAAAAACAAAATACAAGGGTGTCTTCCCACTTTACCTACGTTTTAAAATTTCTTATTCCCTCTTAGCCAACTTGTTAAATGATCAAGATCTCACCTGGGATTTTTTTGCTTTGGTCTTTTTCAGGATTTTTTTTTTTTTTTTTTTTTGAAAATATGGTAAATCATTTTTGGTTAAAATTGGCAAAAGAAGACTAAACAGTTTTTGTACTCAAGCCATGTGCAGAATTTTGAATACATGTATTTTTTTTGTAAAAATAATTCTTCCACAGGTGTAATGTGAGAACACACCACTAAACAAGCCTCCAAATAATTTTGAGGAAGATGATAAAAATATTTGGAGTGATTCTTTGCATTAATTTTGTGCATTTTGTCATATTCGTTGCACAAATGTTTTCTCCAAATCAAACAAAAGATAACCAGACTCTTAAATAAAGACCAATATTTATTTTTAAATCCAGTAAATGACCATTACCAACAGAATTTTTGAATATCCATACCATTTGAATTTGTATACCTTAAGACCACATTTTAATTCAACATGTTAAATAAAGTCTTCATAAATTTATGAAACAATGAAAAAGCAAATTTAAATCTTACTAGATAACAAATGTCACCAGGTGGATTGCTCATCTCTTAATTAAGTAGATTATTCTAAATGGCCAGTCAACTTCAAAAATTAAGAGCTTGAAATATATTTATCACACAAACTTCCTTTAAAAAACATGAAATTCAAAATGATATAAATGTATTATACTGTATCATATTTGCCAATATCATTTCAGATTAAAATAATCACTTATTCCTTTTTTTGAGATTTTTAATTAATTTATTCATTTTTTTAAGAAAATAAAATAAATAAATGAATAAATAAATAAACTTCCTAATTAGATTTTAGTTGCATGATAGAGAATAGAGTGGAGTAATGGTTTTTATTCCACAGAAATATTCTTACAACAAGAGTTGCAGTTTTAGGATTGCATTGTAAAACGATTATTCTGGTAAATACCTTGATGTGCAAAATGTCATATTTTAATTTTAAGGTGAATTTAATCCTGATGTTTAACTTAACTTTATAAAAATTGATATGTCATACAGAATATTCAACATCAATAATTTCTCAATTTTTTCCGAGAAACAGATTATATATTCCAGAAATAGATTATATATCCTCACCTGTAATTAGAATCTATTGTTGTCCCTAATCCTGCAACTAACAGCAACTCCTACTTAGCCAACATTTAAAACCTTACCTATAAGTGCAAAATTTCAAAATGTTGGCTAAGTGGGAATTGCTGTCAGTTGCAGGATTAGGGAAAACAATAGATTTCAATTACAGGTGAGTATAAAGTCCATTGTTCAACATATTAAACTAATCGCATATTAAAAAGCATATTACAAAATTGTAACAATTTAGTTTGATTTAAAAAAAAAAAAAAAATGAACAAATAAATTTTTAAAAAAATACAAGTCTCACTTTATTAGCTCACCTGAGCCGAAAGCTCTAGGATTCCCATTTCCTAGAACAAGGTCTAGTTATGATGAATTTTGGTCATGGGAAAGTGATAAATATTGGCTTTCTTCTCCATGGGAAAGTGAAATTTATTACAAAAATGAATATCATCCATTATCAAATGCAGTTTCTTTTTGTGATGGTTTACCGTCCGTCGTCTGTCGTGTGTCGTGTGTTAACTTTTAACATTTTAACCATCTCCTCTAAAACTACCAAACAAAATTTGATGAAACTTGTTGATTATGATGCCTTGGTGAAGCCCTTTCAGATTTGCACAAATGAAGGAGTTATGTCCCCTTGGGGCTCCATAAGGGGGAAATAGTGAAAAACTTTAAAAATCTTCTCCTCTAAATCTGCAAGAGATAAACCTTAGTTATTTCATTTATAACATCCTTAGGTCATCTTTTTTTTCAGATTTGAACAAATCATGGCCATGGGGCTCAAAATGGGGAAATTGTAAGGCACTGAGTGGGGAAATTGCTAAAAATTATATATCTGTCACTATATCTTGAAAACTATTAACTTTTTGTATAGGCATGTATATTAGAATATTGTAGGTATTGACATGACGATCATTTTGATATATGGTACAAAGTAATATGTTGAAAAGGTCAAGGTCACAGCTGTAAAAGAAGACTTAAGTTGCTTATTATCTTGAAAACTATTACCTTTTTGTATAGGCATGTATATTAGAATATTTAGGTATTGACATGACAATCATTTTGTATATGGTACAAGGTCATATGTTGAAAGGTCAAGGTCACATCTGCAAAAAAAGACTTAAATTGCTAATTATCTTGAAAACTGTTAACTTTTTGTATAGGCATTTATATTAGAATATTCTAGGTTTTGCAACAACTATCATTTTGTTATATGGTTCAAGGTCATATGTTGAAAGGTCAAGGTCACAGCTGCAAAAGAAGACTTAAATTCTTATTTTCTTTTAAAACTTTTAACGTTTTGTATAGGCATGTATACTAGAATATTGTAGTTATTGACATGACAATCATATGGTTCGAGGTCATGTATGTTTAAAGGTCAAGGACATGGCTGCATAAGTATACTGAAATTGATTAATGATTAGGAAATTATTCATTGCACTACATTTACTTCATGCATATTATATAAGCTACTTATAGATGAAATGTGAGTGGATTTATTTCTGATAAGTTTTTTTGGAGTTCTTAACTTAAGAAAACTTTTCAAGTTTCCGTACTTAATATATTGTCTATCGCACTTTGAGACCAATATTGGACATATCTTCAGGTGAGCATTAGGGCCCATGGGCCTCTTGTTTATATTTTCCACTGGTAAAAGTTCCCATTGCAACATTGTCAGTTGAAACAATTGATAATAACTTTTTTTTTAATTGAAACCCTGTTCTCGGAATCTTCATTCTTTGCAGGTGAAGAGAGATAACTCGTACTGCATCTGTAGTTTTGTATTTGTAGTGATTACTTTGTTTGTTTGTCAGAACATCTGTTAAAAAACTAACATTTTCTTTTATTTTGTTTTTAGCTCACCTGAGCACAAAGTGCTCAAGTGAGCTATTGTGATGGGTCATTGTCCATCATGCCTCAACTTTTCATGTTAACACTCCTGAGGCCACAATTTGAATGCAATCTTAATCAAACTTGCTCAGAATGATCCTCTTGACAAAAGCTAGCTCAAGTTCATATATGGGCCATGTTGGTTCAATAAGTAGGTCACTATGTCAAATAATAGAAAAACCTTGTTAACACTCCTGAGGCCCCAAATTTAAGTGCAATCTTCATCAAACATTGTCAGATTGATCCTCTTGACCAAAGCTGGCTTAAGTTTGTATATGGGCCATGTTGGGTCAATAGTAGGTCATTAGGTCAGATAATATAAAAACTTTGTTAACACTCCTGAGGCCCTAATTTGAGTGCAATCTTCATCAAACATTGTCAGATTGATCCTCTTGACAAAATCTAGCTCAAATTCGTATAATGGGCCATGTTGGGTCAATAAGTAGGTCAATAGGTTAAATAATAAAAATTTTGTGAACACTCCTGAGGGATTAATTTGATTGAAATCTTCATCGAACATTGTCGGAATGATCCTTTTAGCAAAAGCTAGCTTCAGTTTGTATATGGGCCATGTTGGGTCAGTAAGTCACTAGGTCAAATAATAGAAAAACCTTGTAAACACTCCTGAGGCCCCAATTTGAGTGCAATTTTCATCAAACATTGTCAAATTGATCTTCTTGACCAAAGCTAGCTGAAGTTTGTATATGGGCCATGTTGGGTCAATAGTAGGTCACTAGGTCAAATAATAGAAAAACTTTGTTAACACTCCTGAGGCCCAAATTTTAGTGCAATCTTCATCAAACATTGTCAGATTGATTCTCTTGACCAGAGCTAGATCAAATTCGTATATTGACCATGTTGGGTCAATAAGTAGGTCACTAGGTCAAATAATAAAAAATGTGTTAACACTCCTGAGGCCCCAATTTGAGTGCAATTTTCATATTACTTAATCAGAATGATCCTCTTGAACAAAGCTAGCTCAAGTTTGTATATGGGCCATGTTGGGTCAGTAAGTAGGTCACTATGTCAAATTCCAAAAAAACCTTGTTAATACTCCTGAGGCCCCAATTTGAGTGCAATCTTTATCAAACTTAGAATGATCCTCTTTACAAAAGGTAGCTCAAGTTTGTATATTGGCCATGTTGGGTCAATAAATAGGGGTCACTAGGTCAAATAATAGAAAAGACTTGTTAACTCTCCTGAGGCCCTAATTTTAGTACAATCTTTATTTAACTTAGTCAGAATGATCCTTTTAACCAAAAGCTAGCTCAAGTTGGTATATGGCCCATGTTAGGTCAATAAGTAGGTCACTAGGTCAAATTATATAAAAACCTTGTTAACACTCCTGAGCCACCAATCTTAGTACAATCTTTATTTAACTTAGTCAGAATGACCAATGGGTCAAATTATATAAAAACCTTCTGATGGCTCAATTTTTGTCCAATCTTGATCAAATTTAGTCAGAATAATCCTCTTGAAAAAAGCTAGCTGAAGTTTTTAGCTCAACTGGCAATAGCCAGCTGAGCTTATGGCATGGCGAAGCGTGCGTGCGTCCATGCGTAAACTTTTATCTTCTCCTCTGAAACTACTGAACCAATTTTAACCAAATTTGGTGTGGAAGGTCCCTAGGTGATGCAGATTAAAGTTTGCACAAATCAACTTCCTGTGGCTTCCAAGATAGCCGCTGTTACAATAAATAGCAAAAAGTGATCAATGGCTGATACATGTTTATTTATCAACCAATTTAGTTCAAATTTGGTATATAGAAAGTTGATGCATAGCCATTTAACATATATACATGTAACGGGTTTTCCAGACACATTTTTGTGTCGCCTGACTAGGCGACATATAGGGATTACTTTCGTTGGCGTCGACGCCTGCTGCGTCCAGATTTCCTTGTCCAGAGCATAACATTGGTGTTGTACATTCAAATGACTCCAAACTTGGTGTGCATGTTTCTGGCAATGACTCGAAGTGCAGTGCACAAGAACCGCAACTCTATCTTTTTCCGTTTTTGAATTATTTCCCTTTGATTGATTTTTATAGAGCATTTCTTGTCTGGAGCATAACTTTGGTGTAGTATGTTCAAATGACTCCAAACTTGGTGTGCATGTTTCTGGCAATGACTCGAAGTGCAGTGCACAAGAACCACAACTCTATCTTGTTCTGTTTTTGAATTATTTCCCTTTGATTGATTTTTATGCAGTGTCAGGCGACACATCTGTTTCAAAGAAACATATCTAGTTTCATGATTGGGTCACTATTAGCAGAATATTCAAATAAGGTGCTATATTTAGCCAATTCTTTGAAAACCTTCTCTTCAGAAACTACTGGAACTATTTGAACCTAATTTGGTGCGAAAGGTCCCTAGGTGATGCAGATTAAAGTTTGCACAAATCAACTTCCTGTGGCATCCAAGATGGCCGCCATTACTATAAATAGCAAAAAGTGATAAATGGCCAATACACGTTTATTTATCAGCCAATTTAGTTCAAATTTGGTATATAGAAAGTAGATGCCTAGCCTTTTAACATATAGAATGGGTTTTTCAGAAACATTTTTTATTGCGTCTGTATTAGCAGAATATTCAAATAAGGTGCTATATTTAGCCAATTCTTTGAAAATCTTCTCCTCAGAAACTACTGGACCTATTTGAACCTGCTTTGGTGTGTAAAGTCCCTAGGTGATGCAGATTAAGGTTTGCACAAATCAACTTCCTGTGGCATCCAGGATGGCCACCATTACTAAAAATAGCAAAAAGTGATAAATGGCTGATACACGTTTATTTATCAACCAATTTAGTTCAAATTTGGTATATAGAAAGTAGATGCACAGCCATTCAACATATTTAACAGGTTTTTCAGAAACAATTTGTATTGGGTCGCTATTAGCAGAACATTCAAATAAGGTGCTATATTTAGCCAATTCTTTGAAAATCTTCTCCTCAGAAACTACTAGACCTATTTGAACCTAATTTGGTGTGTAAGGTCCCTAGGTGATGCAGATTAAAGTTGCACAAACTGTGGCATCCAAAAAGGCTGCCGTTATTATTAAATAGCAAAAAGTATGGCCAATACACATTTATATATCATACAATTTGGTTCAAATTTGGTATATAGACAGTAAATGTATAGCCATTTCACATACGTATCATTTTTTTCTGAAACATTTTAGCTCAACTGGCAATAGCTAGCGGCATGGCTGTCTAAAAATCACATTCAAATAAAGTGCCAGTTGAGCGATACAGGCCCTTTTGGGCCTCTTGTTTTTCTGGTTATGTTGTGTCAATAGATCATGAGGTCAAATTATATAAAAACCCTGTTAACACATCTGAGGCCCAAATTTTAGTCAAATCTTCATCAAACTTGCTGAGATTGATCCTCCTGACAAAAGCTAGCTCAAGTACATATATGGGTCATGTTAGGTCAATGAGTAGGTCACTAGTTCATAAAAAAGCAAAATTCCCTTTTAAAAATAGAAGCTTCAGTTTGCCAAAATCAAGCTAAGTGTACATCATTTTCAGGTGAGCGTCCAGGGCCTTCATGGCCCTCTTGTTATAAAACCTGAAAGGACACAAAATAAATCCATTCCTTTCTTTGCCCAGAAAAAAAACAACGAGAAATTGAACCAGAGGATAAGAACTAAAATACATGCTAAAACTTAAATTTTTTTTTTTTTTTTTTTACAGATAACGTTTATTGTAAATTAATTGATTTGACCTTTGATTGGTTTTTGAATTTTCATTTACTCACAATCTATATTTTTTCTGAACATGATATCGGGAAAGTGAAATTGTTCTGTGGGAAAGTGGATATTCTGTTGTGACTTTCCTGTGGAAAGTTAGTGACAAGAAAAAATCCAAGAGCACTGCATTCAACAATTTTTTATCAGCTAGCTTCTGCAAAATACTCACTTATGTTTCAAAAAATTCTGTACAGAAAATGTTTATATAATGACCTTTAAATGAAGGTTTTCTAAGCAGATGTGAACACAAATAGTTGTTTATTTGGTCTTTGAACGTTTCATCTTCAGGAAAATAAATTATTGTTTTAAAGTAAACAAATATACCAGAATTTACTATAACCTATCTGATATTCCAAGTTTTCTGATTATATCTTTAACAATTTTAAGCTGAACTATATAGAAATTATTTTTGGACTAAAAAAAGCTTTAAGTTACTCATAATATCGATTTTTCTGATTTTGAAATAATGAGTTTCCAATGTAGAAAATAGGGTCTTGTTTCAGTTTCCTTCTTACCTTATTGTTTGCTATAGTAATTAGCATAATATGCAAATTAGATGCAAATTTTATCAATTCTTTTATTGTTTGTTTTTTTTAACTACCAAGCCAATAAAAATAAATTTAGTGTTGAAGGTCTAAAGGCTGAAAAGATTAAAGTTTGTTTATGGCCACAGGATCTGGCAAAGTAGATGCTAAATTAGTCAATTCCTTGAAAATCTTCTCAGAAACCACTTGGCAATGCGTAATTATAAAATACTGGTAGCCAAAAGAAAAAAATCTTATTTTTGCAAACCAAAGCATGCAGGGAAATTTGGATTGGATATTTAAATTCAGTAAACCAAAATTGTGTTTTTCATGAAAATTGGACGAAAAATAGGTTACGCTTTTTTTGCATAAAATTTCGTAATTTGTAAAATGAGACATTTATAAATATGAAGATAATTGTTTCAAATTTTCACTGTTGACCCTGTCTTGCTATTTTCTTCGAAATGATGTCAAGGTCAAGGTCATGTCCTAGTTTTTGACCTTTGATAAAAATTGCTATTTTTTTTAAGATTTCTGTTGATAATGGCATGGGATTTTCAGTTTATTGTAGGTATTGACTTGATGATCATTTTTATACATAAATCAAGGTCATGCGGTACCGTAACTACCTGTGAGGCAACCGAGGCAAATGCCTCAGTAAAAATTTAATCAAGTACTTTTTCTCACAGAAGTGATATGAAAAATCCAGTTTAAACGATAGACCTATTTTTGTCTGATACCCGCCCACATACAATTTAAAGCTGCATTAAGTTTTTCAATTTTCTGAATTTTTTTTTGGTTTTCTAAAAATATATATTTTTTTAAAAATAGATAACTTTTAATCGCGATCCACGAGATTCATTTTCTAAAATTTTATTCCTTTTACCTGTAAATAAACCGAATGGCTGAATGGCCGTCACCCGCAAACAGCAAGGAGTGTATTTAGTTTCAACTTTTGCAGCATGGCATATGTCGGATAAAAACGGGCAAATGTGCGCTTTAAAAGTGGTTTGAACATCAGACTCTTCAGGACCAGCCATGGCTTTTTTAATTATATTGATTTAACAAACTTCCAGATTTTTGTCAGTTTTATCGAAGCACTGGAAACAGCAGTTTAACATTATTACAGGACAGTTGACTGTCTCAGTTGCATATATATTCTTTTTTAACATCTGCTATTTTCGTCTGTATGAGATATCTCCCCTCTGAAAATTTTTTGGTTGTATGTCATGTTTTTAAGTTACATATTCTCCAGACTCGTCAATGTGAAACTCAGTTATGACTGTGGTTTTAACTGGTGGTGAAATTCCATAGCTCGGGAAATAAAATTTATAGAACAGATGGTACCATACACACTTTTTCAGTATTATGGGAGAAATTAGAGTACTTTTTAGATGATTGGAAATTTTCCATTGTGTATTTAATTCAATGTATATTTTAAAATTAATAAATATTTTTTTTCTCAGGCTGTGTTGTTGTTTTGTTATGAAACTTCTTAAAAAATAGTCCAGAGAGTGAAATATTCATACGCATAGTGTAATGATCATGTGATAAATGCCAGTTATTGTACCGTATTTGCCACATGTCTCAAACATGTTTATATAGTAAAGTTGCAATGCAAATGTAAATATATTAGAATATATATATTTATATATATATATATATATATATATATATATATATATATATATATATGATGTTCATTTTAAAATATGGTTGAATGTCTTAGGTTCAAAGGTCAAGGACATAGCTGCATAACCTTACTGAAATGGTTAATGATTTGGAAATTATTCTTTGTACTATAGTTACTACATGCATATTAGCTTCTTACTAATAAATGAACTAGAAATTGCTGATTAAGTATTGTGGCAGTTCTAAACTTGAGAAAATTTTAAAAGTTTCTGTAATTTATATATTGTATATTGCACTTTGCAAACAATTTTGGACATATCCTCAGGTGAGCATTAAGGCCCATGGGCCTCTTGTTTTATTTCCTTCTTCTGTGCCAGATAAGACATCAAAAGGTTTCAATTGTTATGAATACAGACAGGTGAGCACGATTAGCCCTAATGAGCATTTTGTTATACTTTTTATTGTAAACTTGGAGCATACTTCAGTACAAATGAAACCTTACCAAAAGTTCTTCAAATAAAAAGTTATATCACATTGTTATGTTATATCACTATGTTAGTTTTATCATAGTTAAGACATGTTGTTTTTGCTTTTAGGTTGCCTAGATATAAATGCATCAGTAAAAGGAGCTAGATTTGTGAGATTTTGTGATGCTTTTAATATTCCTTTAGTGACATTTGTTGATGTTCCAGGATTCTTGCCAGGTAATTTCATGTTGAATGTATTTTTAAAAATATGTCTGCACTGCTAAAGCTTTTCTATAAACCTGCTCCATTCAAAATGCCTTTTTACATCAAATTGATGGATACAAACAGTGAACATGGTATAGATTCAAAAAAAATTTTTTTTGTTGCATTATACTTGCCTGTTTACAGTAAAGCTCTAAGAAAGAAATATATACTAAGATGTAGAATATTTTATGAAATAAATGCTTCGTATCACTTTGGAATATGTTTGTGCACTTTTCTTTTAATGAAACAATGGTTGATTTTATAAATTTATATTCTTGGGATAAGGTCATTGTCACATTTTGCAATGGAATTATAATTAAAATTTGATTGGTATAATATTTTCATTTTTACCAAAAAATCTTAATTACAATAGTCTTTTACATGGAAAATTGTGTAAAACAGTGTAATATATATTTAGATTTGTTTTATTTTTAGGTACCAGTCAGGAGTATGGTGGTATTATTAGACATGGTGCTAAACTTTTGTTTGCTTATGCTGAAGCTACAGTACCTAAAATAACAGTCATAACCAGAAAGGCAAGAGGATATGTTAATGCAGTTGTCAAGTTTTGACATTGAGGCCAGACCACAGGCCAAGACTTGTTAACATTCTGCCATACCTTTAATGTTTTGTAAATCATAGAATGCATAGAAATTTTATATATTGTAATTTTTAGAATTTTGATTTTTGTAAAATATTATTCAAGTAAGAGATAGGTGAACTTAGTCAGTTTAGATACAGGCTTTCTTCAGTTTTTAGCTCAACTGGCTATAGCCAGCTGAATTTATGGCATGACGAAGCATTCGTGCATCTGTGTCAATGCATGTGTGTGTGCATAAACTTCAATCTTCTTCTCTGAAACCACATGACCAAATGAAACCAAATTTGGTGTGGACGATCCCTTGGTGGAATAGATTAAAGTTAGTGATTTTCAGTTTGATCCTAAATCCAAGATGGTCACAAGGTAGATTTCAATGAAACTTGGTCAGATGCATATGTAGGCCAGTGCAATTCAGATTTGTTCGTGACATTGTCATAGCTCCCAAAACTAGGTCAAGGTGACCTATGGTTCCAAAAAACTTAAAAAATCTTCTCCAAAAGCGATGATGGGAGAAAAAATCTGATGTGATATTTGGCTTCTCTAGGGTCTTAAGCTTATAAATTGTTCATTTTGTGAAATTTGGTAAAATATTAGGTTATGCGTTTTTGCGTTTGATTTTTAAAATTTCGTAAAATGGCTTCAAATTGTTTTAACTAGACTATATGAATAGATATTGACATGGGGTTTTCAGTTTTGACTTTTTCTTGAAATAACCTTCAAAATGGGGTCAAGGTCAAAGTTCAAGGTCATGACCTAGTTTGTAATTTGTGCACAGTTTTAGGCTATTTTCTTCAAAATTAGAACAGATATATAATATCAAAACATTGTTAAAATGTTCAGCATGACAAAATGTAAAAGGTACAAAGTTTCGTAACTGTATGATAATGCATGTAGGAGTTGTTGCCCCTGAAATGTTATTTTTTTGCCAATAAAAACTAAAATTGTGCATTTGCTTGAAAACTATAAACTTTTTGCACAGGCATTTTGATGTATGGCTCAAGGTCATACTTTCAAAGGTTAAGGTCATAGGTGCATTAAAAGACTGAAATTGTTAATTATGTTGGAAGCTATCAACTTTTTGTATTGGCATGTATATTAGAATATTGTAGGAATTGATATGGTGATCATTCTGATACAAGATTCAAGGTCTTACGTTTAAAGGTCAAGGTCATTGATGCATAAGAAGGCTCAAATTGTTTATAATCTTGAAAACTATTAGATTTTTGAATAGGCATATATATTAGAATATTGTAGGTATTAATATTACAATCATTTTGATATGTGGCTCAAAGTCATACATTCAAAGGTCAAGGTCATGGGTGCATAAAAAGACTGATATTGTTTATTATCTTGGAAACTATTAAATTTTTGTATTGGCATGTATATTAGAATATTGTAGGAATTGATATGGCAATTATTCTGATATATGATTCAAGGTCTTACATTTAAAGGTCAAAGTCATAGATGCATAAAAAGACTCAAATTGTTAATTATCTTGAAAACTATTAACTTTTTTATAGGCATGTATATTAGAATATTTTATGTATTTTTGCAAATGATTTTGGATATATCCTCAGGTTGACCATATCCTCAGGTGAGCATTAAGGCCCATGGGCCTCTTGTTTTTTTGTTTGTTTTTTTTTTTTTTTTTGCCATGTTTGGCCTGCCAGTTGAGCAGCACAGGCCCTCTTGGACCTCTTGTTGAAAACTTGTACAAGGTGGAGGTTTTATTTTTATATTTCTAAAATTTTTTTTTACAGTTTGTTTGGAATATTTTATGTAAAAGTAATTTTTGTATGGAGAGAATGACCTAATTGTGGTGGCCATTTTACGGAAATCTCAAACTTATTCAGAATAGAATCAAAATTTTTTTGCCTCTAAATCTCCTTGATATTTTACTTGTTTTGAACTGTCAGAAATTTCAGGAATGTCATTTTTGTCTTTGTGGGGCACCACTGTTTACTGTTTGAGTGCTGTTTCCGTGTGCCTTCAGGGTCATGTTTCCATCCACTTTAGATAATGACTGTCAGTTTTTAGAGGGAAAAAATGAAGTATTTACCATAATAATATTGCATCCTATCAGGGTTAAAACTAGTCGAAATTTTGTTTATTTGAAAACATGGAAGCATTTAATTTCATTAAAAAAATTAGTGTAATCTGGCTAGAAGTTTGCAGCAGCTTTGTATCTGGTTTTAATTTTTTAATGATCCTACTTTAAAGCAAACAATTTTACCTCAGCCACATCATTAAAAAGGGTGTTTTATTATATAATCCTTACCATAAACTTCCATTCATTTAACTTATTCCAGCTGTAAATTATCAGTAATAAAATTTTAGATTCTCTATTATTATGTTATACCAACATGATTTACTTATTCAACAACCATTACAATTATAGGCTTATGGTGGAGCATATGATGTCATGAGCTCAAAACATTTAAGAGGTGATACAAACTATGCCTGGCCAACTGCTGAGGTTGCTGTCATGGGTGCAAAGGTATTCCTCATAAATATGTAAAAATATTTTCTTAAAATAATTTTACTTTTGATAAATTCAGTTATACTGAAACACAATGATGACTTTTTAACCAGGTTTCATTAAAACTTCATAGAAACCTGATTCTTAGATTATCCAATGCCATTGGGTGGCAAATGTCAAAGAGATTTATAGATGACAACTTTTAACAGTAACAGACATTTTTCAAAATAACTTTGCCATTAGATGCATGTTGACAATAATTTTTAGCTCACCTGAGCCAAAGGCTCAAGTGAGCTTTTCTGATCAAAATTTGTCTGTCGTGGTCGTCGTCATCTTTGTCGTCGTCGTCATCTGCGGCGTAAACTTTTACATTTTCGACTTCTTTTCTGAACCTACAAGATGGATTTCAATGAAACTTGGTCAGATGCATATGTAGGCCAGTGCAATTCAGATTTGTTCGTGACGTTGTCCTGGCTCCCAAAACTAGGTCAAGGTGACCTATGGTTCCAAAAAACTTAAAAAAATCTTATTCTCGAAAGCGAAGATGGTAGAAAAAATCTGATGTGATATTTGGCTTCTCTAGGGTCTTAAGCTTATAAATTGTTCATTTCGTAAAAATTTGGTAAAAAATTAGGTTACGCGTCTTTGGGTTTAATTTTAAAAATTTCGTAAAATGGCTTCAAATTGTTTTAACTTGACTATATGAAAAGATATTGACATGGGGTTTTCAGTTTTGACTTTTTCTTGAAATAACCTTCAAAATGGGGTCAAGGTCAAAGTTCAAGGTCATGATCTAGTTTGTAATTTGTGCAGTTTTAGGCTATTTTCTTCAAAATTTTAAGAGATATATAATATCAAAACATTGTTAAAATGTTCAGCATGACAAAATGTAAAAAGGTACAAAGTTTCGTAACTGTATGATAATGCATGTAGGAGTTGTTGCCCCTGAAATGTTATTTTTTTGCCAATAAAACTAAAATTGTGCATTTGCTTGAAAACTATAAACTTTTTGTAAAGACATGTAGTTTAGAATATTGTAGGTATTGACATGACGAACATTTTGATATATGGCTCAAGGTCATATGTTTAAAGGTCAAGGTAATAAGTGCATAAAAAGACTGAAATTGTTAATTATCTTGGAAACTATTAACTTTTTGTATTGGCATGTATATTAGAATATTGTAGGAATTGATATGGTAATCATTCTGATATGAGATTCAAGGTCTTACATTTAAAGGTCAAGGTCATAGATGCATAAGAAGACTTAAATTGTTAATTATCTTGAAAACCATTAACTTTTTGCATAGGCATATATATTAGAATATTGTAGGTATTGATATGACGATCATTTTTATATGTGGCTCAAGGTCATACATTCAAAGGTCAAGGTCATGGGTGCATAAAAAACTGATATTGTTTATTATCTTTGAAAATATTAACATTTTGTATTTTCATGTATATTAGAATATTGTAGGAATTGATATGGCCATTATTCTGATTTAAGATTTAAGGTCTTACGTTTATGTCATAGATGCATAAAAAGACTCAAATTGTTAATTATCTTGATAACTATTAACGTTTTTATAGGCATGTATATTAGAATATTTTATGTATTTTTGCAAATGATTTTTGATACATGTTTATACTCAGGTTGGCCATATCCTCAGGTGAGCTTTAAGGGTCATTAATTAAGGCCCTGCATTAATTTTCAAAAACTTTGTAAAATGGTTTTAAGTTGCAAGATTTTTTTCAAAAAAAAAAAAAAAAAAAAGAAAGAAAAATATTGGGTCCTCAGTTTTGATATTTTTGAAATGTCCTTAAAGATGAGGTCAAGGCTTTTTGACTATTGTTTTTTTTTTTTTTTTTTTTTTTTTTTTTTTTTTTTTTTTTTTTTTTTTTTTTTTTTTTTTTTAAAGCTTGTCTGGGCTAAAAGGTCAAATGAGCTAATTATATCTACCTTCATCTTTGGCATCTTGGTTCTTTGTGGACAAACTTTACAATTTACTCTTTTTCTTCTAAAACTATTGAGCCCAATTTATTGAAACATGGTATTATCATGCCCGAGTAAAGGCCTTCAATCTTAAGGTACTTAAGAGATAAATGCAGAAAATAATATTTATGTCATTACCTTTGGAAAACTAAGTTTTTTGGTATAGACATGTTAATTAGAATATGGTAAGTATTGATATGACGATCATTTTGATAAATGGTTTTAGGTCATGGCTTCACATGTCAAGGTCATATCTGTAAACGATTACAGAAATGGTTAGTTACCTCAAAAACTATTAACTTTGTTTTAGAGACGTGTAGTAGAATATTATAGGTATTGATATGACGAACAATTTGATAAATGATTCAAGTTCATAAATGCAAAAAATACTGAATTGTTTAATTATCTGAAAAACTATTTATTAGCTCACCTGAGCTGAAAGCTTAGATGAGCTATTGTATCCATCTTTGTTTGTCATGTGTTGTTCGTGGTGTGTAAACTTTTTACATTTTAATTTTCTCCTCCAAACAAATACAGGAATTATGTCTGCTTGGGGCCCCCATAAAAAGGGGGAGGGGATGTGAAAAACTTTAAAAATCAGGCCACTTAGGCCTCTTGTTAGTGAAATTTCATGATTCTTTTGTTCTGGTTCATCTTTTTATTGAGTTTTATATGTAAATTCTTAAAGAACTGTATATTAAAATCAATATCCTTGTATACTTATTTTGAAGATTTAAATTATGATATTATGATAGTCATCTTGTTATATTATGAATACATACATCTTCCAGGGGTGCTTTATCTGCTATTTATCATTGTTTCATACTTTCAGGGTGCTGTTTCTATTATTTTCCGTGGCAAAAATCAGGCAGAAAATGAGGCAGAATATGTAGAGAAGTTTGCTAATCCCTTCCCTGCTGCTGTTAGAGGTAAATTGTCACATAGACAGTTGTCCCTGATTAAAGAATCATACAATTTTCACTTTTAGCAAGTAGTATGTCTGAAAAGAAAGTGTAGGCAAAAACATACATACATGTCAGTATTGATAGTCTGGTGTTATTGTTGTGATGTTGCAAGAATTAACATCTATGTGAAGTTTGATGCCAAGCCTTTTTATGGCATGGCATGGCGTGTGTATGTGCATGTGTGTGTGCGTGTTTGTGTGCGTGTTTGTGTGCATTGTTAACACATTTTCAACCTATTTTTTAGCTCACCTGAGCACAAAGTGCTTTCGCGGTTTTGGTATGGAGAGCATTTTCGCTGGTATCAACATTCGTGGTCACGCAGTGATTTAACACTAGCATCTGACAAGGATATAAAATTTCACGGTGGATTTATTTTCGCAGTTGATAAGCGGCCGCGAAAATAGCGAACATTAATACACAGTGAATATTTCTATGTATACAGTATCAACAATAAATTGCAATAATGTTCAGCACAACAGAATCTAACAATATAACAAGTTTCATATCTAAATGTTAATCCATATAAGAGTTGTTGCCCCTGTAGTATTGATTTTTCACAAATTTTACTGTTTTTTTGACCATTTTCTTAAAAACTTATATAGATGGATAATAACAATAAATAATCAAAGCACCAACTGTGCTGAATGTAGGAAAGTAGTCATGGGAGTTTGGTTGCCAGGTCAATATCAATACTTCATCAAATGGAGTGGAGAGATGGTGCTTCACACCCATGTCAAGATTTTGTCACTTAAATGCCATGGTGTCAATGACAGGAAAAGACATAATGCTTTTAAATAACTTGTGTCATCTCTCAAAAAAAGTGCTGTTTTTCTTCTCTTATCCTCTGGAACCACTGGGGTCATGGTCTTAAGGGAAAACTTACAGATCAGAGTGCCTCTCACTGCCTAGATTCAAATGCTGCTTGCGTAGATCCTAGTGTGAGAAAGTTTCAGTTTGCTAGGCAGAGGTCAGTGGTTTTCTGGTGGCACTTTGGTTTCCTTCCACCGTCTAAGAACTGACTACTTGCATATGTGAATCTTGACTGGTGCATAAAACATCATTACTCCACTCCACTCTGAAACCAATTTGCCAATTTAAATGAAATTTGTTTGGATGAATTTTGCTTCAAGCAGATTCCACACTGGCATCTTTAGCAACATTAAATCAACAAAAAGGGAAAATGACTTTCGTAGTTTCTGACGACTGATTTTGTTTCATTTAAAACATAGAATGTATCAAATGGAATATTAAAAATATGTAACATCATGTTTTATAAGAAAAAATAATTTGAATTGCAACTGCAAATTTTTTAATCCAATTTGAGTGAAATTTATTTTGAAGGAACCTTAAATGATGCTAAAGACACCTCTGATAAAATAAAAAATAAGAGAGTACATGTTAAGGTGCCAATAAATATATACCTATAATAGAAATGTGTCAGAAGCTTAACTATATTATATTCCATTTAAGAGTTGAAATATATTTTTTTGTCTATCTGACATTCTTTGATGATAATCATGAATACTATTTTAGTTCAAACAATAAATTGTTGCCACAGAATTATTCATGTTTTGAGAACATTGTAACAGAATTCTGTAATTTTATAGATTTTTTTGTGTAAAAAATCTTCAAAAAATTTTGTAATAAATTTTCATTTTGAAATTAAAGAATTTAAGTAAGACATAATTTATCAAGTGAACGTGCATACCATAACATTAAGGTTTGAACTGCTAAACAATTTATTGAAGTAAATTCCATTGAAGCTCTGACTTTTTCTCTCTATATAAGCATTTATAGGTCTCCCACAGTTAACTATTAAACTGTTTTATAATTGCAAAATTTTCTCTGAACAAATTGGGTGGATGGGGGGAGGCTAAATATAGTAAATTTTACCACACCTATTTGTGAAGAAGTTTTGACATTTTAAATAAGTTAAAGAATAAATTTGCTGGTAAGCACACTTGTTTAAAACCCATATTGTATATGTTCTATTTATAGGATTTGTTGATGACATCATTGAGCCTAGAACAACGAGGAGGAAAATATGTCAAGATTTAGAGGTTCTTGACAGTAAAAGCTTAAAAAATCCAAAGAAGAAACATGCTAATATGCCATTATAATTTCATTGTCAGATATATTGGAGTTGTGTAATAGAAGTCTCATAATACTGATGATACATTTAGTATAAACATATAGAGCTTCAGCTTGATTTAATTATTTGTAGCTTATAGATTATTTCAAAACATGTGAATATAGCCCTGCCTCTGAAGATTGAAAAGGAGCTGATCTGATAAAAGTAACTGGTTTTGAGAAGATACATGTCAAGTCATTTGGTGGTACAAATATTATCTGACATGGATTCTCTTAGGTTTCGGGTATTTTTCAGGCTCAAGGTATCAAAAACTGACCGAACATCAAAAGCAAACATAAGTTTGTAGTTTGTACCATTTGTCATGTTAAGAAACTGTTTTCACCATCTATATTTATAAAGGATACAATGAATTTTCATTATAAATGAATAGAGAATAGATAGAGAGACCCACTTTTTTATAAATATGGGTTGTATTTGGATTTTTTAAGCCTTTTTTTTTTTTTTTTTTTTTTTTTTTTTTGCTGCTTAAAATTACTAGAAAGTACTTTGATTGCAAGTTAAAAACCCATTTCCAGGCATAATATTATTCAAAAGGGAAAATTAATTTGAATATGGCTAATGCTATTTTATTTTTTGTATATATATTGCTTTCTGTTTATCTTTCTTTGTATGTTATCTGTGTATTTGACCATATACTTCTAAAATAAATGTTATTCCTCATTACTTTTAAATTTATTTTGGAAATTGCTAGTTCTAGGGTTGAAAGTGAGATATGAATAATGATCAGATGTTGGTATGACTTAAAACATTGTGATATAAACTTTTGTTCAAAAAAGCTACACCCCTCTCTCTGAAATGCCTGAAAAGTTTTACAACAAAGAAATACTCATTTTCCACCACCAATGCATCCAAACATTATAAAATTTGGTAATGAATATGGCTAATAGATATTTTGTTTTTATATATTTTTATTTTTTCAATTTTTATGTTAGTTATTATTTAATGAAGTGATCATTAACTTATTACATTACTATTGTATGCCAATTTCTTTTTATTATGTGTGACTTTGCTTTTGGGTTACAGAGATTGAAATTTCAATATGAATGCTTAATACTTAATGAATAATGTAGGTCTTTTCCAGTATGAATCCCTGTACTAAGGCTAGGTAAAAGTTGTACTTAGGTCATATTAGGAAATAACACTAGGTCAGTCTTAGATAGGAACTCTGTACACATTGAAAATATGATTTAAATTTTCTAAAATCCTAGAAATTAAAAACTTCATTTTGTCAGTGTTTGATACTTTGTTTTTGTTATTTTGTTGAATATTTAAAATTAACAAATTATTTAAATACAGTATCAATTCCATTACATTATCACAAAATATCAAGTTCCTTAGTTATATTCCATTATACTTATTCAAATCAATTAAGAAACATGACACCTAATGAATTTATAAAACAAATTGATGAACCAGAGGGTTTTGCCTTTTCTATTCAGTATTTCATTAAAGTACCTAACTGAATTATTCCTGTAATATTTCTTTTTTCGTTCCAGACTTGGTTACATTTGATGGACAACAAAGCCTAAAAAATTGGGAAAAATTGGCAACTCAACATTGAAATTGTTCCAATTGTAAAATATACATAAACATAGAAAAATAAGTATAATTATTCTAAGTAAGGACTGCATGCATATGAAGGGATCTGTAAACCACTTGGCATACTGTTTTGTTTTGACGTTTTTTTCTAATTTTAACCCCCTTAAGAAAGAGCCAGGGAATTGAATGTAACATATAGATTATGTAAAAAGGTTCATTTAATGGCTTTATTTAGATTTAAAACAAATAATTTATATTTATCTGAATTTTGTAATTTTTTAGTGTTGTATATCTTTTACTAGTATACAGCATTTTAAGATCACAGCAAATTCAGTGTTTGATTTAATAAACAAAATATTTAGTTTGGAGTTCCTATCTTGGATTAATACTTTTATCACTTTGAATTACTTCATTGTCATTAAATAGTGACTTAAGTCAATCGCGTTGTAGGACAACACACACACACACCAGCTTTTATATATATATATATATATATATATATATATATATATATATATATATATATATATATATATATATATACGGTTTCATGCATTTAGAGGTAAAATTATTCAGAAATCTGAAGCAATTGTATATGGTGAAATGTCAGGCTTTAGACCAAAATGTTATTGATTATTTTGTTTTGTTATGTTTTAATTTATGTAAGTCTAAGCTATATATATATATATATATATATATATATATATATATATATATATATATAAATTGTTATATTTTAAACAAAATTAATCATTATCTACAAAATTTATATACATGTAATTAATATTTACTTTGCTTAGTTGACTTAAAATGTATAAATATAATTGGAGAAAGGTTTCATTGGTTGTTTTTATCATCCAAATATTACATATTTTATTAACCGTTCACAGCTAACTCATTATTCTCAAAATACATTTCTTTATGGGAAATAATTATAAGTTTTATTAAGAAAAACTCGTCTCTAAAAGCTGGTTTGCAAATTCTGTGATCGATTCTGAATAGTAGTCAATTTTGATAGGCACATATAAATGTATAAATCAAGGCAGAAATGATTATTTCTTTCTCATCTATTTTAAACCTGTTTTTTATATTTACATATACAGTTTCAAAATAGGTGTAGATACCTGTAAAGTGCTATTTTATTTTTCATAAATGTACAAGTATTGTCATTTTTCCAAGATTTTTATTTTAGTAATTTCAAGCATAATGAACTTCAACCAAAAGGTGTAATTAAAACTTTTATTTGTTTTTGAAGAAAAAAACAATGGACTTGTTATTTGAAATGGATTGTTTACATTTTATAAGGATGAAACTGTCACTGTATCAACATATTTACAAATTTTATAGACTATTGTGTTATCTTGATGCAAAACTTAATATGCATGTGATGCTAAAGAAGGAGCTTACAATTTAAACTATATGCATCTTGAATAACAATAGAATGATCTGTTTCTTTTTATCTGGACCATATCTTACTTCATAGAGCAGGAAATTTATAAATATTTTTTAGCTTATCACGGGTTTCTGGCTTATGGTATTACCAGCAGTATATGATTCCACTAATGAACTTTAGTACCTTCAAAAATTTATATTTATTATATAGCAAGCAACATTTGAAAAAAATAGAATTTAACAGGGCAGCAAAAATGATTAAGTGACAATAATTTTATTGTTATGTGAAAACTTTCAGTTTGAGCTTTGATAGCTCATTAAATAGAAATATCATATCATAGGAATAATCATAATTCATAAAGTTATTATTAACCTAACAGAGAAAATATAAATATTGTGCTTGCAGAGATTGTAAAACTTAAGATTATGGTTTTATTTTCAATTTTTAAGCTGTTTGAAAGTTAAAAAATAAAAAATTAAAATGGATTTTTTTTTTTTTTTTTTAAGTAAATGCAATATTTTTTTAGAAATAAAAATTATTATACATACATATGCACACAATTTTTATTGAGTTCTTTATCAGGGACATATTTACATATTCATCCTATTAATATAATGCAAGTCTTGTAAATTAAATATTTTGTAACATCAGTCCTTCTATATGTTCTCAAAGTGATTCTGAAAAGTGGTATTATAAGTGAAGTTGGGTCATGTGTCCTAGTCAAGATTATCTCAGTAAAACATTTTGCAAACATGAAGACCATTCATAGGTGAAAAAGCAATATTCTATATGTCAAAAAAATCTTAAGGTGACCAGCAGTCAGAATAAGGTGTGTGAGTCTGATCTTAAATCAGATTTTGTACCACATATTCATATGAAATTGTTCCTATAAGTTGATGGAAAGCAAACATTGTCAAAGTAAAAAAAATAGTTAAATCAGTAAAACACTTAATGGGGTTTCAAATTTAAGTGCATTGATACAGTCTTGTAACTTGGAAATTATAAATTTACTTGGTGAGACCTACCACCTCATTAATGTTTTTTTACAAGAAAATGTCCTTCCAGTGTAAAACTTAATACATTACATACAACAGTTTAAAAAACCAACCCAGTGTCTAAATACTTAATACATTACATACAACAGTTTAAAAAACCAACATATTTCATTTTTAAAATTCAGATATAAAATACATCAGTTACAAAATATAAACCCAATGTCTAAATACTTCACTGTTAAAATTCAGATATAAAATACATCAGTTACAAAATATAAACCCCATGTCTAAATACTTCACTGTTAAAATTCAGATATCAAATACATCAGTTACTTGTAAGGAGTACACTTTACATAGCCACGATGATCTGAACTGTAAATCTTCCAATGTTGTATATGGAATAGATTGTAATTTAAGTGGACTCATATATGTGGGCAAAACCAAAGGTAGACTAAATGCACGAATGAATAGTCACCGGTTTGAAATAAATAATTATGGCAACCAACTTATTTACCAACACTTCAATCAACCGGACCATTCTGTGCTGTCTATGAAAGTTAGAATTTTGGAAAAATTATACCACCACACTAATAGTCCTATTTTGAGTACACCATTCCGATTACAACGGGAGAACTACTGGATTAGAGAACTAGGCACTGCCTCACCAGATGGATGCAATGATAAAATTGATAGAGTAGGAAACCTTTCTAGCCCAGGTTGTAAGAATGTTAATGTTTTACATCTGTTCAACAGAACTACACGTAACGAAAGAAGTCATGGACATCGAAGTTACAACAAACCCAATATCCATGATGTTAGTTTTTCTAATCTTTTACCATTTATTCAGAAACCTCTCGGATTACACCATATTTGAACCAAACTGTACTCTTTACCACTTTCCCTTCAAAGTCAGTTACAAGAAGAATGCATATACAAAACTACTACAGATTTTAATACACCAGAGTTTAAACTTAACGCTATTATCATGGATATTGCATTTAAAAGCTTATTTAAACCTGCTCAGGAACACAACATACAGGACGCCAACCGTCGCAAATTTCTTAAATTACATTACAAACAAACCCATAGATACTATTTAACAAAGTAGTACAATCTAAAGTCCCTACTTATTTCAAATATTACAAAATATAAACACAATGTCTAAATACTTCGTTGTAAAATTCAGAAATAAAATACATCCCTTACAAAACAAACCCAATGTCCAAATACTTCATTGTAAAATTCAGATATAAATACATCAATTACAAAATATAAACACAATGTCTAAATACTTCGTTTTCAGATATAAAATACATCAGTTAAAAAACCAACCAAATGTCTAAATACTTCATCTTAAAATTCAGATGTAAAATACACCAGTTAAAAAAAACAACCAAATGTCCAAATACTTCATTGTTAAAATTCAGATATAAATACATCAATTACAAAATATAAACCCAATGTCTAAATACTTCGCTGTGAAATTCAGAAATAAAATATATCCGTTACAAAACAAACCCAATGTCCAAATACTTCATTGTTAAAATTCAGATATAAAATACATCAGTTACAAAATATAAACCCAATGTCCAAATACTTCATTGTTAAATTTAGTTGTAAAATACATCAGTTACAAAAAACCATCCCAATGTCCAAATCCTTCAGTGTTAAAATTCAGATATAAAATACATCAGTTACAAAATATAAACCCAATGTCCAAATACTTCATTGTTAAATTTAGATGTAAAATACATCAGTTACAAAAAACTAACCAAATGTCCAAATACATCATTGTTAAAATTCAGATGTAAAAAACATAAGTTACAAAATATCAACCCAATGTCCAAATACTTTATTGCTAAACTTCAGATGTAAAATACATCAGTTACAAAATATAAACCCAATGTCCAAATACTTCATTGTTAAATTTAGATGTAAAATACATCAGTTACAAAAAACCAACCCAATGTGCGAATACTTTATTGTTAAAATTCAGATGTAAAATACATCAGCTACAAAAACCAACCAAATGTCCAAATACTTCATTGTTAAAATTCAGATACATAAGTTACAAAATATAAACCCAATGTCCAAATACTTCATTTTAAAATTCAGATATAAAAAACATAAGTTACAAAATATTAACCCAATGTCCAAATACTTCATTGCTGAACTTCAGATGTAAAATACATCAGTTAAAAAAACTAACCAAATGTCCAAATACATCATTGTTAAAATTCAGATATAAATACATCAATTACAAAATATAAACACAATGTCTAAATACTTCGTTGTAAAATTCAGAAATAAAATACATCAGCTACAAAATATTAACTAAATGTCCAAATACTTCATTATTAAAATTCAGATATAAAATACATCAATTACAAAAAATAAACCCAATGTCTAAATACTTCATCGTTAAATTCAGATGTAAAATACACCAGTTAAAAAAAGCAACCAAATGTCCAAATACTTCATTGTTAAAATTCAGATGTAAAATACATCAGCTAAATAATCAACCCAATGTCCAAATACTTCAGTGTTAAAATTCAGATTTAAATTCCTTCAGTTACAAAAATATAAACCCAGTGTCCAAATTTACTTCGGTATGGAAATATGCGATATATCAGTTAAAAGATACCAACCTAATGTCCAAGTTATTTTGTGTAAAATATTGTTTTTCGGAATTTGTAAATAATATGTTGCCAAAAATTATAACTAAGCCCCCTTGTATGATAATAAGGAAAAGTTTCAACTTTATGCATTCCATAAATTTAAAACATGATTTGGACTATTTTTAATTCAATAATTATTAAGCTATATAATTATTTGTTTTTGCTTGAACGCTCCTTTACTAATTTATTTATGTGTAAAATTTGGACAGTATCAGGTCATTCCATATTGTAAAGTAAATTATCAAATATTGGTCAATGCAAGTGTCATTCACAGTCCGTAAATATCGGTTAAGTGATTTTAGTTTGCACATAAAATTGTCGTAAAACCATAAAAACACGCAATATAATATTTACTACCAATCTGTTATGTCCTGAATAATATGAATTATTGTATGTTGTTTTAATCAACTGAGAATGTACATTGCCTCTTCCAAAGTTGATGTAAAAAATCCGAATGAACTTCTCTTGCCGAAATTAAATAAAAATTCAAAATAAATTCACACACACACACACACACACACACACACACACACACACACACATATATATCCAATGATATCGTTAAAGCTTTAGATTTGAGACATCAGTTAACGTTTGACAGGGTATGGCATACGAGTTTATTAGTAAAACTACTATCGGGCAAATTGTTGTTATGGTTTGAAAATTATCTCTCAAATCGTCGAAATAGACAATCATGAATAGTACACCCGAATGGCTTAATGTAAATGCTGGTGTACCTTAGGGTTCCATACTTGGACCAATTTTGCTTTATTTTATATAAACGACATTGTTTAAGATATAAATAGTGAAATTTGACTTTTTGCTGACGACACAACTCTTTACTGTATTGACTCGGCAACTATGCTCAATAATGACAGCCGTTCCATCCTTCCCTTTATGTGGAAGAAACATTAATAAAAGACGTCGACGAACACAAACACTTAGGCATTACTTTATCTCTTGGGATAGACAAATAGAAAATATTTTATCCAAAGCCAATTGAAGAATATTTATACTACGAAAATATAAATTCATTTTATCACGTGATATCTTAGAAAAAATATATTTAAGTTTTATCAGACCCCTGCTTGAATATGGTAATGTTGTATGGGACAACATATCAGAAAATCTTAAACAAAGAGTTGAAAATATTACTATCGAAGCTGCCGGAATTGTTTGTGGAGCTAACAAAATTTCAAAGTTTTCGTCTCTTATATCTTGAAATAGGATGGGAAACCCTAGCTACACGAAGAAAAAAATCATAAATTAGTTCAATTTTACAAAATGAAAAACGATTTAGCTCCTCCTTACTTATGCAACCTCGTTCCCCTATCTTACCATGAAATTCATTTTCACAATACATGAGGTTCCCATAAGTTCTTGTGCAGAACTTTTTTTTTATTTCAATTCATTTTTACCTTCTGTCATAATAAATTGGGATGATGTTCCAAATGATGTTAAAAATAATTCTTCATCTGCTTTAAAAAATTCAATATCTACTAGTTGCAAAGTACCTTTTTATTATAGTTGTGGATCTCGATTTGGACAAATACTCCATGCAAGATTATTTATTTAATAGAAAATTACTTAACAATCCATTTTGTCAATGTGACCTTGTTGAAAATGCAAAACACTTTCTTTTATTTTGTAAGATCTACAGTCATACGTGTAAGAACAATTTATTCATTTCCATAGGTCTTAAGTATCAACAAATTACTGTATAGGGACCCTATGTTATCACAACAACATATAAAATCATATTTATATTCCCACTTATACTTTTCTCTGTTTTCTTTTCATCATATTAAATCATTTGCAACTAATATTTATTTATTTATTTACTTATTTATTTATTTATTTACATATTAATTAATTAAATCATTTGGAATTTACATTTATTTACTCATTTATTTATTTACTAATTAATTAATTAATTAATTAATTATTTATTTATCTTTCTAGACTGTAAATTTATTAATTAAGAATTCAAGTTATATACCAATTGTTGTAACTTCATGTTTATTTATGCATTTATCATATTTTCATGGAGACTAGTCTAACTCTTGTTCTGAAATCCCTTATTTGTGTAATGTAAATTTGTTTTGTATAATTGCTTAATGAAATAAATACTATTTAAACTAACTTTTAAAACAATATAACTTCCATTAGGGTTTGTTAATTGGTTGAATGTTATGTTACGTCACTTTAGTAATTTGTAAGCAATTTGCGTCGAGGGACAATTTATATTTTTCTCGATGATTAATCCTAACACAAGTTCATGTAATGTGTGAGTGTGCAGGGTGTTTTTTTTTCGATTCTGCATTGTATCAATCAGATCATATGGAGACCTTTACAGTGCTAGTATCCTCGATGTTGCAGAAAAACTTCGCAGACCTCTCAGGCCACACTGGCACCGAGCCAACCAGTAAAGCCTACCACAAGAAAAATGTTTCTCACTTAAAGCCGATTTTGGTCGTTCCCACAGTGGTGAGATTCGTTAAGTTTGAAGGCAAACACCTTAACCATTTGGCCTCAAGACCCAAGTTTCATAGGGACTGTGATAAATGTAATGTAACTAATCTTCGTATACAAATTTGGTCTAAAAAAGACATCATCATTACATCAATCTCTGGTCACTATGATGTACATTGTATTATGAAACGTTACACACATTACCTGTAAAATAAATGGAACGTAAATAAATTATGTTTGAACACAGCAAAATGAAAGCGTCTTACAATTGAGAAAAAATAATAACAGAAAGTACTCAGTGCCATAAATGGCAACAGCTTCATCAAATCTTGCATGACATAACCTTAAAGTGTCAAAATAAATATGACTAAACAGTCTATGAAAAGACCAATATCTAACTTAAGTTGATATTTGACCATTAACTCGTTTTATCATTAAAGGTTTTTATTTCCAACTTTGAAAAAGCTTCGTTCGTTTTTAAACACGGGGTTTTGCTTAAGTAAACTTTGATTTACTGGTATGAAAAAGTTTTAGTTTTTTACGAAGGAGTAAAATTCTACTTTAAAACCATTTGTGCAACTCTCAACAAGACATAAAATGCACCGTTTATTACTTTATATGTACTATAAGTACTCTTAAGGGCAGTAAACATGGCAGATAGCAAGATCGACTATTAATTTTATTGTAATTATATGTTACAGTACATTGATCTAGATTTATAAAAAGAACAGCATTATCGACTAAATTTCGAGAAAGTATCATGAATCTTTTTTTTTATTTTATGGTTTTATAAAATGAACAAAAATTGTTGTGTATTTTAAAATGCACCAATGAAAGATTTTATGTAATGTAAATGGATTTATGCAACTATCCAGTACTTGGGATTGCATAAGAAAATTTGTTTTTCTGATTAAATGAATGGTGTAATGGAAGTTTGAAACCATATGTAGTCATTGATGGGAAATTATGAATCCTAAATTAGGTAAGTCAAGTTAGATAATGAATAAAGATTTCTGTATAGACAAGAAGTCTCTAACCTAAAACGACATTGGTCATTTGGTCAATGTGCAATGACTAATAGTATTTTCATAAAAATAAGCGTTTTCATGGGTCTATATACAATTACACTGTTCTAAGATTTATGTACATATACAATTACACTGTTATTAGATTTATGTACATATACGATTACACTGTTCTTAGATTTATGTACATATAGAAACAAACACTATTCTTTCCACGTGTATTAGTCTGTTTTTACAGTAAGAACAGTGTGTCTATTTCTAAACGTTTAATCGCGTTTGGGTAAAAATAATAGGAGAAAAACAAGTATGTGCACATCAAAGTTCACATAACAACTGAGTAACAAAATAACGAAGCATGTTGCATTAATTCAATTTTACTTGGAATAAATAAATAATAATAAATAAATAAATATATTCGTTTATCTATTCACCACACCAATTGATGTTCCACCTTTTATGCAATGTATAGTCCCCTTAACAAACACATGTGCCTTCTGTTATGTAAAAATGACGCCTCATTCAAGAAAGTACAAAGCTTAAATTTATTGTTTTTCTATTGTCTGCAGTTAATCAATTGTACAAAATTGCTTTTTAAAGATATCCTCTTACCACGATCCGTGAGATTCATTTTCTAAAATTTTATTTCTTTAAGTCGTAAATAAACGGAATCCTCTGACCGGTTGGTCAATGTTTAAAGATGGTAATTATGAGCTTAAAGCATGCGCACGGATGTACGGAAAAACCCATGAATTGAAGGTGAAACATGACAAATTCTATTTTAATATATATATATATATATATATATATATATATATATATATATATATATATATATATATATATATATATATATATATATATATATAAAGTCATAATTGGCATATGAGACGCTACGCTTTTATCAAAGAAGTATTATAAAATTATAAAACAGGCCCCAGTTTCACAATAATTTACTCAGCTAAGTGTACAAATATATAACACAAATACCAGTTGAATTTATTATTGATTGATTATTACATTAGATATTCAATTTTAACTGTGTAATGTCTTGGAAATTGACATATTTCCAAATTTGAGTTGAGTGTACACTCAGTTGAGTGAATGATTTTGAAATTGAAGCCAGGTGTGTGTGTGTGTGTGTGTGTGTGTGTGTGTGTGTGTGTGTCAATTAATAAAACAAGTTAAACGTAAACAATTTAAAGTATCGCACCCACTAAAACACACACTGCATATTACATAAGCGAGAAAAATTACTATGCTTTATAAAAGTATTTTTTAACATTAAAAAAAAGAATTAACAATTAAACCAATTTATTGGTATTTCTTAAAAAATACTTTCGTCTCGTACATTTTTGATAAAAATGTGCTCAAGCTTTTTGGACATTATTAGACGCCTTTATAAACTTGTTTGTATCATCGAAAGATTTTAAGATTTGATTTACATTTTGTACCTCGGTCAAAAACTGGTTAAAATCTACATATAACATTTTAATTGAATATGCATTTCATCTTCAATTGAACCTTCTGAACAAAATCAGTTTTTTCATTTAATGGAACTGGCGGCTTCGAGACTCTCACAGTTCCAAATGATCCTCTCCGGAGCTGATAAATTAGATGTCTATTATTTTGGAGTAAATGTATTTTAATGTCCGTCACAAAAATTTCTACGACTTGTTGATTCTTAAACTGACGATAAAGTCCAAGTTATTGCCGTTAATATTATTACGATAATAAAATATGTCCCTGTTCCATTTCCAGGTCTCCAAGACGCTTGAATTCTTCAGATACATAACCAATATCAGTTTTTGTAGATAATGAGATGTCCATATCACCAATTCCTGTGTATGTGAACAGTTTATAAAATCAAAAACCTCATTATACCAACCATTCCGTTTACGTGATAACAGGACGGAAGTATGATGTAGAATATGTAGTTGTCTATTAGAAGAATCAATTCGTAAACAATTACAAAAAAGTCTGATACATTCTATTTTTGGTTTGGAAAACAGGACATCCAGTACATATCATCTTTTGTAGACAAATTTGATGTAGATTTACCGACACCTGAAAACAATTTCAAGTTGTGTACTGCATTTACACACCTGAATGGTTTTGTTCCCCAGACTCTAGAATAAAAGAAGATATAGGTTCAACATTAGTGTGAAAACGTTATACGCCATTCCACCACCACATTTTAAATTTGGTACAAAGTGCACCTAAAGCCTTACTGTTCTTTTACAGGTGGTTTTCTTTTTTATATATTTACTTTTGCCTTGTGAAATTCCCATAGCTACGAGCTTGAGAGTCGTTGCCTTCATAAATGACAATAAACGCCAAAAACCTTGTCACTCCGTGTTTGAATACATAAAAAATGCAATACACAATCCGGAACTATATTACTATAGGTAAACAAACATGGCTATCACATCACTTTTGTTTATATTCGAGACAAGCTTGAAAAACGCATTTTCCCGAAATTTTACAAGAACGGTTCAATGGTTAAAATGCACAAAATAAAATGAAAGAAATTAATCAAAAGGATTTTTAATATCAAATTTAGGCACCTTGCAGATATTTACCGTAATATTGACATTGTGCGAGACAGAGTTAAAAAAAATCAAAATGTGTTTTTGAAAGAACAGACAAGAACTGGTCTGTCAAAACCATCAAATCACAAAAAAATTTTTTGAACAATCGGATATTATAAAAAATTCTTCCTACCTTGGCAAAGCTGCTATATTCCTATTTTTTAGGCAATGTGTAATAGTACATCTTGTCAATCAATTTTGTCTCGCGGGATGTAAATTTCAAGTGATGTAAATTTCAATTGGAATAAGATTCACGCATGTATGACACATCCAATGAAAAAATCAGCCAAATGCTTTTAATCAGTTTACTAGGGATACAATAGGAACTCCTCAAAACAATAATACATGGTTTAAGTACTAAAAAACTCCTTGCTAAACAAAACGATTATTTTCTTAACTTTGAGAGATATTTGCACCGCAGCATTCAAAACCCACGTGCTTGGTCATTGAAAATTATCCCTCTGCTACAGTTTCCCCCGTTTAGATTCACAAATTTCACTTCCGACATATAGCCAGCAATCTTTTACTCCAAACTTCTTTGCAATGAAATGGGGCCACACAGGTGCACCGGATTTTCTACCGAAATATAGTCCACAAAAACCAACGCATTTTTGTTGAAATTCATTTATATATATATATATATATTATTTTATATCCAATATTCTCAATAATACATTATGTTAATGAAAAATCGAGAAAATACCTGATAACACTATGTTTTTTCAAACCAAAACTCCCCGTTGTTACCCCCACATTAAAAAATTCGGATTAATAATTCAGCTGTTGCGTCTACTGGATTCCCCCGATGTGTATGTGTTATAGATGGAAAAAATTAATGAATAATTTTTTTAAAAATATTGAACAAAAATATCACAATTGAACTGTTTTAAAAATGTTGTTCATTGTCAGTATGCAGGTAACAACTTTGCAAGTTTTTTCTGTTGCTTGCAAAGTTGTTGCCTTCATACTGACAATGACACATTTTAAAACACTTCAATTGTTAAATAACCATAATCCTATGTATCGATAGCTGTCATTATATTCAATTTGTGAATCACCAATAGATGATTATTGAAAAGTATCAGCTGTTTCTAGTCCATTAAACCTTTTGTAGACTTCATTTATTTATTTTATTTATTTATTTTGATTTTTTAACACCATACCAACATTATTACTGATGTAAAAAAAATTTCATATATTTTGTTATTTCTACTTTGATAGTTGATTAAAAATCCCCTTTGACATACATGAATTTTAATTCCAATACTCAAGTCAGGTGCAAATGAGATGGATCAGCCACAAGATTACGTAAAATGTAACGTGCAACTTGGCCACCACAGTGTAATCATGATGACAAATTTTATAATTATCACTGGGGTTACACATGACGTTGCATGTCTTGTCATTTAAATCACATATCAATTTGTATGTACAACCAGCTAAGTCAACTTTTATATCTTATAATCATCTGAAGTTTATTTTAAAATGTCAGCAAGAGAAAATATATTTCATGCATTTGAAACATTTGTCTCGTATATTTCTCTATGCCTAGGATCCCCCAAGTCGTTCGGTTATCTCTTTTTGGTTCGAACAAATACAGAAGTATGGTATTCCAAGTTCATAGGTTGCAATGTGTCTATTTATTACCCATATTATGACAAAACTAGTGATTACCTATTGAAGCGTTTGTCTCGCCTGAAGGTAATTACACGGCGATACGGATAAGCATCTAGGTGTAATAGCGTAAAAATGGATGAATTTTTTTAAATTAGTAAATAAATCAATCAATCAATCAATCAATCAATTATAAAAATTAACAAATACAATAATAACAAACAAAAAAGGTAATTTGAGGCACAGGTGTCTATTGCTCAATGTCGCGTTCCTTATCCATCCTGTCTCCAATGGATGGCTTAACATAATCCGTTAGTAAATGTTCTGAAATCCGAATTCAATTAACTTAAACACTTAAAACTGTTATAAGAAGTTATTAATTAATAACGGTCCAATAAGCTCTCTAAAACTAAATCATTAAATGCATCCTTTAAAGAAATTAAACTCGAGATAAAATTTTAGAACTCTTTGAATTATAGTTTACATAAAATTAGATAATCAAAATAAAATACTGTTAAATTTGCGTTATAATATACAATAGGAGCATTGATTGATTACTTTTTTTATTTTGCCTACATAACTACTTGCAGGTTACGTACATGCAGTTTGGTAGATTATCCCTATATATGGCTTTATGACTATTTTTTTAATATCACCGAAACAGTAAGCCTTGACTTCGATGCTATATTTGTATGCATAATTTCTTGTCTTATAAGTTAGGATTCTGACTTATTAAATATTTTAAGATTTCTTTGAAATTGATTTGATTTTTGTTTTTTATTGGATTGCTTTTAGGGTTTTTTCTTTTAATTAAAAATAATATTTAACAATATTTCAACTTTTTTCCAGATTTGGACATCTGATTATGTTCTTGTGAATGGAAGAAATGACGTCCGTTAATATTACCTATAAAGACCATCTTGAATACAGAGCCGCCGAACGTATCTGGATCTGTATATCTCCATGTTTGATATTTATAGGAACGGTTGCAAACATCCTGTCTATAACGGTCCTCGTGCGTAAAACAATGCGTACGTCCACCACAATGTTCTATCTTGCTATTCTGTCTTTTGGCGATTTGTTTGTACTATATACTGGTTTATTTAGGTTTTGGTTGCAGCATGCCTTTAATCTTGATATTAGATTGCTTTCAGACTTTGGTTGCAAAGTACACGCATTTTTAGTTTATTTTTCACTGGACTTTACAACGTGGATACTTGTAGCAGTCACTGTTGACAGGTGTGTGTCGGTGGCCTTGCCGCTAAAAGCAAAACGCTACTGCTCGTTAAAGAAAGCTAAAATTTCAGTGATTATTATAGCTACAATAATGGCATTAATCAATGTACATCTTTTAAGCACCGTTGGAATAATCGACCATCTTGGGGAATTACAGTGCCAAGGAAAATACGATTTCGTTTTTACGGTATGGCCATGGATAGATTTCTGTGTATTTAGTTTTGTCCCATTTACAGTAATGATAATAAGTAATATTATAATAATACGTCAGATTTTGCTTTCTAGAAGGCGTCTACACGCTCACAATATCAGCAAAAGAATGGTAAGAATACGAACAATGTCTGAAAGAAGTCAATCAGACGACAGCAAGTCAAATGACCGAAAACAAAAAGTCTCGACAGTGTCAAGCATCACGGTAATGTTGTTAACGGTAAACTGTGTATTTTTAGTTCTAACAGTGCCGACAGTCGTCTGGCTGATTGGATACAGATTCTGGTATGTCCCTGAAACTACATCGGAACATTACCGGGCCATTTTACAGCTTCTGTGGGCCATCGCAAACATGTTACAGTATACAAACAATACTATACATTTTTTTCTATATTGTCTAACAGGCCCGCGGTTTCGTAGCGAACTTAAAGCTGTTTTTAGAAGAAAGAACAAAATTGCAACCTTTCAATGTACTGCCTCAGCAGCGATATTTTAAAATGCAAGTACATGTACTAAGGAAAATTTTTGATTAAGAGCTCATAGAGATTGAACGTTTGGTACTAAAGTTAATAATGAGACAATTAGAACTTTTATTTTTAAATAAAATTAACCAGGACAGATTTACTAGACACTTCTTTTTAATCAGACTCTATCAAAAGAGGTGTAAAAACAAACCTCTTAGCTATGAAACTTACATGTATGATACTCTAAAAGCTGTAGAAAGTGAAACGTGCTGTCAAATGCCGTATTTACAACTAGATGAAGATTCAGAACAAGTGTTCTTGAACACCTGTAGTGACCTTGATGCCTTTATAATAACAATGTGTTGCAAATTTAATCATGTATTGATTACCTAGTTCACATTCCTACTCCAATGCCTTTCTTCTTTATTACAAATGTTATGTACTTTTTGAAAATGTTCTGATAACAAAAGGAAATACTTCAATAGCTATTACTGTTAACTAGCAAGAGCTGTTACTGCCTTACTTGTAAGAGCTATTTCTGCTTAACTAGCAAGTACTGTTTGTGCCTAACTTGTAAGGGCTGTTACTGCCATAATTGTAAGAGCTGTTTCTGCTTAACTAGCAAGAAATGCTTCTGTCTAACTAGCAAGAGCTGTTTCTGCCTTACTTGTAAGAGCTGTTACTGCTCAACTAGCAAGAACTGCTTCTGCCTAACTTGTAAGAAATATTACTGCTTAACCTGCAAGAACTGTGTCTACCTAACTTTCAAGGGCTGCAACTGCTTAAGTGCCAAGAGCTGTTTCTGCCTCACTAGCAAGAACTGTTACTGCTTTACTTGCAAGAGCTGTTACTGCTTAATGTACAAGCAAAAGCTGCTTCTGTCTAACTTGTAAAGGCTGTTACTGTCTTACTCCCAAGAGCTGTTACTGCTCAACTTACTAGCAAAAGCTGCTACTGCCTAACTTGTATGAGCTGTTACTGCTTAACTAGCAAGTGCTGCTACTGCATTACTTGCAAGAGCTGTTACTCCTAAACAAGAACTGCTACTGCTAAACTTGCAAAAGCTGCTACTGACATACTTGTAAGAGCTGTTACTTCCTAACTAGCAGAGCTGTTGCTGCCTAACTAGCAAGAGCTGCTGATTTTAGGTGGTCTTAATTTGTTTTGTAGAAAATAAGGTCTTGGTTATGTTTTACACATTTAAACTTTTTAACTCTACTTTTCCAAAATACAAATATTAATGTACAGAATTTTCACTAGAACAAGAAAAAGTAAATGTATAAAATAATCTTTATTCATCACTAGAAGAACTACTTGACGAGTCACTAGACATAAAATTGATATCTTCATTTTCTTTGTTATGTCCTCTTAAATCTGACAGTAAATTCTGTCCACTTCCTGTACCCAATGAATGTTGCAACTCTGGTGGTGGTTGCCATGAGGATGTGGATGACGATGATGCAGTGTGTGATGAAGTTCCATGATCTACAATAACAGAAATCACTTTATTTATGTTAAAATTTCAAATTACAGTGAAATAGAAAAAACAGGTCATCCTAGTGAAAACTTCTGGATGGAATTATCTAGTAAAGACTAAATGCAAATAATTTTATGGATCTAACTTTCATAGATTTAAGACAAAACGCAAAATTTTTAGGATTGTAAATTTGTAGATAAAGCACCTGTTTCTTTCCCAGGCCTGGTTGTTTGATGTTCATTTAATCATGTTGGATGTTGGTAATTTTTGTCAGATGTGTGTGTGTGTGTGTGCATGTGTTAAATTGATGATGAAAAAAATTCATAATCAATTACTAATATCAGTAAAAAACAACTTATGTATTACTTCAATTTTTAAAAGAGATAACATGATCCATATATAAACCTGAGCTAGCTTTTGTAAGGAGGATCAATCTCAGCAAGTTTCATGAAGATTGAACTAAAATTTGGGCCTCAGATGTGTTGACAGGGTTTTTATATAATTTGACCTCATGATCTATTGACACAACATAACCAGAAAAAAAAATTTAGCTAGCTTTTGTCAAGAGGATCATTCTGACTAAGTTTGATGAAGATTGGACAAAATTGAGCTATCAGATTTGTTAACAAGATTTTTATATAATTTGACCCAGTGACCTACTAATTGACCCAACATGGGCCATATATACGAACTTGAGCTAGCTTTTGTCAAGAGGATCATTCTGACTAAGCTAAATAAAAATTGTACTCAAATTGGTGGCTCAGGAATGTTAACAAGGTTTTTCTATTTTTTGACCTAGTGACCTACTTACTGACCCAACATGGCCAATATAAGAACTTGAGCTAGCTTTTGTCAAGAGGATCATTCTGACTAAGTTAGATGAAGTTTGCACTCAAATTGGGTCCTCAGATGTGTTAACAAAGCTTCTATATAATCTGACCTAGTGACCTACTTACTGACCCAACATGGCCAATACAAGAACTTGAGCTAGCTTGAATTTGACATAGTGATCTACTTATTGACCCAACATGGCCTATATACAATCTTGAGCTACCTTTTGTCAAAAGGATCATTCTGACTAAGTTAGATGAATATTGCACTCAAATTGGGGCCTCAGGAGTGTTAACAAGGTTTTTCCATTATTTGATCTAGTGACCTACTTATTGACCCAACATGGCCCATATACAAAATTAAGCTAGCTTTGGTCAAGAGGATCAATCTAACAATGTTTGATGAAGATTGCACTCAAATTAGAGCCTCAGGAGTGTTTACAAGGTTTTCTATTATTTGACCTAATGACCTACTTATTGACCCAACATGGCCTATATACAAACTTAAGCTAGCTTTTGTCAAGTGGATCATTCTGACAATGTTTGATGAAGATAGCACTCAAATTGGGGCCTCAGGAGTGTTAACAAGGTTTTTCTATTTGACCTAGTGACCTACCTATTGACCCATCATGGCCCTGAACTAGCTTTTGTCAAGGGGATCATTCTAAGCAAGTTTGATTAAGACTGCATTTAAATTGTGGCCTCAGGAGTGTTAACGATCAAAAGTTGATGCACGACGGACGACGCACGATGGACATGACCCAGCACAATAGCTCATTTGAGCACTTTCTCCTTAGGTGAGCTAAAAACGACAGCAATATGCCAACAGCTTTGGTAATATCATGAATCATATATCTGCCATCACTCTTATTTCCCTGACATTTGAGACAATTGCCTTGCCTGTTAAGGTCACAAGGCAGGCAGAATTTGCTGCTTTTTTGGTGGACTCTGTGCCAGTTTAAAATTTCTTTTTCCAACTATAAACTGTCTCATAAGATATCTTATCAGACCCATGAACTTTCCTCAATTAGGTAAAAACCTGTATTACCAAATGACAGAGTTTTGTGCGATCATTTATATAAGCTTTAATTTCTTTAAAATTCTCTACCTGCTTCCCAAATAGTCTCTGTTCTGTCTCGAACAGACCTCGTATAAGGCCATATGCTGAATTAAAGGCCAATATTGCCACCTAGAGACATAATGTTCATTTATAAAATATTAGTAACAAGTCTGATGAACAGAATTCAATTAATCTAAATGTACAAATTTAGGATTTAATTGACAAGTAAGCATTTCTTTCTGTATTCATTAAAATGTATTACTAAAGCAGTCATCTGACCTTATTTGCACAGATGAATGCAATAAAAGGAAAAAATAAGCAGCAAAACAGATTAATTTGCTCTAAATTTCTTGATTTCATTTTACCTTTGACCTAAGGTCACATGACCTTTTATTCTATTTTAAGAACCTCTGATTTGGCATTAAAGAGTCTCGATACTACAATTTTAATATCTGTATTAGTGTATTACAATTGTTTTATGGTTCTGTTAACACATATCTTAAGGTTGATTATAATGCTTTTTGAGCACAAAATTTGGTAAAAAGTGCTTTTGACCTTTGACCTCCTGGTTGCTATTGACAATGGCAAATTTTCAAAATTTAAAACTTATGTTTAAAAAACAAATAAAACTTCAAGAATCAAGAGTCACTTTACACTATTTCTACAAATGATAGAAATTTGTTACGAAAAAGACTAATTTTACCCTTAAAATCATTATTTATGTTTGAGCTTTGACCCCAGATCACTTGACATATTTTCTATTTTTAGAAATGGCAATCATTTTAAAATCTTGTCCAGCAAATATACTCTACAATGGTACCACACAACATAGCATTGACTTTTACATTTATCATGTAATTTACATTTATAACACTGGCCCAGAAATCCCATCTAAAATTCACATTTTATCCAGAATGGAAAAGGGACATTATATGTCTCACCTGGCATTGCATATGGACTTTGGACTTTAAAACAAACTTTGACATAAACTTTTAAATTTTTACATTCTGCCTGCCACAAACAACAACAGAAAAGAAACACCTAAGCCTCACCTTAATGGATAAGCTCAAAAATATATAACATAAAACATTTTGTAGATATGTACTCCTAATTTATATGGCTATCCATATAATCTTGTCGTCTTAATTAATTCCTTAGTTACACTTTCAACATCTTTATCATTTGAATTGTGGATATCAAATCCAGTATGGACCTATAGTCTGTAGTTGGTTGAAGAATTTCTTGTTTGTAGGCCAATTCATTGATCATTAGATTGAGATAAATGGCACAAATAGTGTGTCTTTAAAGGCATGTGAACTGGATTTGTATTTATAGTAACTGTGAATTTGACCTTTGCTCTAGTGACCTGATTCCTGATTTCACAATCCCATGCATTGTCTTGTCACAAGAAATAAGTAGAAGTTTGAGATCAATAAGACAAAAAGTTTGTCTTTTAATGCAAAGAAACTTGATTTCTATTTATTTTCTATTGATTTCTATTTATTTGATTTCTATTAATTGTGACCTTTACATTTGGCCTAGTGACTTGATTTGCAATTCCATGCATTGTTTTGTCACAGGGAATAAGTTGACAAAGTTTGAGATCAATCAGACATATAGTGCGTCTTAAAATGCTTGAAAACTGAATTTCTATTAAAAGTAACTTGACCTTGACCTTCACCTAGTGACCTGATTTGCAATCCCATGCATTGTCTTGTCACAAGAAATAAGTAGAAGTTTGAGATCAATAAAACAAAAAGTTTGTCTTTTAATGCAAAGAAACTTGATTTCTATTTATTTTCTATTGATTTCTATTTATTTGATTTCTATTAATTTTGACCTTGACATTTGGCTTAGTGACCTGATTTGCAATCCCATGCATTGTCTTGTCACAGGGAATAAGTTGACAAAATTTGAGATCAATTGGACAAACAGTGCATCTTTAAATGCAGGGAAACCAAACTGTTAACAGACAGGCACCCACCCATATGCCTACCCTCCTGCCCGGATGAAGAACCCCATAACATATTATGTCCAGTCAACATGACGGCTGTATAAAAACCATCTGCATAGTTACCCTAACAAGACTTTAAACATGCAACCTCTGGTGATTAAAATACATTCTTCGTCTGACAGGATAATCATTTGGACACTAAATTCAATCAATCTACAACAATGAATTAAACTTTAAATATACATGATTTACTTACCTAACGATGCTGCTGATGTTCTGTTACTGCTCATAGGTTCACCATATGACCCCTGTGACTGTAGTAACTGGGTATTTATTGGCTGATCTCCAATTTTACCCAGAAACCCATGTCTCATTTCAAAATCTGTTGGATAGGGTCTTCTAGGATCACCTGTCAGAAAAGTGTATATAGCTTTATAAATTCTTCAATGATTAAACAAGAGGCCCAATAGGGCCTGTATCGCTCACCTGGAATACCCTTATTTTGTTCTTTGCTTTTTCTTTTTAAATATATCCAATCAGTAAATGTAAACAAACTCACTAGCAATATCCTTATTTTCTATTATTTCAAGCACTATTTATCATAAATTTCCTTTCAATTGGCAATGTACTTTCAGAAGATTTAGGCTGAAATAAACCTTATTTGCATGTTACATAACTATTGCAAAAATGAAAAATTGTAAAGAAAAACCCATTAAATATGTTTTATCCCCAACATCTAGTTTCTATGTTATAAATTTAAACAAAATCAGTACATAAATAAACCCATAATGGCCATTTTTTTATTTTTGCTATTTATAGCAATGGCAGCCATCTTGGATTTCTGACAGACATGTCGGATACAATTTTGAATCTATACCACCCAAGGACCTTCCACACTCAATATCCTTTCAATAGGACATGTACTTTCAGAGAAGAAGATTTTCAAAGCTAAAAATAGACCTTACTTGCATATTACGTAATTATTGCACAAACAAAAAATCGTACGGAAAAACCCTGTTATAGATGTTTTATCCCCTAACATCTATTTTCTATATTTCAAATTTCAACAAAATCGGTACATAAATAAACCCATAATGGCCATTTTTCGATTTTTGTTATTTCTAGTAACAGCAGCCATCTTGGATTTCCGACAGACATGTTGGATACAATTTTGAATCTATACCACCCAAGGACCTTCAACACTCAATATCCTATCAATTGGCCATGTACTTTCAGAGAAGAAGATTTTTAAAGATTTCAGCTAAAAATAAACCTTATTTGCATATTACGTAATTATTACACAAACGAAAAATCATCGGGAAAACCCGTAATAAATGTTTTATCCCCTGACATCTATTTTCTATGTTTCAAATTTCAACAAAATCGGAACATAAATAAACCCATAATGGCCATTTTTAGATTTTTGCTATTTATAGTAACGGTAGCCATCTTGAATTTCCGACAGACATGTCGAATAAAATTTTGAATCTATACCATACAAGGACCTTCCACACTCAATATCATTTCAATTGGCCATGTACTTTCAGAGAAGAAGATTTTCAAAGCTAAAATTAGACCTTATTTGCATATTATGTAATTATTGCAAAAACTAAAAATCGTACAGCGAAACACGTTATGTATGTTTCATCCCCCGACATCTATTTTGTACATTTCAAATTTTAACAAAATCGGTACATAAATAAACCTGTAATGGCCATTTATAGGTTTTTCTATTTATAGTAATGGCAGCCATCTTGGATTTAGGATGGACATGTCGGATAAAATTTTTAATCTATAGCAACTAAGGACCTTTCATACCAAATTTCATTTGAATTGGCCAATTGGTTTCAGAGAAGAAGATTAAAGTTTATGGACGCACGCACAGACGCTTTACCATTCCATTAGCTCACCCTGGCTTTGCCAGGTAAGCTTAAAATGGATATAAGTATATATTTTTTAATGATGTTGATCTTGATCTTTATCATAGTATTCTGGGAAAAACCCACCAAAACTGAGATTTTTATCTATGAAAATCCAGGTTTTAGAGTGAAGTGGAGGAGTTATATTTGGTTTACTTCTTCAATCAAGATTCTTTCACTTGTAATACATGTGATGAGGTCAATCCCAAGATGGCAGAGGAAATCACAGTACTTTGTGAAAACCACCAACCTTTGGCAAAGCCAACTGACAACTTTCTTACATTTATATTCCATAGTTGAACACAAACATAATTTAATCAATATCATAACGAAGGCTGAAAGCTATAATTGTGTAGTCCTTAAATTAAGGTCATTATAAGATTTTTTGGAAGGGCCTGCAGCGTTTTAGGATTCCCATTTCCCATACCAAGTGTTTTTTGGTCAGAGGAAAGTGATAAATATTGGCTTTCTTCTCTGTGGGAAAGTAAAATTTATTACAACTAGACACTGCATTTGAGCAGGGCTCAATTGCTGGGCAAGTCTCCCCCAATGGTGGCAACCTTGTACATTAGAAAAGAATTGAGTGTTATAGTAATAGCAATGATTGGTGTATTTGAATGAAGATAAAGGTATAATAACTTCTGGAAGTTATTGTTTATGCACAGATGCTATATAATTATGATGTTTCAATATGCACATTCATAACAAGACGTGTTTATGTTTTACTATCTAAGGTACTGCAACCTTCCAGAAAATGCGAAAAAGGCATTATAAATAACTTTAATTGAAAACTTTAATGTTAGATGTAGAAGACTTTGACACTTCATTCTCTGCAACTTTATAACAATATGTTACATAGGCCCTCTGTACTTTGTAAAAGAGTACTGCCAAGCAGGGCAAAATATGTCTGTCAGTATCTATGATGTATGGTGTGTCTTTAAATGCACAGTAAATAAATTTCTATTTAGACCCATGGTGCAGCTTTAAATGCACTGAAACTTATTCCTATTTATAGTAACTGTGACCCTGACTGTTGACTTAGTGACCTGATTTGCATTCCCATATGTTGTCTTATCACATGGAATAAGATGACCAAGTCTGAGATCAATCAAACAAATAGTGTATCTTTAAATGTATTGAAACTGAATTTCTATTTACAGTAACTAATGCCTTGACCACTGTTCTAGTGACCTGATTTGCAATCCCATGAGTTGTCTTGTCACAATGATTAAATTTACCAAGCTTGAGATCAATCAAACAGTGTGTCTTTAAATGCACGGAAACCAAATGCCAACAGACAGCCATTGGATGGACAGACAGATAATACACCCTTCTTCACAAGCTGAATTGTATTTAAATAAACATGGTATTGTCTTGCATTCTAAACAATCAGCTTAGATGACTGTTATTCAGCTTCAATATATATAAAAACATTCTGTGAAGTTTCAAGGTTTTTGATTTAAAACTGTAAGAGGAGTTGAGTTCACAAAGTAGGAACCCCCTGTTCAAAAAGGTGCTTAAAAGTGACTGAGTTTTAAAGTCTGGAAAAAATCTTGAAATATTTCCATAAAGTCAGGTGCACATCTTCAATATATATAGAAACAGTCTGTGAAGTTTCAAGGTTTTTGGTTGAAAACTGTAAGAGGAGTTGAATTCACAAAGTAGGAACCCCTAGTTCATAAACTTGCTAAAAGGTGACTAAGTTTCAAAGTCTGGAAAAATGGGAAAAAATCTTAAAATAATTCCATAAAGTCAGGTGCACATCTTCAATATATATAAAGAAACATTCTGTGAAGTTTCAAGGTTATTGGTTGAAAACTGTAGGAGGAGTTGAGTTCACAAAGTTGGTACCCTATTTTCCCCACCGGCCTGCATGACATTCACCGTACTATAAACCGGATTTGAACTCCATGCAACCGGCCAACTGTCCTTATAAACTTTAAATTGTCATACATGGCATAAGTAACAAGTGTACAAAAGTTTCATTACATTCTATCAAATGGTGTTTCAGAAATGCTGTTTACACAAGTTAGAATGTAAATGGTGTTTCAGAAATGCTGTTTACACAAGATAGGATGTAAATGGTGTTTCAGAAATGCTGTTTACACAAGTTTATTCATTAACTCTATAAATAACAAAGAAAATCACTGGACCATGAAAATAAGGTTACACTGATCTACTTTGTGGTACAACATGTAGAGCATCTAAAATTGTACCTATAAAACAAATTTCATTGAGATTTGTCAATTAGTTTCTTTTCCAGAGTGCAAAATCAGTAGTGTGTGACATCCTTATTATCTCCCTTTCTATTTCAACCAATCAGATGTGACCCCCAAAAGGCACAACTACATGTCATAGGGAACAAGTGTACAAAGTTTCATTACAATAATTTCTATCAAATGGTGTTTCAGAAATGCTGTTTTACAAAAGTTCAATAACTCTTAAAATTACAAAGAAAAACACCGGACCATGAAAATAAGGTCACAATGTCTGGCTTTATGGTACAACCATATAGTGCATCTAAAATTGTACCTATAAAACAAATTTCATTGAGATTTGTCAATTAGTTTCTTTTCTAGAGTGCAAAATCAGTAGTGTGTGACATCCTTATCACCTCCCTTTCTATTTCAACCAATCAGATGTGACCCCCAAAAGGCACAACTACATGTCATGGGGAACAAGTGTACAAAGTTTCATTACAATAATTTCTATCAAATGGTGTTTCAGAAATGCTGTTTTACAAAAGTTCAATAACTCTTAAAAACAAAGAAAATCAATGGACCATGAAAATAAGGTCACAATGTCTGACTTTATGGTACAAACATGTAGTGCATCAAAAATTGTACCTATAAAACAAATTTCATTGAGATCAGTCAATCAGTTTCTTTTCTAGAGTGCAAATTCAGTAGAGTGTGACATCGCTATCACCTCCCTTTCTATTTCAACCAATCAGATTGTGACCCCCAAAAGGCACAACTACATGTCATAGGAACAAGTGTACAAAATTTCATCACATGCCACAGAACTGTTTTTGAGCTATGCTGTTTACAAAAGTGTGGCAGAAAAAAGTTCATTTAATAACTCTTAAAATAACAAAGAAATCAATGGACCATGAAAATAAGGTTACAATGTCCGACTTTGTGGTACAACATGTAGAGCATCTAAAACTGTACTAATTTCATTGAGATTGGTCAATTAGTTTCTTTTCTAGAGTGCAAAATCAGTAGAGTGTGACATCGTTATTATCTTAATTCCTTTCTATTTAACCAAACAGATGTGACCCCCAAAAAGGCACAACTACATGTCATAGGGAACAAGCATACAAAATTTCAACACAGTCCATCTAACCTTTTTTGAGCAATGGTGTTTACTACGTTGGGGGTGACTTAATAAACAAGAGGCCCAATAGGGCCTTTATCGCTCACCTGGCACACCCTTATTTTGTTCTTTGCTTTTTCTTTTTAAGTATATCCAATCAGTAAAATGTAAACAAAATCACTACTAAAATCCTTATTTTCTATTATTTCAAGCACTCTTTATCATAAATTTCCTTTCAATTAGCCATGTACTTACAGAAGATTTAGGCTGAAATAGACCTTATTTGCATGTTACATAATTATTGCAAAAATGAAAACTTGTACAGAAAAACCCATTACATATGTTTTATCCCCCCATATCTATTTTCTGTTTCAATTTTCAACAATATTGGCACAAAAATAAGCCCATAATGGCCATTTTTAGAATTTTGCTTTTTATAGAAATGGCAGCCATCTTGGATTTCCTGACAGACAAGTTGGATACAATTTTGAATCTATACCACCCAAGGACCTTCCACACTCAATATCCTTTCAATTGGCCATGTACTTTCAGAGAAGAAGATTTTCAAAGATTTCCGCTAAAAATAGACCTTATTCACATATTACGTAATTATTGCACAAACGAAAAATTGTACAGAAAAACCCGTTAAATATGTTTTATCCCCTGGCATCTATTTTCAATGTTTTAAATATTAACAAAATCGGTACATAAATTAACCCATAATGGCCATTTTTAGATTTTTGCTATTTATAGTAATGGCAGCCATCTTGTTTTTCTGTCAGACATGTCGGATACAATTTTGAATCTATACAACACAGGGACCTTCCACACTCAATATCATTTCAATTGGCCATGTACTTTCAGAGAAGTAGATTTTCAAAGCTAAAAATAGACCTTATTTGCATATTACGTGATTATTGCCAAAACTAAAAATCCTACAGAGAAACCTGTTATATATGTTTAATCCCCCGACATTTATTTTCTATGTTTCAAATTTCAACAAAATCGGTACATAAATAAACCCATAATGGCCATTTTTTATTTTGCTATCTAGTAGCGGCAGCTATCTTGGATTTAGGGTGGACATGTTGGATACAATTTTTAATCTATTACATTTAAGGACCTTTCATACCAAATTTCATTTGAATTGTTATTCAAAGAGTTTCAGAGTTTTGCTTTTCGGTTGTTATTATTATTAATTTTATTAATTTATCATTGTACAGATTAGCTTTGGAAATATGAAGTCTTGTACTTCTGGCTAGTAACTTTTGGACCTGGCTAGTAAAATTTGGACTTGGCTAGTAAGTTTCAAACTAACTAGCCAATTGGCTAGTAAAACCTAAGGGCTGCTTGGAGCCCTGTATGTTTGGATGAATTTGCTTGATGCAGATTCCAAAGTGACATCATTAGCAACATTCAATCAATAATGACCATTACAGCAAAAAAGGAAAATGACTTTTGTAGTTTCTGATGACTGAGTGATGCTAAAGACACCTCTGATAAGATAAAAAATAAGAGAGTACATGAGAGGACTTTGACCTTTGGCCTTGAACCATATATCAAAATGATCATCATATCAATACCTACAATACTCATGTACATGCCTATTCAAAAAAGTAATAGCTTTCAAGATAATTATCAATCTAAGCCTTCTTATACAGTTATGACCTATGAACTTGAATCATATATCAAAATGGCTGTTATATCAATACCTACAATATTCTAATATACATGCCTATACAAAAAGCTAATAGTTTTCAAGATAATTAACAATTTAAGAAATCTTATGTTGCTATGACCTTGACCTTTAAACCAATGACCTTGAACCATAAATTAAAATCATCATCATATCAATACATACAATATTCTAATATAAAAATTTAATAGTTTTCAAGATAATTCATAATTCAAGCCATTTTCTGTGGCTATGACCTTGACCTCTGAGCCTTTGACCTTAAACCATATATCATAATGATTGTCATTCCAATACCTACAATAATTTAAGAAACATCTGTATAAAAAAGTTAAAAGTTTTTTAAGATACTTAACAATATAAGCTGTCTTATGCAGCTATGACCTTGACCTTTGAACCAATGACCTTGAACAATATATCAAAAAGATTGTTATATCAATACCTACAATATTCCAATATATATGCCTGTGCAAAAAGTTAATAGTTTTTGAGATATATTTACAAATATATTATTTAAAGCAATTTCCCGACTAACTGCCTTGTCATTTTCCTGTTTTGAGCCCCAATACTACCATTTGTGCAAATCTATAACTAGATGATCTGAGAATAATATATATATAATACCTAAGGTATACCTCTTAAACATTCTGAGCAGAAGATTCTCACTATTTCCCCCCTTTATGGGGTCCCAAGGGGACATAACTCCTTAATTTGTGGAAATCTGAAAGGCCTCCATTTTACAAGGCATGATGGTAGCCAAGTTTCAATAATTTGGCTCAGTGGTATTAGAGGAGAAGATTAAAATGTAGAAAGTTTACGATGCACAATGGACGACAGATGATGGATCTCAATAGCTCATCAGAGGTTTCAGCTCAGGTGAGCAAAACACCACAAAACAGTAAATATTATATAAAATGACAGAAAAAGAAAGACAACAAGAAGTTTCCAAACAATAACAGGATTTTTTTTTTAGTGAAACCAGTACTTCTACTGCTGTGAGTCAGTAAATGAAAGTCCTATTCAGATTCAGGAAAAAATAGAAAAGGAGTGAAAGCTGGCCCAAAACTCGGACAGAAACAGCGAAGGCAACTATAATAAATGAAATCTAAAGTCAGTTACTGTCTGAAAGGTAATCAGAAGATTTTGATTTTGTAGCACTTGTGCCACTTGTAACATGCCAGATCAGTGCAAATTTCGGGCATCAAATTATGAAAATACCTGTATTTCTCAAATTGTCAAGATGGACTTCTGTGTAAATACTGTGAACTTTTTGCTTCTTCTATCTCTAATAGGGATATTGAAATTTAAAAATGAAAAAAAAAAGACCGAATGATTTTTAACAAGTCTATAGAAAGTAAATAAAATCTTTGACTGAATCTCGACAATCTAGGTCATTATTCCAAATTAACCCTCAGAGGTCTCAGGGCTGTTGTTCTGGTTAATTTGGGGCCGAAATTTGGCCCCATTCCCAACGCCGAAAACATACGTTTTTTTCCTAAAATTATGGCAATTTACCAATTGACAACAGTGGTCCTGACATAAATACGTAAATAAGATCAAGTAATAAAAAACAAGAGGCCCAAGATGGCCCTAATTTGCTCACCTGAGTTTAAATGTAACATTAACATATTTTAACATGTAACATATTTTAAATGTACTTGATAATACCTGGTTAAGTCATAACATGTTGCCTCAATAGAAGTGGTTTCAGATAACATTATTTTTATTGTTTTGATTTTTAGGTATATAGGTCACTGTGACCTACTTTTGGTAGCAAAAGTGACCAGAAACACAAATGAGAATGGCAATGGTCTAAAGTGCGTTTGACTAATATGAATGAAATGTGACCAGTAGAGTCTGAGAAGAAGTATGGATGGATGTATGGATGGATGGCAGAGTTCCTATCCATAACAAAAAAAATTCAAGGATTTAGCTGAATCTACATATCAGTATCACATGTATTTCAAAAATAATAATTCACTAAAAAGTAAAAATTCATAACATCTCTTCCATGCACCATTGTAAGTCATAAAATTCAGAAATTTAAAAAAAAAAAAAAAAAAAAAAAGTGGCCTCACTGGGATTTGAACCCTCAAACCTTGGGTTGCTAGAATTGAAAAAGAAAAAGGTAGAAAAAAGCGACTTGTATTTTACAGAATTTCATGGAAATTGTTAAACATTTGTTTCTTCACATAAGAAAATGATGTTTGGAAAAAGAGATTACCTAAATTTATTAATATTGCAATTTTGGTAAAAAGTACATTTGTGTACTACCCATAATCCTTCGATGTTTTCGGACCCTCTATGTTTTGGACACCCTAATTTTTAAATTTTAATAATTTTTAAATTTCCTCTAAATTCGGACAGCAATTTTTTACCTCTAAATACGGACACGTTTTTGCTGAAATGCAGTTGCAGCATGTGATACAGAGCGCTTGAAATAAAGATTTAATATAAATCAAGAAGAAACTTCATTGTTTTCAATTACAGTGGAGTTCAGCTATAACAAAGTCCAGGGGACAGCTTAATGAACTTCGTTATAGGCATATTTCGTTTTAAACAATTTTCCAGCCCCAGTATCGTTTTGTAGAATGCAGAGACGAGTTATCTCCCTTCGTCAATGCCGGAAGTAGAGGACGATAAAAGACATTAAAGCTAATATATGGTTAATGCTAATATTTTTTTATAAAAAATTAAATATAATTTATCAATTATGATTTTTTGTTTAAGATAATCAATTATAATCGCGAACCGTCATAAATATAACATGTATTTTTTAAGCATTGAACCATCCATTAGCTTTAGTAGCCGGTAAAGTTCTATCTGTTGTATTTTCAGTAAACTCAAAAAAAAAAAAAAAAAAAACTCCAGATAAAAATTAGTTAATTCAATCAATATTTCTTTCTCACAATCTGATACGTATTTTTTATAACATTAAATTAATCCAAATTGTTGAAAACATGTGACTTTAATCCGTTGCAAAAATTTATTGGAAAATTTTATATCTCTTTAAATGTCACAATGTAAATCCATGTTACTTTTCGGAAAATAATTTAAATCCGTTTAAAAGCCACATTCTGAACACTTATCACTAACACATGCTAAAAAAGTCGTTAATATTTGACGTTTCACAAATTTTCGGCTGCATAAAAATATTTCTAAATCCGACAAACTGTCATATATTTTTTCACTCACATCCTCCTGGGTATCCAAATAAGGTCTCCATTTTGTAAATGATTCATAGGCACTTTCCCTATTTATTTACGAAATAATTAAACTGTCACACACATTTCATTCATTAAAATAACTTTTCACAAGCTTCACTAAACCCTCGGCATGCCTCTCGTTAAGTTCAGTAAGTTTTGAATAAACACATGAAGGTATAACATCAAAGATGTTACTTTCGGTGTATAGGTGATTTAACACCTATGATCCTATCATGACATCCACCCTTACTGTCTGGTCAGTTACATGTTTTGAAGTAGTTTCTTTTTAATCTTTTGTCGATGGTAAGTCATAATTAGGATCAATTTTAGTGACTGTGTTATACACCATATGTTTACCGTTCTATTTTTTTCACGGGACGTGAAATTTACTACGTTATAGGCTTTTTTCGTTATAGGCCAATTCGTAATAAGCAATTCAATTAAACATAAATTATATAGTAAATTGGTCTGGGAATTTTTTCTAATTCGTTATAGGCCTAAATTCCTTACATCCGTCTTCATTATAGATGAACTCCACTGTATTTAAACAATAAATTGTTGTTTTCACACATTTATTTCATTGTGTATTGGCGCCATTGCATCGTAACCTGACACAGGTATGTGCAATGTATTTAAGTTTTTAAGTAAACTCAATAAAATCATACCTTAAATAAGTGCTTTAATTTTCTATGAAAGTTGAGTAAAATTATTGTTTACTGCCGAGAAAATCATGTAAGACAGAATCTTGTCGGTACACTAGTTCAAGTGACGTTTTTCACTTAATAATCTCATTTAGTTTTTGTTATGGGAATTCCCGATATGACCATGTGATTGTTCCAGCCGACAGACACGATAAAAAAATGCCTTTCTAAGATGAGAATTACATTAAAATATGTTTGAAATATGATTTAAAATAATTTTATTTTTTAACCTTTTATTTGCGGGAATCGGGACTTGTTCCATCTTTGCATTGCAATTTCCTAAAATGTACACACATACATGGAGGCCTATGCGTGTTAAAATATTGAATGTTTGATTGAAACGAAATTCTCTGAACTTCATTCACAAATAATGTAACACACGAAGAATAATAAAAATTTGACTGCAGACAATTACAAATAGAAAGCGGCATGTTGGTGCACCTCAAACGTTGGGAGTTAATGAAAAAAGTCACATCGTTTACTTGTAAACAAATGGCGACCTCGATGTGTATTACTTACAGTATCATGATTATTGATCAACAAACACTTTAAAAAATAATAATTAATGAAATAAACAACACAAAAGGTGAAATCTATTTGTATTTTATTTAAAACTTTAATTCACCATTGATTTATGCATGGAAATCACTGTTGATAATGTGTTAAAATGCCGAGAGGTAACCGGGGTAATTACAATGTATAAAAAATAAACACAAAAACATGTAACCTTATTTTTCACAAAATTGTTGGAATTCACAGACTTGGTTTATAAGATGCTTTAGATTCCAAATATCAAACCAGATTTTATCTCAGTGAAGTGGTTTTTGAGAAGAAATTTTTTTTAGGTTTTCAACTATTTAGGTCAATGTAGCTATGGCAACCTAAAAAGAAAACAATTCAAAAATTTCTTCATTTTGATGTCAGTGTTTCAGTTGAGAGTTCCAACGATGTTAGCATTGAAACAAAGGATTCAGTTGATTCTTTAAGCCATATCAATAGCGAATCAGATACTGGCAGTAAATCTGATGAACCAGTAACAAAAGTTTTTGTACAGGATAGCAGACTGTTTACTAGTCAGAAACATGAAATAAATTACCCTTGGCTTTACTTTAGTGCAGCAAGAGGGAAATATTTATGCAAATTGTTACCAAGCCTCGCTCAAGTCTGAGTTAAAATAGTGTTGACTGTATCATAAGAATTGTAACAGTGGGTCAAAATTCTCTCATTGATTTTCAGTTACGCAAAGCCGTGAACAAATTTAGAGATTTGAAAAATAGAGAAATTGACTTAATTGTTAAAATAGGACAGATGTAACACAGAGTTTTCTCTTAATTCTTTGCACATTTATTTGTTCATGAAGCTTTGTTTAGTTGTAATATAACCCTGTATTTTCTACAGAAATGTTGTACATCATACTTCAACTTTTCCCAAAATGGTATAAAATGCCACTAATTTTCCCAATTCCACGGGCCCCGGCCCAAGTACCAAAAAGGTGTGCGACAGCCCTCGGTCTTTTCCTAAAATACCCCAAATTCCTGTCCTTCAATGCTTTCAGACATCCTTACTTTGAAATTGCAATATTTTTTAAATTTCCTCTTTTTCGGACGGCAATTATTTGTCTATAATTCCGGACATGATTTTGCTGGAATTCAGGTGGAGCATATGATACAGAGTGCTTTTTAATAAAGACTGAATAGAACCAAGAGCAAACATCGTTGCTCTTATTCTGTATGAAAGTGAGAGTTGATTAAAATTAATGTCCATTGCTGAGAAAACCGTGCATGACAACTCCTGTCGGTACACCATTTCAACATCAAACACATTTTTTCTGATGAAATTAGGAAGTGACGTTTTCAATTAATTTCATTGGATGAGAAAAAATGACGAATCCCTCTGGTCAAGGATTCCAGAAAATGAATGATTTAATGTCCAAACCGACACATGTCGATATTGCTGTTATTGCTAATTTGGTTATATACACGGGCAAGTCTAGTTACCATTAACAGTTATGTCAACTTATGACGGTGTCCCAAAATTGGAAGAATATACACAGACAAGAAGAAGTTTTCCCGTACATGGCATACGGAACAGTCCGAACAGTCTGTGACCTATTTCTGCAATGCAAACTATACCCTCTATATTTCATTTATGACATTCTTTTTTATTCTTTAATAAATATTTTTTATTTTTGTTCTCTATATATTTTTATTTACAGAGTCGTTGTTGTTCATTTATCTATTCATACATGTTTTCAATGCAGTTGATATGCAAATTTCCACACCGGAAAAAAGCGAATCACTCCGCAACTCTGTGTGTAGGGGAAGCAGTTTTATTTATTCATTTATTCTTTATTTATTTATTTTTTGTCCATGTTACTTTCTTTTCTTCTCTAAAATGTGTGATTCGAAATTGAATTAAATAAAACCAGAAATGCATTTGTAACACCCAGATTGTGCTGTGCTGTGCTGTAAAGGTCTACTTCTTTGGTACGCAAGTATACAGTAGTGCTCAAGAAAACTGACATAGTTACCCTGCGTTAGTTACTAATTACCAAACAACGACATAACTAGAAAAGTCTTTGACTTTCCTACGTAAAAAAAGTGTATTGTCATTTATGTGTAATCTGGTCTTTTCACACTTGTTATAATGTTACAACCCTAACACATTTGTATTAAAATTAGTTGTATACTTTATTATCAGACTGTGAAAGATCAAAACCCATGCCAAACACTAACCTTGTACAATGTCTAGAAGTCTTTACGTACTTACCTGGCACCCATGTAGGAGGTGAGGCTACAGCATTACTAGCACTAATTCTATGAGCGAATTTGATTAATTCCTCTGATGATATCTTCTTGTTGTTAGCTTTGTTTATAGCCTCAAGTTTCTGTTTAGCTTGATATATTGCTGTCGACTGAAAAAAAAGCCAATAAATATATATGGCAAGCAAATTGCACAATAAATCGAAAAACCTACATTTACGCCGTAAAACCTGGTTTTGTAGTCATTAAACCTACTTTTTCCGTTGTAAAACCAGGTTTTGTGCCAATAAACCTAATTTTGCAATCCCGAATTTGATTTATGATTTATGTACAATTTGCACCGTAAAACTAGGTTTTATAATCTGAATGCAGGTTTTCAAGTTGAATTACATTTGCATTTGTAAATGTGAATTTCCGTTGCAAAACCAGGTTTTACCACAATTATTGTTCATTTTTAAAGAAAATATACATTTACGACCGTTAATAAAATTTAGAATCATAAAATCTGGTTTTACGAACATCCATTAAATTAGCCAATGAGGTTGCTGGTTACAAATGGCTTAGTGGCACGCTAATTGATGTGTTTTTCAAAAATTAACAAAAATTGAGAGTGCATGTGACTAAACAAGAGGCCCAATAGGGCTGGTATCACTCACCTGGCACACCCTTATTTTGTTCTTTGCTTTTTTTTTTAAATATATCCAATCAGTAAAATGTAAACAAACTCACCAGCAATATCCTTATTTTTCTATTATTTCAAGCACTCTTTATCATAAATTTCCTTTCAATTGGCAATGTAATTTCAGAAGATTTAGGCTGAAATAGACCTTTTTGCACGTTACATAATTATTGCAAAAATGAAAAATTGTACAGAAAAACCCATTAAATATCTTTTATCCCCAACATCTAGTTTCTATGTTTTAAATTTCAACAAAATCAGTACATAAATAAACCCATAATGGCCATTTTTAGATTTTTGCTATTTATAGTACTGGCAGCCATCTTGGATTTCCAACAGACATGTCTGATACAATTTTGAATCTATACCACCCAAGGACCTTCCACATTCAATATCATTTCAATTGGCAATGTACTTTCAGAGAAGAAGATTTTCAAAGATTTCGGCTAAAAATAGATCTTATTTGAATATTTCATAATTATTGCACAAACGAAAAAAAGTACAGAAAAACCCGTTATATATGTTTTATCCCCCAATATCTATTTTCTATGTTTCAATTTTCAACAATATTGGCACATAAATAAGCCAATAATGGCCATTTTTAGATTTTTGCTATTAATAGAAACAGCAGCCATCTTGGATTTCCAACAGACATGTCGGATAAAATTTTGAATCTATACCACCAAGGACCTTCCACACTCAATATCATTTCAATTGGCCATGTACTTTCAGAGAAGAAGATTTTCAAAGATTTCAGTTAAAAATAGAACTTATTTGAATATTACATAATTATTGCACTAACAAAAAATCATACAGAAAAACCCATTATATATGTTTTATCCCCCGACATCATTTTTCTATTTTTAAATTTCAACAAAATCAGTACATAAATAAACCCATAACGGCCATTTTTAGATTTTTGCTATATATAGTAACGGCAGCCATCTTGGATTTCTGACAGACATGTCGGAAAAAATTTTGAATCATACTACAAAAGGACCTTCCGCACTCAATATCCTTTCAATTGGCCATGTACTTTCAGAGAAGAAAATTTTCAAAGCTAAAAATAAACCTTATTTGAATATTACGTAATTATTGCAAAAACTAAAAATCGTAAAGAGAAACCTGTTATATATAATTAATCCCCCGACATCTATTGTCTATGTTTCAAATTTCAACAAAATCGGTACATAAATGAATCTGTAATGGCCATTTATAGGTTTTTGCTATTTATAGTAAGGCAGCCATCTTGGATTTAGGACGGACATGTCGGATACAATTTTTAATCTATAGCAACTAAGGACATTTCATACCAAATTTCATTTGAATTGGTCTATTGATTTCAGAGAAGAAGATTAAAGTTTACGCATGCACACATGCACACACGCACACTTTACCATTCCATAAGCTCACCCTGGCTTTGCCAGGTGAGCTAAAGAATGTTATGTATGTGAAATGGCTTTATACCAAATTTGAACCAAATTGTATGATATATAAATGTGTATCAATCAGCCTTTTATTATTTTTTGCTATTTATAATAACGGTGGCCATTTTGGATGCCACAGTTTGTGCAAACTTCAATCTGCATCAAGTTTACGGACGCACGGACGCAGGCACACATGCATGCTTTACCATTCCATAAGCTCACCCTGGCTTTGCCAGGTGAGTTAAAAAAAAATCCAGAAAGATAAGTAAAATAATTAAGCCATTATTAATACATGTTTTAATGACAGTACAATCTAGAGGCAAAAAAGATTAAATGCATCACACTTCGGACACTTCTTATTTATTTTCAAAAGCTATGCTTTATTAAAAGTTTATTAAAAATGCACAATTCAAAATGTTAAATGTGTGATATACTTAAACTTATGTACAAGTTTGGTTTGTAGGGGGTGGATACGACGTTTTTTTTTTTTGCAAATTCTAAATGCATAATATGACATGGCATTTTTAATAATACTTTTTTACGGATTGTAATAAAAGAAATATTATTATTTAAAAGTTTTTATGTTAATGAATTAGTACAAAATTAAAGTTTTAGGCTGATTGCAATCTAATACTTTGTTTTTGTATTTTTAATTTTTAAATAAAATAAATAAATAAATAAAAAATAAATAAATAAATAAATAAATAAATAAATAAATAAATAAATAAATAAATATAAGATGGGATAGAAAATAAAATATGATAAAAAAATAAAAATAAAATAAAATAAAATAAAATAAAATAAAATAAAATAAAATAAAATAAAATAAAATTTAAAAACAATAAAATAAATTGAAGTATGTTTAGCTTTAAATTGAACCTAGGATTTTTATATTCCCTAGTGAACACAAATATTCTTTCCCTTGTAACAACAAACTTGAATTGTTAGAAATATTATTATGATTATTATTATTATTATTTTTATTATCCATTGACTTAATAGGGTAGACTCTATGGAAATTGTAAGAATTTCAGAAACTTTGGCAAAAAAAAAAATCATTTTAACACTAAAATTTATTAATCATTTATTTTCATTTACTTTATGGTATGCAGTAGAGTAAAAGTAGCAGTAAAATAGTTTATTAATGTGTCACATATCATAATTCAATAATTTTTAACAGTTTGTACAAAAAAAGACATTAAATTATTGTGACACCCTGCCTAAAACACATACGAGACACAATTTGATTAACAAATATTGATTAAAATACAACGTCGAAAATAGAGAAAATTTAAAACTACATATTTTATGACTTTTAAACATAAAATTAGGAGTTTTAGCTAAAAGAGTTTGTGCAATAGATTAGCTTAGAATTTCAACTGGCATTCCTATTTTCTGTTAAAGTAATGATGAAAAATTACTTATCCGAAAATGAATCACAACTTGAAGGTTCTTTTTCAAATGTCAAAGATATAATCAATTTTTATGTATCTGACAAATGTCAAAGATATAATCAATTTTTATGTATCTGACAAATGTCGAAGATAAAATCAATTTTAATGTATCTGACAAATGTCAAAGATATAATCTTTTTTTATGTATTCGACAAATGTCAAAGATATAATCAATTTTTATGTATCTGACAAATGTCAAAGATATAATCAATTTTTATGTATCTGACTAATGTCGAAGATATAATTAATTTTTAATATGTATCTGACAAATGTCAAAGATATAATCAATTTTTATGTATCTGACTAATGTCAAAGATATAATCAATTTTTATGTATCTGACTAATGTCAAAGATAAAATCAATTTTTATGTATCTGACAAATGTCAAAGATATAATCTTTTTTTATGTATCTGACAAATGTCAAAGATATAATCAATTTTTATGTATCTGACAAATGTCAAAGATATAATCAATTTTATGTATCTGACAAATTAATACTTAGAGCATATGTTTTGTAAAAGCTAGGCAACCAATGCCTGAGAAGGTCACAATTTGTTCATCAGATTTGCCGTTTCTGGTACAAAAAAATATGACTATATGCCAAATACATTACTCATAAGACTGTCTACTGCTTTCCCAAATAATGATAAACCATCTGACATCTGACATCTAGGTCCCAGTCATTATTTTTTTCTGCATACATCACTACATCATCTTTATCAATTTACTACTTTCAATTATGTAAGATACTACTTCTAATACTGTCATGATGTCACACCTAGGTAACTCATAAGATGTTTCACTTCATGATCAAGGTAAGGTTAAAAATTGTGAATTTCATACTGCTATAACTTTTTTTATTCTGTTACCAATTTTGATTCAGTTTCTGAAATTGTTATACATGTATTTAAATGGTATATAAACATTTATGCTAAAAGATTTTTGGTTACAGGTACCCTTTAAAGGAAAAGCAAACAATGTACTTATAAAATAACAACATGTATATTACCAATATTGTTTCAGCTTCTTTGAGGTTTTTCTGCAGATTTTTAATGTCTAGATCTCTGTTTGATACCTCCAACTTCAATTCATCTACTGTTTTCTGTATTTCTGCTTGATCAGCAGCTAAAATAAAAGGATGACAACAAAATTATGGTTGCTTTCATTGCCACATTCTAATACTAGGATGCAAACTTCTATCCAGAGTTATGTGAAGTGTAGGCCTATATTGGCCATAAAATCTTTAATGTCATGCACCCATATTTCAATAATTCCTGCAGTGACAATATGAATATTATTGTTTTTTTTTTTCAATTCATAACTTCTGAATATTAAATTTTTTCAGATTAGATCAGTTTTTATTGAACTTTAAGTGTGTGCATTGAAAAAAACATGGCATTTTTAATCATTTTAGATAAAACAACAGGCCCATCAGCCTAACATTCACCTGAGTAAATGCCCAAAATTGTTTGTGAAGTGCAATCGACAATTTATTAAGTACAGAAACTTTCCAAGATTTCTCAAGTTAAGAACTGTCACCATACTTAATTAAAAATATCTAGTCATGTTTCATCTTTAAGTAGCCATAAAGTAACTGTAGAACAATGAATAAGTTCCAAATCATTAACCCTTCAGTATACTTATGGAAATATGTGCTTGAACTTTGAACCTATGACCTTGAACCATATATCAAAATGATTGTCAGTTCAACACCTATATATATAAATATACCAGTAAACATTAAATTTACACTCAATTGTCTCTTAAAAGCCAAAAGCATGTGTCAATGTTTACATCCCAAATTTTGTCTTTGCAAGTGTGCTGCTCCCATTTTGGCCTTGTCACAACTCTATGTACCCTTACCTAATCCTCCACCTTTTTCTCCTCCCTGGCATTAGGACTGCCGTAATTCAACCTTGGCAGGACTGTGTATTGCTACCTTTTATTCTATTCCTCTGTTCTACCCAGTTTATCTTTTCCACTTTTGATCCTGGTCTATGTGGTTAAATTATACATTAGGGCCGTAACCTAGATTTTACACTCATCATTCAAAAGAAATCAACTGAAGTCTAATTTTTTACAGCAAAATTGAATGAATTGAACTAAAGACAAAATAATAAAAAACTAATACTGAGCTGTCTAGTAGTAAGTTAACAAGGAGGTAACTTTTACAATTTTAAAAAATAAACTACCTATTCTTAAATTTTCTTTAATCTCTTTATCTTTCATCACCAGAAGGTCCATCAGTTTTACTGTGTCTGGGGCATCTGGTCTCTGTTGACCTTTAGGTGTGCTCATTACATCACATAGTTCTCTGCAAATTAAGGTATGATAAATTAATAATCCTCAGTTAGTAATACATGTGATTAATTTTTTTTACTGATCAACCTGCTTTATATTTACAGCCTGTAGATCTAACTTATATATTAACTGCTATAACAAGATGTTAAATCCTGACCCATTTCATAATACTCTGGCTGCTACAAATTAAAAGTAAATAACAATAATAAGGTCAATTTCTTTCAAATACAGATAATATATATTTACATGCTAAATTCAAAATTTCACAAAAAAAAAAAATAATAATAATAAAAAAACTAAAAATAAAATAATAATAATTAAATAGATAAATAAAAAATGAATAAATAAAACAAGAGGCCCATGGGCCTTAACGCTCACCTGAGAAAATGCCAAAAAACTTGCAAAGAACTTAATTACAAAAACTTTACAAAATTCCTCAAGTTTGGAAATCCAGCAATGATTAATCAGAAATATCTAGTCACATTTCATTTCTAAATAGCTTATATGCATGATTTAAATAGTACAATGAATAGGTACAAAAGGAGGTCTTGGTTTGATAAACTTAAATATATCCCAAATTTTTCAACAATAGACGACATGTTCCTTATAAACTTTATTTGCATGTTACATAACTATTGCAAAAATGAAAAATTGTACAGAAAAACCAATTACATATGTTTTATCCCCAACATCTAGTTTCTATGTTATAAATTTTAAAAAAATCAGTAAATAAATAAACCCATAATCGCCATTTTTAGATTTTTGCTATTTATAGTAATGGCAGCCATCTTGGATTTCTGACAGACAAGTTGGATACAATTTTGAATTTATACCACCCAAGGACCTTCCACACTCAATATCCTTTCAATTGGACATGTACTTACAGAGAAGAAGATTTTCAAAGATTTCGGCTAAAAATAAACCTTATTTGCATATTACGTTATTATTGCACAAACAAAAAATTGTACAGAAAACCTGTTATATATGTTTAATCCCCCAACAAATATTTTCTATGTTTCAAATTTCAACAAAATCAGTACATAAATGAACCCATAATGGCCATTTTTAGATTTTTGCTATTTATAGTACTGGCAGCCATCTTGGATTTCCGACAGACATGTCGGATACAATTTTGAATCTATACCACCCAAGGACCTTCCACACTCAATATCCTTTCAATTGGCCATGTACTTTCAGAGAAGAAGATTTTCAAAGATTTCGGCTAAAAATGAACCTTATTTGCATATGACGTAATTATTGCACAAACAAAAATCATACAGAAAAACCTCATATATGTTTTATCCCCAACATCTATTTTCTATGTTTCAAATTTCAACAAAATATGTACATAAATAAACCCATAATTGCCATTTTTCGATTTTTGCTATTTATAGTAACAGCAGCCATCTTGGATTTCCAACAGACATGTCGGATACAATTTTGAATCTAAACCAACCAAGGACTTTCCACACTCAATATCCTTTCAATTGGCCATGTACTTTCAGACAAGAGGATTTTCAAAGATTTTGGCTAAAAATAAACCTTATTTGCATATTACATAATTATTGCACAAATGAAAAATCATACGGAAAAAACCGTAATATATGTCTTATACCCCGACATCTTATTTCTATGTTTCAAATTTCAACAAAATCAGCACATAAATAAACCCATAATGGCCATTTTTAAGATTTTTGCTAATTATAGTAATGGCAGCCATCTTGGATTTCTGACAGACATGTCGGACACAATTTTGAATCTATACCACCCAAGGACCTTCCATACTCGATATTATTTCAATTGGCCATGTACTTTCAGAGAAGAAGATTTTCAAAGCTAAAAATAAACCTTATTTGAATATTACGTAATTATTGCAAAAACTAAAAATCGTAAAGAGAAACCTGTTATATATAATTAATCCCCCGACATCTATTGTCTATGTTTCAAATTTCAACAAAATCGGTACATATATGAATCTGTAATGGCCATTTATAGGTTTTTTCTATTAATAGTAAGGCAGCCATCTTGGATTTAGGACGGACATGTTATTTGCATATTATGTAATTATTGCAAAAACTAAAAATCGTACAGTGAAACCCGTTATACATGTTCAATCCCCCGACATCTATTTTCTCTGTTTCAAATTTTAACAAAATTGGTAAATAAACCTGTAATGGCCATTTATAGTAATGGCAGCCATCTTGGATTTAGGATGGACATGTCGGATATAATTTTTAATCTATAGCAACTAAGGACCTTTCATACCAAATTTCATTAGAATTGGCCTATTGGTTTCAGAGAAGAAGATTAAAGTTTACGCATGCACACATACACACACGCACGCTTTACCATTCCATAAGCTCACCCTGGCTTTGCCAGGTGAGCTAAAGAATGTTATGTATGTGAAATGGCTTTATACCAAATTTGAACCAAATTGTATGATATATAAATGTGTATCAATCAGCCTTTTATTATTTTTTGCTATTTATAATAACGGTGGCCATTTTGGATGCCACAGTTTGTGCAAACTTCAATCTGCATCACCTAGGGACCTTGCACACCAAATTAGGTTCAAATAGGTCCAGTAGTTTTTGAGGAGAAGATTTTCAAAGAATTAACTAAATATAGCACCTTATTTGAGTATTCTGCTAATAGCGACCTAATAAAAAATGTTTATGAAAAACCTGTTACATATGTTTAATGGCTATGCATCTACTATTAACCAAATTTGAACTAAATCAATTGATAAATAAACATGTATCAGCCATTTATCACTTTTTGCTATTTATAGAATGGTGGCCATCTTGGATGCCTCACACACCAAATTAGGTTCAAATAGGTCCAGTAGTTTCTGAGGAGAAGATTTTCAAAGAATTGGCTAAATATAGCACCTTATTTGAATATTCTGCTAATAGCGACCCAATAAAAATGTTTCTGAAAATCCCATTATACATGTTCAATGGCTATGCACCTACTTTCTATATACCAAATTTGAACTAATCGGTTGTTAAATAAATGTGTATCAGCCATTTATCACTTTTTGCTATTTATAGTAACGGCGGCCATCTTGGATACCACATGAAGTTGACTTGTGCACACTTTAATCTGCATCACTATATCAATTCCTACAATATTCTAATATACATGCCTATACAAAAAGTTAATAGTTTTCAAGATAATTAGCAATTTAAGTCTTCTTTTGCAGCTGTGACCTTGACCTTTGAACATATAACCTTGAACCATATATCAAAATGATCATTTTCACAATACCTACAATGTTCTTATATACATGCCTATACAAAACGTAAATAGTTTAAAAAAAGATAATAAGCAATTTAAGTCTTCTTTTGTAGCTGTGACCTTGACCTTTCAACCTATGACCTTGTACCATATATCAAAATGATCGTCATTTCAATACCTACAATATTCTAATATACATGCCTATACAAGAAGTTAATAGTTTTCAAGATACTTAGTAACTTAAGTTTTTTTTCTTTTTTGCAGCTGTGACCTTGACCTTTCAACATATGACCTTGTACCGTATCTCAAAATAACTGTTGTCACAATACCTACAATATTCTAATCAGCGCTCCAGAAATGCCGGCAGTGTCAACCGGCGATTTTTTAGAAAATTAGTAAAACAAGATTTTCAATGCCAATATTTGCGTCCTTAGTAACAACTCCCCCCCCCCCTCACTTTCCTTCCCGACCGTTGCACGATTTTGTCTGTGTTTGTAATGTCAGTTTCTTTAATTGTTTAATATTTGATAGTTTACAGTAATAGGAAGCCTTGAATAATATAATTATCTATAACCTAATGTATAATGAACATTTCAAGTCACCAACTGTATATAATAAAGATCAGAGACACCTAAATGGTGGTCTTACGTCATTTCCGGTTGATTTTCTTTCTCGTGGTATCTATCCTTCAATGATCAGAGCAACACCAATTGAGTAAAAAATTCGGTTATTTAGAAGAATTCAATAAATCTATAGCCTATCAGGACTGGTTTTTGTTTGAAAGCAAAAAAAAAAAAAAATAAAATAAATAAATAAATAAATAAACTGTACTACTTTTGTTTGTCATTTTCCGGCGAACCTTGTTACTTTCCGAGCATCGATGGCATGCAAATGAGAGGCTTAGCATAGGGTGAATTGATATTCTTTTTCTTAATAAACATTAATAACAAGAGGCCCATGGGCCTTAACGCTCACCTGAGGAAATATCCAAAAACTTACAAAGAACTTAAATACAAAAAGTTCACAAAATTCCTCAAGTTTGGAAAATCCTGCAATAATTAATCAGAAATGTCTAGTCACATTTCATCTTTTATAGCTCATATGCACCATTTAACTATAGTACAATAGATAATTTCCAAATCATTAACCATATGGTTATGCAGCCATGATTTTGACCTTTGAACATGTGAACTTGAACCTTATATCAAAATGGTCTTAATATCAATACGTACAATATTCTAATAAACATGCTTGTACAAAATGTTTATAGTTTTCAAGATAATTAGCAATTTAAGTCTTCTTTTGCAGCTGTGACCTTGACCTTTCAACATATGACCTTGTACCATATATCAAAATGATTGTTGTTGCAATACCTACAATATTCTAATATATATTCATATACAAAAAATTAATAGTTTTCAAGATAGTTAGCAATTTAACTCTTCTTTTGCAGCTGTGACCTTGACCTTTCAACATACGACCTTGTACTATATATCAAAATGATTGTTGTCGCAATACCTACAATATTCTAATATACATGCCTATACAAAAAATGAATAGTTTTCAAGATAATTAGCAATTTAAGTCTTCTTTTGCAGCTGTGACCTTGACCTTTCAACATATGACCTTGTACCATATATCAAAATGATCATTGTCACAATACCTACAATATTCTAATATATAGGTATATATATATATTCTAATATCTATATACATGCCTATACAAAATGTTAACAGTTCTCAAGATAATTCACAATTTCTGTACAAGTATGCAGCTATGACCTTGACCTTTCAACATATGACCTTGTACCATATATCAAAATGATCATTGTCACAATACCTACAATATTCTAATATACATGCCTATACAAAAAGTTAACAGTTTTCAAGATAATTCACAATTTCTGTACAAGTATGCAGCTATGACCTTGACCTTTCAACATATGACCTTGAACCATATATCTAAATGATTTTCATATCAATACCTACAATATTCTAATATACATGCCTATACAAAAAGCTTAAAGTTTTCAAGTATTTGCACAATTTTAGTATTCATAAGCCAAAAATAAAATTTTAGGGGCAACAACTTATACATGGATTATCATATAGTTATGAAACTTGGTACCTTTTTCAATTTTGTCATGGGGAACATTTTAACAATGTTTTGAATTCATATATCTCTTAAAATTTGCAAGAAAATTGCCTAAAACTGCATAAATCACAAATTAGGTCATGACCTTGATTTGTGACCTTGACCCTTATTTAAAGGTCATTTCAAGAAAAAGTCAAAACTGAAAACCCCATGTCAATATCTTTTCAAATAGTCAAGTTATAACAATTTTAAGCCATTTTACGAAATTTTTAAAATTAAAGGCAAAAACACGTAACCCATTTTTCGACCAAATTTCACGAAATGAACAAACTATAGGCTTAAGACCCTAGAGAAGCCAAATATCACATCAGTTTTTGAGAAGAAGATTTTTTAAGATTTTTGGACCACGGCCCTTGACATTCATTTTCTAAAATTTCATTTCTTTTAGCTGTAAATAAACGGAATCCTCTGACCGGTTGGTCAGTGTTTTACGATGGTAATTATGAACTGGATCATGCGCACAGATGTACGGAAAAACCCTAGAATCGAAGGTGAAACATGACAGATTGCATTAATTGTCCTTCATTAATATCCAGATTATTTGAAACCGTATTATGTATCCCTTACTAAGTCACAAATGACAAATTCAACGAAGTTCTGTGTTTAATTTATCCTATTTCACCGTTTTGAAAGTTGTGTTTAAATGACCCGGATTTTGATGACGTAACCATGTTCTAATATTAAATCCCAAATGCTGCATCTCGCTGTAATTTCTGTATTTATTCGAGTTTTTATCGTTGAACCAAATGTAAAATTGTTCATTAGGAACATCATTAATTAGATAAGCACCGTTTTAATTTTTTCTTTGGAAAACTTAATGCAGCTTTAAAGCTGCATTTAGTTTTTCAATTTCTGATTTTTTATTTTATTTTTTTTTTCTAAAAATATATTTTTTAAAATTAGTTAACTTTTAATCATGATCCGTGAAATTCATTTTCTAAAACTTCATTCCTTTTAGCTATAACTAAACTGAATCCTCTAACCGGTTGGTCAATGTTTAACGATGATTATTATGAGCTGGGAGCATGCACACGGACCAACAAAATCGAAAGTGAAACCTGACAAATTGTATTAATTGTCTGTCATTAATATCCAGATGTATTCGCAATGGTGTTATGTATCCCTTACTAAGGCACAAATGACAAATTCAATGAAGTTCTATGTTTAATTTATTGTATTTCACTGTTTTGTAAGTTGTGTTTAAATGACCCAGTTTTTTTATGATGTAAGCATGTTGAATATTTGGTTGTTCAAGTGGCGCAGTGGTTAGCGCTCCTGTCTATCACCAATGCGACCAGGGTTTGATTCAAAGCGTCGTATGTGATAAGGTATGAGGTCACCTGCTTGAGCATGTGGGTTGTTCTCCGGTTTTCCTCCCACAATAAGACCTCATGCACGCTACAATTCGGGCCAACGAGCTATAGATTAATATAAGTTGCACAACTTGTTTCTAAATCGTTGTAAAAGAAATAAAGTTTAATTAAACAGACTATTGAAAATATATTTTTTTGAAAAAATCAGTATTGTAAGCCCTAACGAGGAGAAATCTCATGGTCTGAGAGACTTCCCAAGAATTTTGTAACGTTTTTTCAAAATGGAATTCTCCCATAAACTCACTAAAAATTATTTTAAAAAACTAATGAAATATTTTTGTGAACGATTTTTTAGGGGTTCTGTAAATTTTGATAAAATGTAAAATATAAAAAACATACTGGCGCCCGAAAAAACTTCAACTTTGGATTTAAATATTAAATCATATGGTGAATAACTGAAACTACATACTTTGCCCGTTATTAGGCTTTGCTTAAGTTCATATTAGGTCCACATATAGAATAGGGGATTGCATATTTTTTCCAGTTTAAATAGTCATAATTCCGTTTCTACAGATATATGATGTAAAAAATATAGAATATTACTTGGTGACAATTTCGATATCGTCTATTAACTGTAGAAGCTTTTGTTTTGTGCTCATCCCTCCCGACATCATTGTTGATATTCCGTAAGCAAGTGTGAATGTCTAACCAATGATTTTCTTTAACACATTTCTAGAAAGGTCAAATTGTTGATGGAACCAATCAATTTTCCTGTTATTAGGGCATTATGGCAACACCGGAAGTTTTTAATAGAAAATGAGCAAAATGAACAACAAATTTGATGCGTAAGTTTATAATATTTTTCAATCGCTTTTATAATTTTAAATATTGAATTTTGCTAAATATCTTGTCATTGTTACGCATCCTTACACATTGCGTAGCTTGACAAAAAATCTGTGGTTATATGATGATCTGCAGAATTCACCTGTCAAAGCGAGTTTAGCCCAAATTACTCATACACATTTTCTCTTACCAAGAGCAGATAATTTATCGGTTTTAACCTCTCGTTTCCACGTGGACTTTGTAGAATTTCAGTCTGTTTCAAATATAAAAAACTAATTAACTTGTTTGTAAAGCTAGACTTAATTTGAATCATTTTGAAAAGTTGAACATGAAACCCAGAGATGGGAAAATGACGAAAGAAAAGGAAGGGTATGTCAATATTAGACTTTTGAAAATAAGATACTCGGTGTTGGGTCATAAAAGTACATGTATGCAATATAACAGCTGATTTTGACGTTTGTTCTTTGACACATTTGTTAACACTGGGGTGAAACAATAATGATAATAAGTTTAATCATACTTAGATAAATAGTAAAACTGTTGATCAGAGTTGGTCAGTTTGAGCACAGAAGCTCATATTTAATCAACTCTTTTACTATCCAACACCATTTTACCATCCAAAACGAATAAGACCCCCTCTTTAAACTAAAATTCTTTGGATTTTATGATAAATTTTTCTTTAGATTTGAAGCAAAGTATAAAGTGTATGATATATAATTTTACCAATCATATAACATGAGATATTATGATTGATCCATGAAAATAAACAAGGACAGACACTTTTTTGTGGCAGGGTTCACACAGGCAAAAAAGTCCTTACAAATGAGCTTTGTCTTAAATCCTGGAAGATAGACAAAATGGCCTAACACCCTTGATAAGTTTCGAAGTTTTGTCTCAAAGTCTTGAAAAGTATTCAAATTTTGCACCAGTGATGTTCTGATTTACAGTGTAATGTTTAACAACTGTTACAACGTAGTAAACTAATTATTTTGTTAATATTTCTAGTAATCCAGGGCTCCAAGTGGCAAGTAAAATACTCACAAATATGAGTAAAAATTACATTTGGTGAGTAAAATTTATTTCCACTCGCCAAATAGCGACCAAAAATTATCCAGCTGGCTTCCAAGTTCACTTAATTGGTCAGCTATCGGAAGTCGTTATTTGTAAGCAATTTGTTTAATATTGATTGTCGACCTTGATTTCTCTTGTTTGTAAGAAAAATAATAGAAATTATGACTTACATCACTTGGATTAACCGTCATCGATCTTGGTCTTGGATGCGTTTGAATGAAATGGAATTGTATTACCTAACGGAAACATGTAACTGCACATAAACAATATGGCGAAATGGCAAGTTAGCCTTTCAACCTTTGGTTTATTCAAAGAGTTTCAGAGTTTTTCTTTTCTGTTATTATTATTATTAATTTATTATTGTACAGATTGGCTTTGAAAATATGAAGTCTTGTACTTCTAGCTAGTAAATTTTGACCTGGCTAGTAAAATTTGGACTTGGCTAGTAAGTTTTAAACTAACTAGCCAATTGCCTAGTAAAATCTAAGTGCTGCTTGGAGCCCTGTAATCTTTCTTTGATCATCCTTTATCATCCTTATGGATGTAGAATCAATATAAAAATGTGGCAAAATCATGCATGTTGGTTTGTTTTAGTTACCACTTTTATTCCACATGGTTATAGTAATGTGAAAAAAGATGGGGATGTCTATGTTCAGTCGACAGTGGCTGAGAAATTATCATTAGGTAGCAGAATGCGCTAATGACAGGCACAAAGCCTATTGTAAGGTTTGCAAGAAGGACATTAATGTAGGGAAAATGGTGGAAAGCACATTAAAGGGTCGCGCAAAAGGCAATAAACATGTGGCAAATCCTTTACTGGCAGTGCAATGAATTTTTTTATGAAAAAAAAAAAAACCAAAAGTAGATGAAGAAAGTGGACCTACTACTAGTACTAGTCAGTCTAGTGAGCCAAATTTTACAGTGCTGTCACCTCCACCTGCAAAACCTACATTAACAAATATAATGTCAAATTATGTAATGAAATCAATGTTTTCAAAGGCCAAAATCATATGGACTTTACACACAATTGAGCAACATGCATCATATAAATGAAATGAATCTGTCAATAAACACTCTCAAAATACGTTCTCAGACAGTAATACATGTATTATAATATAGCTGAGAAATGCAAAACTACTCATATGTGTTTTTTAAGGTTAGATATGTTGTTTTTAAGTCTGAACTTTTAAATAAAATAAATGGCCCATATGTTGGATTTTTGATGAATCACTTAAACAAAAAATAGTACAGGTAACCAGGCCTTCACAAACGCCGATTTTTGGCAAAAAACGCCGATTCAAACTTAAAAAAGCCGATTGAAAAACATCTGAATCGGCTTTTTTCCCCATAATAGTAAGACAAAATCTGATTTAAAATTCTTTAATGTCGGCTTGTTAACAATTAAAATTACTCAGGACAGTGTCACGATTCACTGAACTTCCCTATTCACAGGTGATTAATTACCTAATACCTTACAAGTTAATTGATTACTAGTGGCTTCACCTGTTCACATCGTTTCTACTAGAATATACAAACACATACACGTGCCTGATCGATCCAGTTTATAGATAGTTAATAACCTCCCCTGAATTTTATATACAAGAGCTGACTAGATTGATAACGACCGTTTTTTCGGGTTACCAACAACATGATCACGGCATTACACGTGGTTTTATATGTTATATGTCGATCTATTTTAAGTTACCAGTGATGGGATTTTTGCAAGATATAAATAAGCGGTATTTATGAACATTTATCTATATATGCGAAATTGTCACACATCAACTTACATGTATAATTAATTAAAACGACAGATATCCCGATGTACCAAACACAATTCAGTTTAACTGTAATTATTGACGTTTTGTTGCATTACCAATGACTGGACAGTTATGGAAAGATAAAAAGCAGTACGTTAACACCACATTTTGAAATAAAAATTTAATGTTTATTTCTTTACCTGTCTGATGTGTGTTTATTAAAAACAAAAAACAGAAAATTGTTGTGGGGGTGGGGGTACCCATTGCCTAACGTTGAGAGGCGGGGGGGGGGGGGGGTGATATACCCTTTGCCTACCGCCGATTGACCGTTCCGGCGTTTGTGGAGCCCTGCAGGTAACATTAAATTATGTTATGAGTTACCAGTTAAGAGTTCAAGAGTTGCAGTGTGTAAGTATGTTTAGTTTTGACTATTTCACAAGATACAAAGATGAAACAAGTCATATAAAGGTAATTTTGTGTGATATTATTGTATATAAAGGTAATTTTTTGTGATATTATTGTATATAAAGGTAATTTTTACAATAGGTAATTTTGTGTGATATTATTGTATATAAAGGTAATTTTGTGTGATATTATTGTATATAAAGGTAATTTTGTGTGATATTATTGTATATAAAGGTAATTTTGTGTGATATTATTGTATATAAAGGTAATTTTGTGTGATATTATTGTATATAAAGGTAATTTTGTGTGATATTATTGTACTTTTATGGTCATTTATGTTGTTTGAGTCCTTGAAAAATCTAAACATAGCCCCTGAAAATTCCTTAAAAAATCCCTTTTTTTTTTGTCAAGTCCTAACTGTATGAACCCTGTGTGGTCACATGCTTCAAGTGAAGATTTTTCTGAGAATTCTATGATTTCCTACTTATATATTTTTTTTATTGATTTGTCACATACTGTTTTTTTGCATTGTTATATGATTAAACTTGTGAGTTTATTCATCTCCTGCTGAATTTTCGACTTTGCCAGCTAGATATGTTTGTGAACATACAAACTGGAAGTCAGCTCTGCACCAAATAAAATATAAGATTTGATTGGCCCAAAGTTAATTGGCACTAGGTACTAATTAGATTGATTGATTGATTGATTGATTGATTGATTTATTAAAAATTCTGCACATGACAAATAAACAAACATACAAATAAATAGATAAATAAATAAATAAATAAATAAAATTTTAGTATTTATTGTCTAGTGGAGGAAATTTAAGTTAGCATTGAGTTAAATTTATGATGAATTATCAAATTCACACATTTTTTCACCAAGGCAGGGACTTTCTACCAGTAATAAAGTTTCAAGTATTTCTTCTGGAATAAAGAATTAACATTCATTTCTAAGATTGTAGAGCTGCAACGATATATCGGTATACCAGTATTACTGGTTTGGTTAAGAAAAATGCGATTGACAAAATGCAGTTTACACATACCAGTTTTTGATGATACGAGATAAAAATAATAATCATGAGTCAAACAAAGTGAAACACGATCGCCAGGGCATTTGTAACTAACGTATGATCAATGGAAAAAGTTCTGAATGTGGATAGGATCTTATGCACGCTTGTTGTTACCCATTACAAAAGCAATGTGTAGTTATTTCTGAATGATAATGATGGCCGGGATCGGGAAACACGTTTTGGAAGATGAAGAATTCTATTTTTATCAAATTCACAATGCGTATTGGTACGTATTGCAATATGGAAGTGAATATTGCAATATATCGCAATACAGTTTAACCCCTATCGTTGCAGCTCTATATGATTGCATGTACCTGTATGTTTTTTTTGTTTTTAGACTGAAGGCAGATGACAGTGGTGAAGAAGAAAATACAGATCAGAAGAATGATCAAACAGATGAGGACCATGGACTCAAGATTAGACCAACTCCTGTAAGAGCCCTTGTCTTAACTTTTGTATTTGATTTGGAATACTTTTTTGCACAAAGCCTTACAAAAAGAATCCTTCTTATTATTCTCATGAAAATTTGAATACTTCTGTAAGTGATTTTGAAAAGTCCATCCATGGATTTGATATATATAAATATGTATATTAGAATATTGTAGGTATTGACATGAAGATTATTTTGATATATGGTTCAAGGTTATATGTTGAAATGTCAAGGTCACAGTGCAAAAGAAGACTCAAATTGCTAATCATCTTGAAAACTATTAACTTTTTGTATAGGCATGTATATCAGAATATTGTAGGTATTGACTTAAAGATCATTTTGATATATGGTACAAGGTCATATGTTGAAAGGTCAATATCACAGCTGCAAAAGAAGACTAAAGTTGCAAACTATCTTGAAAACTAATTACTTTTTGTATATGCATGTATATCAGAATATTGTAGGTATTGACATGACAGCCATATATGGTTCGAGGTCATAAATGTTTAAAGGTCAAGGACATAGCAGCATAATTATACTGAAATTGGTTAATGATTTGGAAATTATTCATTGCACTAGTTACTTCATGCATATTATATAAGCTACTTATAAATGAAATGTGACTGGATGTATTTCTGATTAAATTTTGTGGCAGTTCTCAACTTTTTAAAACTTGTAAAGTTTCTTTACTTAATATAATTGTCTATTGCACTTTGCATACAATTTTTGACATATCCTAAGGTGAGCATTAGGGCCCATTTGCCTCTTGTTTATAAACTTGGACTGTTTTTATCTGAGATTGATGATAAATTTATTTATCTTGTAAATATTTACCATTAAGACTTAATTTCAGAGACCTGGCCCTGGTGAACATCCATTACAGTTCAACTATTCATTTTGGTTTTCAAGAAAATCTCCTGGGAAACAGTCAAGTGTAGCTAATTATGACCAGAATCTCAAATTAATTGCTACCTTTGCATCAGTAAGTATAGCAGTTTGGGATTAAACTAAAAAAAAATATTCCTTGATTGAACATTCATAAAGATTCATAATTGAACACATTATATATATATATATCAGGGCTTCGGAAAACTTTGACTGGGGTGTTGGACATTCGGCCATTTTTTCAAAGCAACCGTACCACCTCAGCCCTTTCAGTAGATTTTGAAGTAGCAGACAGTGTTGAAAAAGTAGCCAGCATGAGGGTCCATCTTCGCGCAAAGCACGAGGCACTGTGTGAAGAGGTGCGGAGGGGGATGCGTCCCCCCTTGCGGTGGGGGTCCTCCCCCGGAAAATTTTTAAATTTTACATTGAAAATGGTGCATTCCACTGCATTTTTTGCATTAACATAGGAGAAAAATTAACCAATCATTTTTTCAAAAATTCAATGAAAATGATTCATTCTGATCTATGGTGGAATTTTCTGCATTTTCTTACTGTAACAAAGAAAAGACAAGAAACACAATCTAATTTATTCATTGAAACATTAAATGAACTTCAAAGTTAATCTTTTAATATTTGTTGTATTTGATTTCAAATTAACAAATGTTTTTACTCAGTAAATTTTTAAGGAACCAATAAACGTCAACTCTACCGGCTCCCACTCGCATCTTCACCCATCCCGACTGTTCATAACGTTAAGTGTAATCAAGCATTTTTAGAGGGGTGTTTGGTAATAATTATGTACCATCACTGTCTTTACTTCTTTTCCCCCAAAAGTCTAGTAACGTTGCCCGCCGTTTCATCATTCATAAATGAGACGATGTGTAGTCTAGAATGTGTAGACGTCAAAACAGGAACTAACCCGCAATTCCTATACTATAGTTTCCATTTACGCTACACTTTTTATGCATTACCAAGGACCACATCTCGATCTTTAAAACGCACATTTAAGGGCATTTTTATTATTACAGTTAAACGTCTAAATGATCATTTCAAGTAACGCATGGGAACCGATTTGGATAGTAAAGTAAAGAGGGTTAAACACTTAGTCTTTCTACCGTAACTAAAGTGAAAGTAGCCGACGTGTACTGCTCAAAACTGACAAAGTAGCCGACGCTTTTCGTCGGCCGTCGGCTTCTATTGAAACCACTGCCACCTATGCTGTGTATGCATAAAGCAAAAAAAAAAAAGAAAAAGAAAAAAAAAGAAAAAAAAAAAAATAAAAAACCTACCACCAATGTTGTTATATGTGGTCAGGCTCATGTGTCCACATAGTGTCGATTTTTGTACTGTCGGCGTTGACGACACAAGGTTTGATGCCCATCTTTGTTTATTGACAATCGTGCATTTTCTTTTTTTCCGAAGTTACGTGAACTTTACTGAACATCATTTTGAGACCTCTTTGATTCTAAAATTATTTATTTATAACTAAACAGTTTGCAAAGACCACAGGACCCCCGTGCGTTGTAGTCTTATTTGACATCCAGCGTTGAAACTCTGTGATAATAGTCCGACGACCATGACCTTCAAGGATCAACCCTCGTAATCAGCTGTTTATGGCTTCCGTCTATCAAGTGATGTGATTACTTAATAAACAACTTGACAACAAAATTAATGAGGGTTCGGACGATGAAACAAAAGAAACGGATTAAGACCGTGGATTCTAACTGATTAATAAACAAAAGCCTAATTATTATATCTGTAGTATTTATTGAAAACGGTTGACTATTATTATTAACTAAAAATGTCCGACAAGTGATTTTTCACATCGGACAAAAATATTTTTTGTTGGACATGTCCAGCAAATATGACCGTTTCCGGACCCCTGTTATATATATATATATATATATATATAATATATATATATATATAACTCTCTTCACATTGACACTCTTCATAATGGCATATTCAGTTAACAGCAAAATTTTTTGTTACAAATCCGTTGTTATGTTTTTATTACACTTTAATACAGCATATTCAGTTACTGTCTCTGGCAATGAAATGTTGGTAATGATTGCATTAAATTAACACTTTTTCTGTTCAATATAACGGCACTGCCAATGGGCTGTAAGATCACAAAAATGTTGTCAGGCATCACTGCACAAATCTCTTATGCATGACCGACTGTTTATACATGTGACCTTGACCATTGATAATATATGTCTTCAGTTCACCTGTACATGCCTAGCTATTTATTAACAGGTGCCTTAATTAACCTTAATCTGATGGTAATTAATGTCATACCGGTAATTAAAGATTTTTTCACATATCTTACATGAAGCCACATGATTGGACCTTTGCATTTATTTCAAAATTTATAAAAGACAACTTGTTTTATTCCCGAAATACGTAACAAACATTTAAAGACTACTGCCGGTAATATATTTCAAAAATAACTGTACAAATATTCCTTCATTATTATAAAATCGCTATTGTGTAAGGAAAAAAAGATGTCCTGTTTCTGTTTACACTGTGAACCGGAAGTACAATTTTAAAATTGTAAATAGTAAAATAAAGAATTTGATTGTTCTTAATTTTGCATAAATGGTTATCGATATCTTTAGTATACAGAAGTTAAGTTTTAATAAAAATTTGATATACAAAAAACATTTCATGAAGAATCTTTTCCATGTAAAATGAGGATGAGAGTACAATGTTTTTTGAAAAGGCGGGTTTTTGTAAAGTTGGGACCAGGTCAAATTTCAGAGATTTTTCTTGTCCTGTTAAGACAAAATTTAAAAGTGTAAAAACCCGGGACTTATTGCATGTATTTACAAAATACAAAAAAAATATTTCAATATCCAATATTTAATTGAACATTTCAACAAAACAGAATGTGTTGTTGATAGTTTATGATTTATTTTTAAAACTCTGAATCAGATATTTAAAACATTAAGAAATATATGAAAACAATTAGACCTAGATGAATATTATACCCTGAATGCAACAAACTACCGACTCAACTTTTGAACACGGTACATAACTCCAAAACATTCTATATTTATTTCAACGGCATATTCTTTACAACAGCATATTTGATGATAATTATTATCGCCTTTGTAAAGAGAGTAAGCATGTTACAATATACTTGTCATCAGGATTTAACAATCACAAATTGTCAATTGAACTACTGTATAACAGCTCAAATAGAATGTTTTACATTGCTAGGCACTGGGCACAGCTAGAAAGAAATTCCAATGGACACTTACAAATTTAAAATGCCATACTTAAAGAAATGATTTTAGTATTTTTTCCACTTTTCCTATGAATTTATTATGATTTTAATTTTCAAAAACACTTGGGCAGAAATTTAATTTTAAACATTTTCACTCAAAATATTTGGTATTTAGTCAATTTATTGAGAAATACAAGTAAGCTTGTCCATATATAACAGCATTGTGCCATTTGTTTTGTTGTATGCTACCTTAGAAGATTTTTTTAGTCATGGTCTTCTTTTGATTTTGTTTAATTTACTGGTATCATTTCATTTTCTGAAAGCCACTGCGGTAGCTCAGTTGGTAGAGTGCTCGCTCCGTAAGTGGAAGGTTGTGGGTTCGAACCCCGGCCGGGTCTGACACAAGACTTGAAAGCGGGTAGTGACTGTTCTTTCGCCAAGCACTCGGCATTACGAAATGAAAGTCACGGTTCTTTCGGATGGGAACTTAAAATAATCAAGGTCCCATGTCATGGCAGGCATGGCACGATTAAGAACCCTGCTGTATAATGCCATCAGCACAATGCACAGGCAAAATTTCTGCACTTTCGCCTATAGCTGGTGACGTCTTGATATAAGTGAAATATTCTTGACTGGGATATTAAACACCATTACTCAACTCAACTCATTTTCTGAAAATTTAATTTTGATTTTATCAATAAATTAACATACATAGTTTGTTCACTGGCTGTTTGATCAAGTTTGGGAAACTTGAGCTTTTCTCATATTTTAATATGGCAAGACAGCTTGTTTTATTTCTTATTGTTTTTTTTTTTTAAAAGCCATGGAACAATTGTCATGTGTGATGCTAGTAATTTGGTAACAGATACAGCAGGGTTCAAAATAAGTGGTAGCCCGGCAGCCCAAGGCTCCCTAAAATCCTGATGGGCTCCCTAGGCTAAGCATAAAGAAGTCTGTCAGATCCCATTGAAAATCTAAACTGGAAATGTCACCTATAGTCGTACCATTTTCTATTCTTACAATTTATCGAAGTCATTTGTAACAAGCAATTTGATTGGTCTAATTCTTTCAGCCTTCTGTATATCGACCAATTATCAATCGACTTCTGGTCGTGAGTCCAACAACTATGATTGAATCATGACAAATTTTAGGCAGTTTCGAGATATATAACAAACAAACAAAACATACACAAAAAATAAAACCATTAAATTATTGTTTCCAGTATTAAATGATATCTTTTTATTGACTATATAAATAGTCATCATATATGACATGCATGATTTATAATTTCAAAATCTGGCAGTGCATGTATCAACATCAAAGAAAAATACTGAAATTTAAAAATTGTTACACAAAAACTGCAGTTTTCCAGAAGGTCTGAATGGTCACAGGATTTTGCCAGAATGCAGGATTTTGCACCAAATACCCCAGAGCTTCTGGTGAAGGCCCCCAAATCCTGACCGTAAGGACCACTGTGCTTGCACAGTGGGTCATCCCGCTTTGTGGGCTGAACAGACTCCTTCAACAAGTGCTGGACTCCTCCCTTTTACATTTTAGGAGTCCTTTTGACTCAGGGACTTCATTCTCTTTCCTTATTTCTACCGCTGTAAAGGTGTATAATGTGAGCCCTATGCTCATGAATACAAATTAAACTCAGTCTGATGTAAAAATCTTAGTTGACTGACATGACTGACAACCGTCTGTTTTATGTTTTTGTTTTAACCATAAAATACATAAAATGAGATGGGTTTTTTTGTATAACCAACAACTGATCATCCATTTTAAAGTCTGTTATAAAATTGTAAATGACTGAAAATCATAATACAGTCAAACTCGGTTAATCGCATAGCCTCTCTGATTCAAAACTGTATGCGATTAATGGATATATGCGCATGATTAAGCGGGTTTTACTATTTTACATATATCAACAAAGTTCCTGCATAGATGTTGCCGATTAAATGATCATAAAGTAGTTATATATTTTTGTGTGAAAAAAGAAAAACTTGAAAATTTCCATCCTACATCTAGAGAAAAATTTTGTACAAAAAATAATAAATTATTTAATTGCAACCAAAAAAGTATCTGATAGTGTTAACGGCAACGTAAATTCAAACCAGTACTTCTATGCCCTTGCTGTTTAAAATATCAACAAGATGTACTATATGATTAAAACATTTTCCCATTCTACCGCTATTGAGATTTAATAAATAATTTTAAAAGCATTTTCTCATGAAAAAATGGCATCCTGAAAATTCAGAATTGCCGATGTGGCCCATTGAAAAAGTTTTCACCCAACATTTGAAGTTATTATCAGCATTGCTACACACATAAAACATCGTTTTAATGTATATTTTCAAATAAACTATGTCAAATTTACCTTTTGTGTTGTTTATTTCATTGAAAAAAAATTTACTTTTTATGTGTTGGTTGATCAATAATCGCAACACAAATGCAATACACATCGAGGACGCCATCTTGGAAAATATTCAGCCAGTACAGTTAATATAAGAGTTACTTCCCTTTGCCTTTGTTATACCTGTCACATGAAAATCACTGATGATGACCGAATGGGGTCATATGCAAATGCCCTGAATACCAGAAAAGTTCAACACATTTTTAACCAATGAAAATAACATTATTTTTGTTTACTGACGACTGTGTATTTCCGTTTTTCCAAAGTTGCAAAATAAAACAACTTATTCTGAGAGGTTAAAATGGGTGATTTAACACGTAAACATAATTCCTATTAATTTGGCCATAAAATTTCAACCTCACATCGGCACTTTTTATTAGATATGAGACGTTTTTATGTCTTTCTTTATTAATTTATAATTTTTTGTTCTGAAAGTTACAATGGTGAAAGAGGTCCCATACAAAAGCCCCTCCTTGATAGACATGCGACAACTGTGTTATTTAACAATCAGCTGGTTATGTCTTCTTTTATTGATTCAATGGGATTGCTTAAAAAACAACTTTTAACTAAGCGTAACAACGTTTTGGATAATGAAACAAAACCATGCATTAGACAAGCGACTGTAGGTATTTACTGATTAATAAACAAATACCTGATTTTTTATCTTCAATATTTTAACTATTGACTGTCACACATGCACGTGGTAGCATTACTCAGTCTTATGTAATAATGCTAAATGTTCAACCCAATATAAATATCTAACGTGTCTGTGGTGTTTTAAGAAGTTATTAAGTGTACCTTTGTACAACTAATTAATGATTCACCTGTTATAATTCTCTTTTTAAACTTTATTCCAAATTCCAAATTTTTAAATTATTAGAGATGGTTGGAGATCAGGTCGAGAAATTTTCTATGCGATTAAATTGGGTTGAACTTTTTGGCTAAGCAATTAAACGGGTATTTTTCAATAGAATACATAGGAAATGGAAATGGTTCTATGCGATTATCCCATTTATGCTATTATCTTATATGCGATTAAGTGGGTTCAACTGTACATCCAACATCTGGTTTTCCATGTCAGTTAAATTAATTTTTATTTGGACTTAAACTTGTTTTCGGCATAAATGACTGTTTCAGGGCCTTTTTTTTTGTTATCCAAATCATTGAGCACCACCTTATAAATAACTTTAAAACAAACAGTAGAATTTTTAAATTCATATAGTTTAGTTTAACATGTGGCACAATCAGTAGCACATTAGTAGCCATGTTGTGATCTTAGGCAAGCAATTTCATTTCACACTGATGCTGACTTACCCAGTGTCAGGAAATTAGACAGTCAGTAATGCTGTCTTTTTGAGCTAGCACATAAAAGTTACACAAATTGCATGCTTGTCAAAAGCAGGTACCAAATGCAAATATTAGGCCCAACTGGGTAGCCTAGTGTGAAATGACAGGCATTAGAAGTGCCACAGTGTTGCAGATTGTCTTTACCAGAAGCATTTGGGTTTACAATTGTAATGGGTAATCATATTGTATTGTAATCTATCACAACATAGTGTGTAATCAAAAGTAATCTGTAATCGTCATAAAATTTAATTACTTGTAATCATAATTAATTGATTACAGCTTCTCAAATGCCTGTAATTATTAATTACTTTTCAATTACATTTCGCTTACTTCTTGAACCTTGGCAATATTGTGATCTGTGTAAATGAAAGCAAAACTCAACTTCAAATCAACTGGTATTTTCATGTATTTAATAGTTGTAAAAAAGATATTTATGGCAGTTTTTCAACAACATCAAACTTTACAACACACATTAAGGCATGTAAGACTTTAAGTCATTTAGGGTAAAAGTTATATGGGGTATTTCATCAAAAATATTAATGCAATTGTTCAATAATTATAGGTCACTCTGAAATCTAAAATTTATTTGAAGTTTACAAGTCATAGTAATATATATTGTTTTACTAGTACTGTACTAGTCTAAGGAAATATTTTTAAATACCGTATTCAAGATTTGTTATGGTTCTAATAATATAACAAGAACTGAATGCCTACTTGCATCTTTTTAAGACTTGAATAAAATTTCCTATATGTATAAAAAAAAACTTTTTACAGGACTTGAAAGCCCATATAAGGAAATATTGGTATGACATGTTCAAGGAGTTAATTAACAAGGCATTCATTAAATGGCAAGGCCATTCTTTGTCATATTACCTAAGGCCTTATTTCACACCTTTAATATTTATACCTGTTCATTACATTAATATGAAAACAATAATTATTTGTTAATTCCATTGTTTATGTTTATGATCATTTTGACAATGTTTTATTTTTTAAAGATGATATGTGACACTTAAATAAAATACTTAATTGTAAACTGATAAAATTAAGAAGAATTTTTTTTTTCCTTTTTCATAGGAAGCATCATAATGAATAGTATTTGACTAATGAACAAGAATATAAAAATGAAAACAAACAGCCCAATATTGCACAATTTATAGGCAAGAAAATGACAAAATATTGCAAAAATGAACAAAAACAAAAGGATATAAATGATGCATTGATTTACATGAAAGCAGGAACTTTATCACCATTCTCGCTTCTCTATATAAATATTATGAGCTGTGTAATATTTTTGTTGCCTTCCTCAAATGTAGTTTAAAGTAATTGATAAGTAATTATAAATTACTTCTTTAAAAGTAATCGATTGTAATGGATTACCAGTCATAAACTAGTGTAATCAGTTAATAATCCATTACATGAAAACATTCCATGTAATCGATTAATAATTGATTACTGTTGCAAGTAATTGCGCCCATCCCTGTTTACCAGGTCTCAGGGTTCTGCACTACATAGTATTAGTGGAAATTTAGGTGTGATTAGTATTTAAAGTTAAAATTGTTTTTATGTATGTATTCACCTTTGTTATTATCATTAGGTGGAACAATTTTGGAACACATACAGTCATCTAGTCAGACCAAGTGATTTAACAGGACACAGTGATTATCAGTTGTTTAAAGAAGGCATAAAACCTATTTGGGAGGTATGGAATAATATTTTATTTAAAATCTACACAGACAGCTTAAATGGAGTAAAAGAAAATGGGGATATATCTGCATAAAATTCATTTAAGATAATTTCAGTAACATTTTATGTTTTGTTTTTTTCACTTGGACAGTTAAGTCATTGTGTTGTCATTTGTTGGTATGTATTAATTCTTAATGTAACTGCAAATTAATGAACAAAAAGTTTCTGAAGAAAAGGAATAACTTTTCCATTCTTGTTGCATATGGGGAGGGATGGAGGCTTGCTAGATGACTAAGTGGTATACAACTCAAAACTTATGATTCATAGTGCCTTTCTGGTTTTAAGTCCCATTCAGGCTTTTCTTATTGTGAAAAAATGTGTCAGTTCACTTTTCAAAGGCTTTTGCTTTTTTACCTGAGTTTTTAGCTCAACTGTGCTGAAAGTTCAAATAAGCTATTGCGATCCATCTTTGTCTATCATGCAGTCTACATCTTCCATTGTGTAAACTTTTGACATTTCAATCTTCTCAAAAACAACATTAGCACTGGGTTAAAATTAATGAATCTTGGTGACTATCATGCCTGGATGAATGGCTTTCAGATTTGCACAAAATGAAGGAGTTATGTCCCCTTGGGTCCCCATAAAGGGGCAAAAATAGTGAAAACTTTATTAAAAAACTTCTATGAATGTACAAGAGATATACGTAGGATATTTCACTGTGTAACATTCTCAGGGCTCCAAGCGTCAGATATGCACAAACTATAGCTGTACAGCTTAAAATGAGGATATTGTAATTCAATGCAATGGGTTCAAGGTCAAGGTCACAGCTGCCAAAGAATAATTAAATGGTTTACTATCTTTTTTGTATTGGCATGTTTATTAGAAACTTGAAGGCATCAACATGATAATCCTTTTGTTTTATGGTCATAGGGTCAAAGGTTAAGGTCATAGCTGTATAAGAAACCAAATTGTTATTATTGGAAAACAAAATTTTTCATAGTCATGTGTATTAGCATACTGTAGGTACAGTGTGCAAAATAACTGCGGGCCCGATGGCCCGTGGCTATTAACTTTTTGCTCGGGTCACCAACTTCATAGAGTTCCAAGTCCGGTTGGCTCTTTCGTTTAACCAGCGGTTCTCCTATAGCAAGCGGATGTTTTCTCAAGATGCCTACATTTGTGGTAGTTTGTTTCAGTATAATAAGAAAGCTACATTAATGAACAATACTTTACACTAGCACAACAGACAATATAGAAAAGCAGTGACATTTAAAACATTTTTTTCGTTTTAAATGTCGCTCAGAAAGGATGCAACAATACATACAGTATAGTTAATATGAGGTTTAATTGGCAAAATTAAAGAGACACTGCAAAATTTCATATTTCAGGGCCATTAACTTTTCATTTGGGCTACCAACTTTTAAAAGTTAAGGGTCCTGTTGACCATCACGTCTTTCTAGCTAATTTCATACACTGTGTAGGTATAAATATAACATTCATTTTGATATATGGTTTAATGTCATTGAGTTTAAAGGTCAAGGTCATAGCACTATAAAAACAAGTTTTTTATTTTCTGGAAAACTATAGAGGCATGTATATCAAAATATTATAGTATTGTTAAAAGTCATTTTGATATATGGTTCAAAGTAATTTTTTAAGGCTTAGTCTTCCAGCTGCTTAAGAAGACTAAAATTGACAATGTTCTTGAAAACTAAAATATTTTAATTGAGTTATGTATTTTAGAATATTGTGACTAGACCTTAGATATTTTAAGATTCTTAGGTTATGTAATATTTAAATTGAAAGTATTGTGGCAGTGTGGTCTAAACATTTGGGAATTTTTGTAGTCTCTGGCCCCGGTTTCACAATCATTCCTTAACTAAGATTTTCTTTAACTTAAATTTAGCAAATTTTCGCCATCTCTCTTTTAATTACAAATGAACTTTTTTATATAAAACTAATGCAGATGTTATAAGCTTGAAGTGATCTTCAAAATGACACCTTAAATTACTAAATATCTCAACAATTAACAAAATTATGAAGATAACAAATTTGTCAGATTTATGTTAAGGAAAATCTTAGTTAAGGAATGATTGTGAAACCGGAGCCTGTTATTACTGTAATTATCCATTCACTTCTGCAGGTTTGAGACATATTTCAGGTTAGCTTTAAGCCTTTAATGTTCTCTACCCTCTAAGTAATTTAATAACTCAGTTACAATAATTTGGGTTAAGACACCTTGACTCAAATACATTATCTTGTTTCAAGTAAGTGTTAGAGATGAACAAATATTTCATATACATTTTTATGATGTTATAACAAATTTACATGAATTTTAAGTGAAATTAATTTATTTCTCAAGGATACAGCAAACTGTAAAGGTGGGAAATGGATAGTGAGATTAAAGAAAGGTTTAGCCTCGAGATGTTGGGAGAATTTAATATTAGCTATGTTAGGAGAACAGTTTATGGTGGGAGAAGAAATCTGTGGTGCTGTCATTTCAGTCAGATATCAGGTAATTTTGAAGAATATAACTCATTTAACATGTCTGTATAGAGCAGTTTAGTGTATAATTCATTCCCCCCTTGGATCTTATTTAAGACTAAAAATAAATTGTGACTGCTGTTTTTGTCAAAAATTGAAAAAAAATCATGTGTTTTTAATAAGAGCTCAAAAATTGATGCTGTCTAAGGATTATTTAAAAACAATATAAAAACTTGGTGCACATACATGTAGCATAGGTTTCTATTACTTGGTCTTTTTATAAGTGAAATGATTTTGTGAGTTTGGATTTCAATTCTGTTTAATCAGTAAATAGATTTATCTGAAATAGTTCTTTTTTAAATAAAGTTTTTTTCTTTGACTTTAAGGTGATATAAAAAAGTGACAATCATTGATAATAAAATTAAGATTTATGGCAGGTTTCTAGCTGTTTTTGACATCAATCTCCATTCCAACTCTCTATTCTCCTGAGCAGAGATATCCTAGGTATTTTTTTCATTTGAGCACCTGAGCCAAGGGTAATTGATCATGAGTTTTTCCTGTAAAGTTTGCATTTGTAAAACAGTAGTAAAACCAGAAACTTCATATTTATGTACAATCAGATCTGGTTAATTACACAGGATCCCTGATTCTAAATTCTAAAATGAGTCTGATGTTTTCAGCCACTGGATAAATACACATTTATTCATATTGCCTGCTAATTAATGCTTGCCCACTTTTAATTGAGAGTTTTAACATGTGATTGATAATGTAGACCCCTGCCCAAGTACAATCAAACCTTCCTGATTTAAAACTATATACAATTAACCAATACAGTAGAACTTTGATGGCTCTAATGCCCTGGTTCGAAGTCCATGGGACTTTGGTCAAATATTCAAGCCACGGGGTGTTCGAGCGATTGAACTTCCAGATACGATCGAGGTTCAGGTTCTCTTGATTATCGACGGACAATGAATCTTTAAATTTGTGAAATTTGTAATACATGTAAATGCATTTAATGTCAAATAATAATATGTCTGAATTAAATTTGCAGTATTTATCTTGAAATAGAGAAATCATAGAATAATGAAACGGTAAAAACATGCCAATTAAAAATACAAATTTTATTATTAGTCCCCTACCGGCGAAAGCGGAAGGGGACTATAGGTTTGCACTCTGTGTGTCTGTCCGTCCGTCTGTCTGTCCATCTGTCCGTCCGTCTGACCATCCATCCGTCCGTCCTTCCGTCTATCACACCTCAGTTTTCCACACTTTTTACGTAGGAAAGTCGAAGACTTTTCTAGTTATGTCGTTGGTAACTAACATATCGTATCTGTGTAAACAAATGTCAGTAGACCTGTACAGCACAGCACAATCTGGGTGTTACAAATGCATTTCTGGTTTTATTTAATTCAATTTCTAACCACACATTTTAGAGAAGAAAAGAAAGTAACACGGACAAAAAATAAATAAATGAATAATAAATAAATAAAACCGCTTCCCCTACACACACAGAGTTGCGGAGAAATTTGCTTTTTTCCGGGTTGGAAATTTGCATATCAACTGTCAAGCTCCGAATAGTGGCATGCATTCGTACCTCTTTTATAAATAAACAAACAACATTGACTCTGTTAATGAATATATATAGAGAATCTTTATAAAAACAAAAATAAAAAATATTTTTTAAAAAATTAAAAAAAAGATAATAAATAAAATATAGAGGGTATTTTTCAATTTGTAGAAATAGGTCACGGAGTCTGTTATTTTCCGTATATTTTCGGGAAAACTTCTTGCCTGTGTATATTCTTCTAATTTTGGAACACCGTTATAAGTTGACTTAACTGTTTATGGTAACTAGACTTACACTTGTATAAAACCTGATTAGCCATAACAGCAATAACGACATGTGTCGGCTAGGACATTAAATCATTCATTTTCTGGAATCCTTGACCAGAGGAATTCGTCATTTTTTTCTCATCCAATGAAATTTATTGAAAACGTCACTTCCTAATTTCATCAGAAAAAATGTTTTTGATGTTGAAATGGTGTACCGACAGGAGTTGTCATACACAATTTTCTCAGCAATGGACATTAACTTTAATCAACTTTATCTTTCATACAGAATAAAAGCACTTTATATTCAGGTATGATTTAAAAAAACAAAAAAAAAAAACAAAACAAAAACGTAAATACACGTGTATAGATCATCTGCATGGTACAGCACTGGTCTTAAGTAACGATACATACCGAACGATCCATCGCGCCAATACACATCAAAACAACAACAAACAACAATCTTTGCTCTTGGTTCTATTCAATCTTTATTAAAAACACTCTGCATCATATGCTCCACCTTAATTCCAGCAAAATCGTGTCCGGAATCATCAAAGAATTGCCTTCAGAAAAATTTTAAAAAAATATTAAAATTTCAAAGTAAGGACCTTGAGGGTTAATTGGGGAAAATGTATTAACAGGAAAATTGGGAATAGTGACATAGACTGTCGAAATTCAAAGTTTTTTGGTTTTTTTTTCATCACTGTCAATAATTAGACTCTATAGTTTAAAATCAATCGGTCTTTATTTTTTATTTTTGAATTTTAATATTATTAGAGATAGAAGAAGCAAAAAGTTCATAGTATTTGCACAGGAATCCATCTTTACAATTTGAGAAATAGAGGCATTTTCATAATTTGATGCCCAAAATTTGCACTTATCTGGCATGCTACAAGTGACACAAGTGCTACAAAATCAGAATCTTCTGATTAACTCAACAGTTAATGTCTTTAGATTTTGCTTATTATAGTTGCCGTCGCTGTTTCTGTCTGAGATTTTGGCTATCTTTCACTCGTTTTCTATTTTTTCCTGAATCTTAATAAGACTTTAACTTTCTGGCTCATGGTGATAGAAGTACTGGTTTTACTAAAAAGAAATCCTGTTATTGTTTGGAAACTTTTTCAGTCATTTTATATAATATTTACTGTTATGTGGTTTTTTGCTCACCCGAGCTGAAAGCTCTGATGAGCTATTGAGATCCATCTTCATCTGTTGTCCATCGTGTATCATGCATAAACATTTTACATTTTAATCTTCTCCTCCATCACAACTGAGCCAAATTCATTGAAATTTTGTTACCATCATGCCTTGTTGGTTGCCTTTCAGATTTCCACAAATGAGGGATTTATGTACCCTTGGGCCCCATAAAGGGGGAAATAGTGAAAATCTTCTCCTCAGAATGTAGAAGAGGTATACCTCAGTTATTTTATATATATTATCTTATAGATTTGCACAAATTGTAGTATTGGGGCTCAAAATGGGAAAATGGCAAGGCAGTGAGTTGGGAATTTGCTTTAAATTATATATTTGTAAGTACATGTATATATTGAAAACTATTTGTACAGGCATATATATTGGAATATTGTAGGTATTGATATAACAATCATTTTGATATATTGTTCAAGGTCATTGGTTAAAAGGTCAAGGTCATAGCTGAATAAGACAGCTAATATTGTTAATTATCTTAAAAACTAACTTTTTTATACACATGTTTCTTGGAATATTATAGGTATTGGAATGACGATCATTATGATTTATGGTTCAAGGTCAAAGGCTCAGAGGTCAAGGTCATAGCCACAATAATGACTTAAAAGTTAATTATCTTGAAAACTATTATGTATAGGCATGTATATTAGAATATTGTATGTATAGATATGATGATGATTTTGATATATGGTTCAAGGTAATTGGTTCAAGGGTCAAGGTCATAGCAGCATAAGATTGCTTAGATTGTTAATTATCTTGAAAACTATTATACTTTTTGTATAGGCATGAATATTAGAATATTGTAGGTATTGATATAACAGTCATTTTAATTTGAATAAATGATTCAAGGTCATAGGTTCATAGGTCAAGGCCATAACTGTATAAGAAGGCTTAAATTGTTAATTATCTCGAAGGTTATTACTTTTTTGAATAGGCATGTACATGAATATTATAGATATTGATATGATGATCATTGTGGTATATGGTTTAAGACCATTGGTCAAGGCCAAAGGTCAAGGTCCTCTCATGTACTTTCTTATTTTTTATCTTATCACAGGTGTCTTTAGCATCAATCAGTCATCAGAAAGTACAAAAGTCATTTTCCCTTTTGTAATGGTCGTTATTGATAGAATGTTGCTAAAGATGCCAGTTTGGAATCTGCATCAAGCAAGATTCATCCGAACATATTTCATTTAAATTGGCAAATTGGTTTTCCGAGTGTAGTGGAGTTATGTTGTTTTATGCATCAGTCAAGACTTTTTCACATATTCAGGTAGTCAGTTCTTAGATGGAGGAGGATACCAAAGTGCCCGAAGAAAACCACTGACATTTGCCAAACAAACTGACAGACTTTCTCACACTAGGATCTGCCGAAGCAGCATTTTTATCTAGGCATTGAAAAGCACTGTGACCTTTAAGATTGCCCTTAAGACCACTTGGTCACCATGACCCCAGTGGTTCCAGAGGATAAGAGAAGAAAAATAGCATATTTTTTTAAACGATGATATAAGTAATTTAAAGCATTATGTCTCTTCATGTTATTGACACCACAGCATTTAAGTGACACAATCTTGACAGGAATGTAAAGTACCATTCCTCCACTTTACTCTTCTCAACTAAGTATCGATATCAACCCGGTTACCAGGCTTTCATGACTACTTTCCTACGTTCAGCACAGTCTGTGCTTTGATTTTCTAAATGCTTTTAGATAATGAACTGATTTTTGGTATATGAGTCTACCATGATGAGTTACAGATCAAGTAAACGTTTTGTTTCCATCTGCTAATTTTAACCGGAGTTATGACCCTTTGATCTTTGAAAATTTACAGAAATTTCAGTTTTCCGCACTTTTTTTTCTACACGCTTGCAGAAATGGAACTAATGTTTGGTATATGAGTCTACCATGATGAGTTAAAGATCAAGTTAACGTTTCGTTTCCATTTGCTAATTTTTACATGAGTTATGGCCCTTCGTTTCATTCTGGTACACAAATTTTTACATGAGTTATGGCCCTTTGAACTTTGAAAATTCACTGAAATTTCAGTATTCCGCAATTTTTTTCTAATTGATTTTGTTAATGAACTGATTTTTGGTGTATGAGTCTACCATGATGAGTTACAGATCAAGTGTATGTTTCGTTTCAATCTGCTAAATTTTACCGGAGTTATGGCCCTTTGATCTTTGAAAATTCACAGAAATTTTAGTTTTCCACACTTTTTTTCTACACCCTTGCAGAAATAGAAGTAATGTTTGGTATGTGACTCAACCATGATGAGTTGCAGATTAAGTTATCGTTTCATTCTTGTCTGCAAATTTTTACTGGAGTTATGGCCCTTTGAACTTTGAAAATTCACTGAAATTTCAGTTTTCCATTTTTAGCTCACCTGAGCCAAAGGCTCAAGTGAGCTTTTCTGATCAAAATTTGTCTGTCGTCATCGTCGTCGTCGTCGTCGTCGTCCGCGGCGTAAACTTTTACATTTTCGACTTCTTTTCTGAAACTACAAGGTGGATATCAATGAAACTTGGTCAGATGCATATATGGGCCAGTGCAATTCAGATTTGTTCATGACGTTGTCCTAGCTCCCAAAACTAGGTCAAGGTGACCTATGGTTCAAAAAAACTTAAAAAATCTTCTTCTCCGAAAGCGAAGATGGTAGAAAAAATCTGATGTGATATTTGGCTTCTCTAGGGTCTTAAGCTTATAAATTGTTCATTTCGTGAAATTTGGTAAAAAATTAGGTTACACGTTTTTGCGTTTAATTTTCAAAATTTCGTAAAATAGCTTCAAATTGTTATAACTTGACTATATGAATAGATATTGACATTGGATTTTCAGTTTTGACTTTTTCTTGAAATAACCTTCAAAATGGGGTCAAGGTCAAAGTTCAAGGTCATGACCTAGTTTGTAATTTGTGCAGTTTTAGGCTATTTTCTTCAAAATTTTAAGAGATATATAATATCAAAACATTGTTAAAATGTTCAGCATGACAAAATGTAAAGAGGTACAAAGTTTCGTAACTGTATGATAATACATGTAGGAGTTGTTGCCCCTGAAATGTTATTTTTCTGCCAATGAAAACTAAAATTGTGCATTAGCTTGAAAACTATAAACTTTTTGTATAGACATGTATTTTAGAATATTGTAGGTATTGACATGACGAACATTTTGATATATGGCTCAAGGTCATACATTCAAAGGTCAAGGTCATAGGTGCATAAAAAGACTGAAATTGTTAATTATCTTGGAAACTATTAACTTTTTGTATTGGCATGTATATTAGAATATTGTAAGAATTGATATGGTAATCATTCTGTTATGAGATATATACTCAGGTTGGCCATATCCTCAGGTGAGCGTTAAGGCCCATGGGCCTCTTGTTTTTCCTAATTGATTTTTAGATAAGAACTGATTTTTGGTATATGAGTCTACCATGATGAGTTACAGATCAAGTTTATGTTTAGTTTCCATCTGTCTATTTTTACCAGAGTAATGGCCCTTTGATCTTTGAAAATTCACAGAAATTTTAGTTTTCCACACTTTTTTTCTACATGCTTGCAGAAATGGAACTAATGTTTTTTATGTGACTCTACCATGATGAGTTACAGATTAAGTTAATGTTTCGTTTCCATCTGCCATCTTGAACAACATGTATAATTCATAACTAAAAATCTTTGTACCATATAATAAGGTACATTTTACCTAAAACTTTGGGATTAGTGAAATATGCGACCGGTAGGGGACTATGTATTGTTTTGCAATACTCTCAGAATGCTTGTTCTAAATGGTTTTAGATAATGAACCGATTTTTGGTGCATGAGTCTACCATGATGAGTTAAAGATCAAGTTCACGTTTCCTTTCCATCTGCTAATATTTACCTGGAGTTATGGCCCTTGATCTTTGAAAAATTACAGAAATTTTAGTTTTCTGCACTTTTTTTCTACATGCTTGCAGAAATGGAACTTATGTTTGGTATGTGACTCTACCATGATGAGTTACAGATCAAGTGTATGTTTCGTTTTGATCTGCTAATTTTTACCGGAGTTATGGCCTTCTGATCTTTGAAAATTCACAGAAATTTTAGTTTTCCACACTTTTTTTCTACATGCTTGCAGTAATGGAACTAATGTTTGAATATGTGAGTCTCCCATGATGAGTTGCAGATCAAGTTATCGTTTCATTCTTGTCTGCAAATTTTTATAGGAGTTATGGCCTTTTGAACTTTGAAAATTCACTGAAATTTCAGTTTTTCCGCTCTTTTTTTTCTAATTGCTTTTAGATAATGAACTGATTTTTGGTATATGAGTCTACCATGAAGAGTTACAGATTCAAGTTCCATTTCATTTCCATCTGCTAATTTTTACCGGAGTTATGGCCCTTTGATCTTTGAAAATTCACTGAAATTTTAGTTTTCTGCACTTTTTTTCTACACCCTTGCAGAAATGGAAGTAATGTTTGGTATGTGACTCTACTATGATGAGTTACAGATCAAGTTTATGTTTAGTTTCCATCTGCCATCTTGAACAAACATATCCGGTAATTTATAACTATAAATCTTTGTACCATATAATAAGGTACATTTTACCTAAAACTTTAGGATTAGTGAAATATGTGACTGGTAGGGGACTATGTATTGTTTTGCAATACTCTCAGAATGCTTGTTCATCATAGATATCCCGATAATTTTTTCAAACTTAAATGTTGACCTGCGATCTGTCGTATTATGTTTTATAACTATGGGGATAGAACATGGCACTTTATTTTAATTTCAAGTAATGATTCAAAATAAACTTAGTTTATTCTAATAACAATACAACACACAGTTATTACCAGTCATTTTATCACAGAAAATAAAGATAATATACACTACTCTACATAATCCAGTAAATGATAATTGCAGATGCAATCATCAAGCGTGGGCGACTAAGGTGTTTTACTGATCAAACATTTCCATGTGTCGTAATCAGATTAAGAGACTAAAGAATAGTGTATATCAAGCACTGTCTCATTAGGTTAATTACTAATCTTGAGTAGCACTCAACATTTCATGGAACTGTCTAGACTAATTGTTACGTTCCACTCTAATACTTAGATGAAATCTGTAATATGGCTTCAGCTTGTGTTATGTTTACAATGACCTGGATCAAATGTCGTTCTGAAAAAAAAATGAATTCAAGCAAAAGAAGTTGAATTTTCACTAACCTTTAACATTTGAAAAATCTTTATTGTTTGAGCAAGTGGGGGTTTTCGAGTTAACGAAGTTTGAGTCATTGAGGTTTATTTACATGTAATATTATAGGAAATTGGTCAGGACCGACAGATGACTTCGAGTTATCCGGGTATTCGAGGTAACGACGTAAGAGCGATTGAAGTTTTACTATATTTGCGATTAAGCAGGTTTTACTATTTAACACATATCGACAAAGTTCCTGCATAGATGGTGCTGATTAAATGATCATACATGTCAGAAAAGTAGTTTTATATTTTTGTGTGATAAAAAAGAAGAAAATTTTGGTAAATTTCCATCCTACAACTAGAGAATAATTTTGTACAAAAAATAATAAAATTATTTATTTGCAACCAAAAAGTGTTTGTTAGTGTTTATGGCAAGGTAAATTCAAATCAATAATTCTATGCCCTTGCCTTTTAAAATATCAACGAGATGTACTAAATGATTAAAACATTTTCCCCTTCTACTGCTATTGAGTTTTAATAAAATTTTTAAAAAGCATTTTCTCATGGAAAAATGGCACCCTTAAATTAGGAATTGCTGATGATATTATCAGCATTGCTACACAAACAAAACATCATTTTAATGTATATTTTTCAATCAACTATATGTTAAATTTGCCATTTGTGTTGTTTATTTCATTAAAAATTAATTTTTATGTGTTTGTTGATCAATAATCATGACACAAATGCAATGCACATCGAGGACGCAATCTTGAAAAACATGCAATCAGTACAGTTAATATAAGAGTTACTTCCCTTTAGACTTTGTTATTCATATCAAATGAGAATCGATCACTGACGGTGATCGAATAGGGTCATATGCAAATGCATTGAATACAGTTGATCACATTTTTTGACCAATGAAAAAAACATTATTTGTTTACTGACAACTGTGTATTTCCGTTTTTCCAAAGTTACCCAAAATCAAACAACTTATTCTGAGAGGTTCAAATTTTACATGTAAACATAATTCCTATTAATTTTGCCATAATTTTTAAACCTCACATTAGCACTTTTTATTAGATATGAGACCTTTTTATGTCTTTCTTTATTAATTTATAAATATTTTTTTTCTGAAATGTTACAATGGTGAAAGAGGTCCCATACAAAAACCTACATCCTATGAAAAAAAAGGAATTTTTAGAAAATGTGAAAGTTCATGTTAAAGTCCATATTTCTTAAACTAATACTGTTATTTCAATAAAATTTGCAACACAATTTGATAATGCAGTTTAATTATGATTACATAATTATTTAAGCTGAAGTTTCAAATATTTTTGGGGTAAATTTAGAATGCTGGAGTTATGTCCCTTGCTCAGAAGTCAATTAGGTAGTTTGTTGAATTCAGGGGATATTACTTTGCATGGTTTATGCAATAATTCATTTATTTATTTTCATATATTTCTAATTATTTTTAAATATCTGTGACAGTTCTATAAACATAAATTATAAAATTTCAATAACATATTCTGTTTTGTTGAAATGTTCAATTAAATATTGGACATTGTAATACAGTCAACTCTCTTTACAATGGCCATATTCATGATTATCAAATTTGCTGTTGTAAAGAATATGCTGTTGTAATGAATTTAGAATGTGTCAGAGTTATGTCCCTTGTTCAAAAGTCAAGCCGGTAGTTTGTTGTATTCAGGGTATAATACAATGCATGATGTATGCAATAATATTTATCTAACTATTTTCATATATTTCCTAATATTTTAAATTTCTTAATCAGAGTTTTAAGAATAAATTATAAACAATCAACAACAAATTTTGTTAATTATCCAATTAAATATTGGATATTGAAATATTTTTTGTATTTTGTAAATACATGCAATAAGTCCAGGGTTTTAACCCTTTAAAATTTTGTCTTATCAGTACAAACAAAATCTCTAAAATTTGACCTTGTCCTGACCATCCATTTTCAAGAAACATCGTACTCTCGTATTCATATTACATGGAAAAGATTCTTTGTGAAATACTGTTTGTACATTAAATTTTCTGTATACTAAAGATAACCATTTATGCAAAATTACGATCAACTAAAGACTTTTTCTATTTTTACTATTTACAATTTTAAAGATGTACTTCTAGTTCGCCAATATGTCTTGTAAAAAAAAAACAGGACATCTTTTTTTTACTTAAACAATTGCAATTTGTAATATAATAATGAAGGAATATTTGTTTACAGTGATTTTTTTAGCTCACCTGACCAAACATGTGAGCTTATGGCATGGCACGGTGTGTGTGTGTGTGTGTGTGTGTGTGTGTGTGTGTGTGTGTGTGTGTGTATGTGTGTGTGTGTCGTTAACACCTATTTTCTACTTCTCCTCTAAAACTGCTGGACAGTTTTTTAATGATACTTGGTCAGAAGCATATACATGTATTGACCGGTGCAATTCAGATTTGTTTATGGCGTTTAAGGCAATTTTCTTGCAATTTTAAGAGATTTAGGGATTCAAAACATAGTTGAACTGTTCAGCATGACAAAATTTAACAAGATACCAAGTTTTGTAACAATATGATAATCTATGTAGGAGTTGATGCCCCTGAAATATTATTTTTGGCTTATAAATACTAAAAATATGCATTAGCTTGAAAACTATAAACTTTTTGTATAGGCATGTATATGATAATATTGTAAGTATTGATGTGATAATAATTTTGATATATGTTTCAAGGTCTTGTGTTCAAAGGTCAAGGTCAAAGCTGCATAAGTGTACTGAAATTACTAATTATCTTGAAAACTATAATTTTTTGTACATGCATGTATATTGGAATAATTTGTAGGTATTGATATATCAGTCATTTTGATATGTGGTTCAAGGAAAACCATTAACTTACTGTACAAAATAATGGCTGCATTGCCATATGGTTAATGATTTGGAAAATCATGTATATGAGCTATTTATTAATGAAATGTGACTAGACATTTTTGATTAACTATTGCAGGATTTCCTAACTTGAGGAATTTTGTGAAGTTTTTGTAATTAAGTTCTTTGTAAGTTTTTGGACATTTCCTCAGGTGAGTGTAAAGCCCATGGGCCTCTAGATCTTGTTGTCAAATATTACCAGGTGTAGTCTTGAAAATGTTTTTATGTTGTTTAGGAATGAAACAAGTTGACTTAAAATTATGAATTTGAAATAAGTGCAAAGTCCTCATTGCGTGGCTTCATATAACATGTGAATCTTTTGTTACATTAATTACCATCAGATACAGTTAACACCTGTTAATTAATAGCCACGCATGTACATGTGTACTAAGGACATAGATTATTGACAGCCAAGGTCACCTGTATAAAGAGTTGGTGATGGATAAGAGATTTGTGCAGTCATGCCTGAAGACATGTGATCTTACAGCCGGTTGGCAGTGCCATTATATTGAACAGAAAAATCATTAATTTTGTACATTCATTCCCGACATTTCATTGCCAGAGCCAGTGACCAAATTGCCATTATAAAGTATAATAAAAATATAGCAGCAGATTTATGTTCCCAACCATTTTTTTGCCGTTAACTGAATATGATGTGCCATTGTAAAGAGAGTTCACTGTGCTATGGGATTAACTGGAAGTGAACATATTTGGCAATGCATTTATGTAGGTACATGTATTTTTCAGGAGAATAAATGGAATGTGGTTTTGGATTTTAAAATTGCTACTATTTCTGACATATGCTATTGTTGAATATTTAATTGAGTGAGTTAACTATTGAGCTTCTTGGCATAAATCTCTACCAAGTTTTTTTTTTAGCATGTATGGCATTTTACTTTTAAAGACAAATTGACCTATATCTGTTCAACCTAAAAAAAACTGTATTTATGATCAAAAAGGCTTGAAGCTTCATTATTATATAAGCATCTGGACATATATCTCTGATATTTTTAAAAGTGGTTGACTTTGACCTACATTCAACATCACAGAAACCTTAAGTAGTAAAACCTTTAATAACCATCTGGTCATGAACTTAACAGACTAGGTTTACAAAAACTTCATAAAAAGCAATATACATCAAGCTGTTTGACCTTCATCTTTTTTTAAAGCCATGGTTACCTGAAGTTGTTTAAACATCATTTTTATGAATGCCTAAACAAACCAAATCCCAGAAAGTTTAAATATGAAATTGGTACATTAATGGGGCTTAACAAGTATGCAATTGTTGACAACATTAAAAACAATGTGACTCTTAATGTCCTCAGATGATTGTTAAACCAGATGAACCTATTTTATTTTAGAAAAAAGGTCAATGTGGCCCATAACTATGAGACTTTTTGGAGTTTGTGCTTAATTAAAAGACCCAGCATCTGATTTAAGTATAATTTATTTAATGTTTACAGGAAGATATTTTGTCACTATGGAACAGGACAGCCAGTGATTTAACGACTACATCTAGAATTCGTGATACTTTAAAACGAGTACTTAATCTGCCTCCAAATACTATAATGGAATATAAAACACACAATGACAGTATAAAGTAAGTATATAAGTAATAATCATAATGATAACTTTGATGAGGACGAGTTTTAACTCGAGCAAAATATCTTTATTGTGATTCTCTATCTACGGTAATCAGTTTTACAATGTTTTATTTGAAACAAAATGTAGAAATTTGCAGCTGAAAAAATGTACTTGGCAGAAGCAAGAACAGAGAAACAGCAAAGCAACAGCAATTGAAATACATATACATGTATATTGCATGAATTTTTCTGGTCATTCACATAGTTCTGTAAAAAGGACCCATTCCAGATGCCAAAAAGTGCAATTTTTTTGTCAATAAAACTTCATAATGGACTTTTGAAAATTAAGGGAAAAAATACTTAAGATAAAGTAAAACTACACACATATCCTAAATAAAGACCTTTTAATGATAAAGTAAAAATACACACATATCCTAAATAAAGACCTTTTAATGATAAAGTAAAAATACACACATATCCTAAATAAAGACCTTTTAATGATAAAGTAAAACTACACACATATCCTAAATAAAGACCTTTTAATGATAAAGTAAAAATACACACATATCCTAAATAAAGACCTTTTAATGATAAAGTAAAAATACACACATATCCTAAATAAAGACCTTTTAATGATAAAGTAAAAATACACACATATCCTAAATAAAGACCTTTTAATGATAAAGTAAAAATACACACATATCCTAAATAAAGACCTTTTAATGATAAAGTAAAAATACACACATATCCTAAATAGAGACCTTTTAATGATAAAGTAAAAATACACACATATCCTAAATAAAGACCTTTTAATGATAAAGTAAAAATACACACATATCCTAAATAGAGAACTTTTAATGATAAAGTAAAAATACACACATATCCTAAATAAAGACGTTTTTAATGTATTTTCTAATGTAGATATGCTCCTGTAACAAAACAATTATCAAACATTATAGATGTCATAATCAATTACAATGGGTGTTCTTTTTTCTGGCTATATTTAATCTCAGTTTAATCTCTTTTTTTAAATCACAGTTTCAAAAATGTTTGACTTTCCAAAAAAAACCAAAAACAAAAACAAAACCAAAAACAAATCAAGAACAAAATCAAACAAAATTATAAAAGAAAACCTTAATGAATCAATGAATTTTTGTTCATTATACATCAATAGATTTTTAGCTCAGATGAGCTATTGCTATCCATCTTTGTCCGTCTTCCATCAGAAAAAACTATATAAAAATTATGTATTTGTCAATATATCTTGAAAACTATAAACTTTTTGTATAGGCATGTATATTAAAATATTTTAGGTATTGTTATGACGATCATTTTAATGTATGGGTCAAGGTCATAGCAGCATAAGTAAGCCTGAAATTATTAATTATTTTGAAAACTACTAACTTTTTTTTATAAGGAAAATATATTAGAATATTGTATGTATTGTCATAACAATCATTTTGATATATGGTTCAAGGTCATATGTTCAAAGGTCAAGGTCATAGCAAGATAAGACAAGAATTCCATGGAACTCAATGTCTTGCCTGGTTAGTTTTTGATCAATTAGAAAATATATTTTTAAGAATCAAACTGTAATATTATTTATTGGTGTTAGAAATAATGTTGGTTAAGTACGAAATGTATTTCATAGATAAAATTGTATTTTTTAAACAAATATCTTTCTTTTCACATAACACTGGATAGCTGAACTATAATTTTTATTGCACATAACACTGGATAGCTGAGCTATAATTTTTATTGCACATAACACTGGATAGCTGAGCTATAATTTTTATTGCACATAACACAAAACATAAATCAAATCTTATAGAAGAAAGTATAAATGTTTGATTGAGTAAAAAAAAATTTTCTCAATTTTTTATCCAAAATCTTGGATCTGCCCTAAAACCAAAAAAATGAACTCTTATACAAGGTAAATAACACAGAAACTTATATAGCTTTATTTGAATTCCGAAAGGATATTGGTGTAGAACAAATTGCATTTTCTCAAAATTTGTATTATTTCATTTAAAATCGATTTATCCCAAAATTGAATTAAATAGTCAACAGGCATTGTATATAATCTAGAAACTACTCAAACAACATTTCTAATGCAACCTTTTTGTAAACAGAATTTTGATTGGACCTCTACCGCAGTTAAATCTCTGTTTTACGGTCGGAGTTAAGATGCCGTGTGCTATCTAGGTAGTGATTACATAATGTATTCTAACACGCCAGTACTCGTGCTTTTGTTTATAAAACAAAAATGATGGACTCCTTTGATTTTTTACCATTCCGCATTGCAAAATTTTGTCATAGAAATGGATATTGGATCAATTTAAATCTGTTATTTATTTCAAACAATAAAATTATTATATCAATGGAATCAAGTGTTTTCTTGATAGTACTATATTTTTGGCAGTAACGACATCGGTTTACATTAATGATTTAGTGATGCGTCTGTAATCTAAAAATAAACCCTGATCGGAGCATTGAGGATTTCCGTCAGTTAAACTGATTTTATAGTATATTTTATTTATTTTGCATTAGAATGGAGATAACTGTTTTGTATTTGAATAGTTCGGACCGTAAAACATGGATTTTATTGTCGCAAATACCGGTTACCTGGCTCCGTAAGCTTCTCCAGGTAGACTTCAATTTGTGACAGTAAAATCCATGTTTTACGGTTGGATCTTCAAATACAAAACAGTTATATCCTAATTGTAATGTACTTCATCAGGATTTAGATGTACTTTCAAAATTTTCTAAAAATGTTTCCTTTTTTTGAAAAAAGAACATCAAATGTATCATTGTACCTGCTAAATTCAAAATTTCAAAAAAAAAAAAAAATAAAAAAATAAATAAATAAATTGAAAAATCTGTCTGTAGGAGCATTTTCTCAAAATTTCCTTTTCCTGTAGAAGTGTATACCCCGAACATAGTTTTAACATCAGCTTATATACTCATGTAATCATAAGTAAACTGAATGATGAAACTGTGTTGCTAATTTCATTGAAATAACAGTATTAGTTTGAGATATGGATTTTAACATAAACTTTCACATTTACTCATAATTTCCTTTTTTTCTTAAAAAGCAAGTTTTTACCCCAAAATAGTTGAAACATCAGATAATATACTCATGTAATCATAATTAAACTGCATGATGAACTCGTTGCAAATTTCAATGCAATAACAGTATTTATTTAAGAGATATGGACATTAACATAAACTTTCCAATTTTGACATGCCGTTGCTGCCAATCAGAAAAGTAACACCTAAGTCTTGCCTTATGACAATGCCAGGCTTAACAAAAACTGAAATTGTTAATTATCTTGAAAACTATTGACTTTTTGTAATGCCATTTATATAAGAATATTTTAGGTATTGACATAGCTATCAGTTTGCAGGGTTTATGCTGCTGTTTGTTTTCAACAATGTATACAATAAGTGTGTTAAAACAAAATTTTGCCAACTTCTTAAGAATACTCAAGCTAACAGGATCACTGATAATTAGCTATAGGTAATCAACCAATTATCAGGATAGGGACAATAAAGAAGGGATATTGTTGATTGGTGTACTCAAAGCCAATTGAGGCAAAGCCTCGGTTGACAATGGTTTCCTCAGGGTGAAAATATGCAATATCACCCTCTTATAAATGTTATATTTATTTTATTATGCCAAATGTCTCTCTCCAGATATTCTCTTAAACTGAGATTCTCTGTTACTTAAAAAAATGATTACTGTACCAATCGACGGTTGTCATCTGTCGTCCTTGATGACAGGTAGTCTTGATCAAGGAAACACTTGCAATATGAATTAAATGTATATTAATAAAAGATCGTATCCATCAAACGTTTAGCTGCTTGTGATCGAAATGCAGTTCGATTGTGTGATTTAGGATTCCTTTTGCGCATGTGATATTTTTTGTAATATTACCCGTTACCATACCTCCTCAACTATTGTTACCCTGAAGCACACGTGCCATTCTTTATTCTTAGTTAATCTAAGGGTGATATTACTTTATTTTCAAACAGTTAGTTATCCAATCAAATTACTTGAAAATTACATGAGGTATAATAAAATTGAATGTTTTACCTCAGAACTTTCATTTGAACATTATATCTATTACAATATGTGACTTTGTTGGATTATAAACATTGCAGGGACTAGTAAGTGGGGGCTACCTAATCACTTGTCTTACTTGCCCTGTTTAATGTCCAAGGAAGTTCCATCACATACTAAGAGTTTATGCATGTGTATGTAATCAGATCTGTGTGTTTTGTATTATTGTTTTTGTATGTATATTATTTACAAGTATTGTATTCAAATGAAATAAATTTTATATTATTTGTTACATGCACTTTATATTGACTTATGTATAGATTTACCTGATGCACCACTTCCTGTGGGCTTGAGTGAATAAAGTTAATTATTTTAATTGTAATTGATGAATAATTTATGTATATTTCAAAATTTTTCAAATATGAATTTTGGTCTTGAAAAATACAAAACTTTCTTCACAAGTTTTAAGGAAATTTTGAGTTTTGTTAACAGAAGTTGCATATAAAATTGGTTCCTGTATATATATGTTTATGAGCCAATTTTGGACCTAGATTGGTTAGGCTGTTTGTTTTACAGAAACATTTGTTAAGTATTTGATAGCAAAGTTGCTCATAACCACAGTCATCTCTGCACAAAAAAGAAATAACTGCAGATCTATAAGTTATATTTTTTATGATTTTGCATACATGCATAAATAGAAATTTCTATGATCACAAATACTTTGCTAAATTTATGTGTTATATAAGCTTTTGAGTGAAAACACTTCCTAGATTATTGTTAATTATGAAATCCTGGGCTAAAGTCTTAATGATTTTTAGCCTTTCCTTTTTAGTTAAATATGTTTTTACTTTGCTATCTGATGTGCGATTTGTTTTAATTTCAGAGACAACTCAAGTTTTAGAAACACAGATGTTTTTATGAGATGACACAGGCAATAGACATCATGATGTTATTGTGTAAAATACAAAAACAATTAGAAGACTTTTATATAAAACATTCTAGCTGTCACAATAGATCTTGAAAAATGGATGGTAATTTTAATTATTTTATGATGCCTTGTTTAAAAAATATTATTTTACTGAAAAATATCAGCCTGAAAATACAACAAACTGTGATGAAACTAAGACTATTTTCAGAAGAATCATGGAAATCATTGATTTCTTATTTTATGCCATCGTTTTCTTTTGTTGTCATTTGTTATGGCTTACATCTTATTAACTTTATTAGGTTTTTTTGGACTGAACACCTAAAAACTCACACAAACAGCATTGACATGTAACCATAAGGTAAAACAAAATTGTTCTAAACACACACAATGTTACATGTAATTGTCATGTAATGATAAATGTCTGACATATTGGATCAGTAAAATCTGACATTTGATGTGAATAGTGCAGTAGCTTCTGTATTAAAGTTTTGACTTGCAATAATTATTATTGAGTATTGAGTATATTCTGTGTTCTTAGTGTGACTTCACAAAATATGTAATATTGTGAATTTCTATTAAAGTTTTGATGCACATGCTGCATATTAACAGTAAATGCATAAAACAAGGTATTTACATCTATGAACAAAATAATATTTTTTAGCAATCTATATTAATTTTAAAATTGAAATTTATCTGTAACTTACCATAACATTGGAATTAATTTGGGAGGACAGATATGCAGGTAATAAGTTTTAGAAATTTTTTTAATTTGGCAAAGTTTATTTTAAATTTGCCCAGATTTAAAAATTTGAATCAGTAGCAAATAGTGTGATACAGAAACAGTAGCTATAAACAGGTTCTAATGATACATTAAACCTCACATATCCAGATTTATATCATAGCCAAGTGTAACATTGGTTGGTGTTTGCAGCTTTGAAGCTTTGGATGGACAAGATGTGCCTGCCAGTTTTAAACCTCTTCTGACAATTCATGTTTCAAGTAGTTTTTTAACCTGATGACAGTATTTACTAGTATTATTGCCATTTATTCTTTTAATCAAAGTACATCAATTTGTAATTTTGGATTTGTTCTTAAGAGTTTAAAAAACATTTTATACAATGGCATTCTTGTTATTTTTTAAAAGATTTAAAGCATGTTTTATTTTGTTGAATATTCAAATAAATATCAATACTTACACATTGTATTTGTTTATTTTTGTCCCCCGCTTTCACAGAAAGAGGGGGACATTAAGATGGATTTGTTCGTCTGTCTGTCTGTCATTTCGTCCGTCACGATTGGTTTCCGTGCAATAAAAGGTTTTTATGAAACTTGGCAAAGAGGTAGCTTATGACAAGAGCTCGCTTGGGATTGGTTTTTGGGTCACTAGGTCAAAGGTCAAGGTCACTGTGACTATAAATTGAAAATCGGTTTTCGTTTATTTAAAGGTTAACAGTTCAAGATTTTTATGCTCCCCTTCAAAGAAGGGAGGGCATATTGCTTTGCTGCTGTCTGTTGGCCAGTCTGTCTTTCTGTCTGTTGGTCCACTTACAGTTTCAATTCATTTTCTGCGCAGAAGTCGCACATACTGAAATGAAATTTGGTATACAGATTTATCAATAGAATATCTAGGTCATGTTTTGGGTACGATTGAGCAATTTTTGACACAGTTATCCCCTTGGACTTAGAAAAATTCCAATTATTTGCAGTTTCCATTCATTTTCTTTGCAGAGGTTGCACATACTGTAATGAAATTTGTTATACAGATTATTATTAAAATATCTAGGTCAAGTTCTGTTTTTGATACAAACGTGCAATTTTTGACACAGTTATTCCCTTGGACTTAGAAAAATTCCAATTATTTGCAGTTTCCGTTCATTTTCTTTGCAGAGGTTGCACATAGACACAGTTATCCCCTTGGACTTAGAAAAATTCCAATTATTTGCAGTTTCCGTTCATTTTCTTTGCAGAGGTTGCACATACTGAAATGAAATTTGTTATACAGATTAAGAATATTTAGATCAAGTTCTGTTTTGGGTATGATCGAGGAATTTTTGACACAGTTATCCCCCTTGGACTTAGAAAAATTCCAATTATTTGCTTTACATTCATTATCTCCACAAAAGTTGATCAAATTAATTACAGATATAACATATAAGGTTGGTTGAATATGGTTATATTGATAATAATTTATAATATAGAAGTACAGTCAAACCTGTCTGAAGGTCTATATGATTGTGCAACGTATAATTCAAATTTTTTTTAGCTAACACACATTATACTCAATAGATTTATGCATCTCAGATAGTACTAGTAGATGACCCCTTTTGATTTAAAGTTCAAAAGGTCAGTTTCATTTCCATGTACACTGCCCATAATAATAGCTTGTGCACCCTATTATGTCTGTCCAAGAAGGGGGGGGGGGCATAAGTGTTTCACAAACATCTCTTGTTTAATGAAACTTGGCACAGAGGTAGCTTTTGACAAGAGCTCTTTTAGGATTGATTTTCGGTCACTCTGTTAAAGGTCAAGGTCACAGTGACTATAAATAGAAAATCAGTTTCTGGTCATTTAAAGGCTTAACCTGTTCAAGATTTTTAATGAAACTTGGCACAGAGGTAGCTTATGACAAGAGCTCGCTTGGTATTGATTTTTGGGGACACTAGGTCAAAGGTCAAGGTCACTGACTATAAAAAGAAAATCGGTTTCTGGTCATTTAAAGGTTAACCGTTCAAGATTTTTTAATGAAACTTGGCACAGAGGTAGCTTATGACAAGAGCTAGCTTGGTATTGATTTTTGGGTCACTAGGTCAAAGGTCAAGGTTACTGACTATAAAAAGAAAATCGGTTTCCGGCCATTTAAAAGTTAACCGCTCAAGATTTTTTCCCCCGCTTTCACCGAAAGGGAGAAAAACAAACGATATACCATAGTTCTAAATCCCCTCTTTGCATTTTATGCTACGACTGTCCATATTACCCCTCAAATATCATTACAATTACAGAAGTCTATTTCATTTGAAAGCGGGGGACATAAATTCTATGAATTTGCTTGTTTATTTTATAACTAATCTAGGAATGAAAATGACATGATATGCCTTTTATCCCCTTTGCTCAAGGAAGTTGTAAAGGAAATATACAGAATGAGGTTCGTGCTTCAATCTGTGTATCTATCAGATTAAAACAATTACAAGGTGAGCATTTTAAAAGCAAGGATGAGCTTATAGTGTGAAACCAATTTATATGAGATTGGTATAGAAGTCCTTGGCTGAATTATCGACGTTGCTGTGCAAAATCCAAGATGACAGGTGATAAAATAATAGCAAAACCCTGTATATCCAAGTTCAGTCATGTACCTATTTAGTTAAAATTTGAAATGTAGAAAATCAACATTGGAGATTTAACATTTGTAACTTGTTTTCTATGTGCAGTATTATACAATTAAGTCTTTTTTTAGGTTATAAATTTTTCTCAGACAAGACTAAATTTAAACAAAATTTGGTATGATAGATCCTCGCGTGGTAAAGATTTAAAATATCTGATATGACTGTCTGAAATCAAAGATGGCCACTTTAATTAATTTTATATATATATATATATATATATATATATATATATATATATATATATATATATATATATATATATATATATATATATATTCACACTTTACTTTACTTTATTGCACAGATACAATTACAATAATTGACCAAGGCAATCCAATTAAACATAAAATGCCAATCTTATTAAACATAAAATGACGATCTAATTAAACATAAAATGACAATCTTTACAAGGAAAGATGAGAAAACTACAAAAATATACAAACTCTTCAAACAATATACACAAAAAGTGTAGCGAGTCTGTAACCTGCAAGGCGGTAACAATAAGGAAATTGTTTATTCTAATGAACAGATTTTGGTATTTCTTATTACTATACACTTGCTAATGTAGTTAGCAGTAATTATCAAAATATTCTTTTGTATTGTTATCAAACAGAAGTTTGATTTTATTTTGTGAAGGTAGAATAAAGAAATTGGGGTAAAAATTATCAAGTTTTGAGTAAAATAGTGATCTACCTTCTGATATATATATATATATATATATATATATATATATATATATATATATATATATATATATATATATATACTCTCTTTACAACGGCCATGTTCGTGATCGACAAATTTGCTGTAGTAAAGAATATGCAGTTGTAATGAATTTAAAACGTGTCGGAGTTATGTCCCTTGTTAAAAAGTTATTTACAATCGAGGTATAATACAATGCAAGATGTATGCAATAATATTCATCTAAATCTAACTATTTTCATATATTTCTTAATGTTTTAAATATCTGAATCAGAGTTTAAAAAATAAATTATAAACAACAACACATTTTGTTTTATTGAAATGTTCAATTAAATATTGGTTATTGAAATATTTTTCATAGGCAGCTATCATGTACATTGTCGTACTTCACCTGTACAACGATCTACAGTTCAGTGTCTTACGATCGGTATAAGGAAATATAGAACAGATGTACAGTTTTTATTCTGTTAAATAGAAACAAAAACGATATAAAAATTGTCCACGTATAATTAAGTTCCTTATGAAATCCCGGTTATTTCAATATTTTTTGTAAAATTTTAGGACGTCGGGAAGTTTCGTCCATTTTAAGTTATAAATATAGCAGTTTTATACCAACTATTTCTTAATAGTTGTATATTGTTGAAATAAAAATGTGACAAACGACCGTTAGTTATTGGCTGATTTTTCATGCTAAAGTTATTTTTTTTCAAAATGTCCTCGTCTACAATGTTAGAGCACACTTTTATAAAGATAAAAATGTAAAAATCAAATGTTAGTTTTGACGACAAATTACGTCCAATTTCATTTAAAGATAGGGGAATTCGTAAATTTTCATCCGTTAGTAAAGAAATATCCAATATGGCCGACATCTGGGACTTTATCATATAATTATGTAATATGTTGTTTTATTTTCTTCACTAATTAAAATGTAACAAATTGAAAGGTTTTATTTTCTTTCAATTCAATTAAATAAAAAAGATAAACTTAACAATGGATTAAAAAAAGAATTAAACTGAACCATCAATTAAACAAAGAAATAACCAAATAAGAATTAATGAAAATTAAATAAAAAATTAATGAAAATTTAATTAAAATTTAATTACCGCATACAGAAATAAATGAAAATATACTTAACATTAGAATAAATAAATAAATTTAAAAAGATTGTCGAAGACAATGCACCATTAAGGTAAAAAAAAGTTCAAAAGTAATTATCGAATATGAAAATAAAAAGATAAAAAGTAAGATATCTATAAAAAGCAAAAATAAATGAATAAATAAATAAATAACCTTATGTGGCAAATAAGTTGCAAAAAATGTTTTGACTCTTGCAATAATATTGAGAAACTGATGGTAATTAATGAAAATATTTCTAAATTGCAGAGACATATATAACGAATCTCTGTAAATTGCAAGTGACAAAAGTTTGTCTGATGCAAACTTGGACACTTGCAAATTTAGAAATATTTTCCTGTTTTTGATGTAGTTAATCACCGAGTACACTAATTAGCAAATTAATCGTTTGCGGGACAGTTTGGTTATTTCCATTCAACAAACTGTCAACAAACTTACATGTTAATACTAGAACTAATTAATTCAAAATATTATCATCAATGAATGCATGAGTGAATAATATACACTAAGTGAAAAAGAAACCGTAGGAAAAATCACATTGAGAGAGAGAGAGAGAGAGAGAGAGAGAGAGAGAGAGAGAGAGAGAGAGAGAGAGTTTCTTCGATTTTAAAGCAAATTAATTGTAAAAAATACTTAAAATTATAATAATAATTAAAATTTAAAATATTATGTTCTTTTTTGTCTTCCTTGCATTTTGTTTACGCTTTCCCTTATAATGCAGCAGTCTAAAGTTTTATCTTCTACACGTACCCTATTGCAAGTTCATATTATACGCTGTACAGACAGTAACGACAACTCTGAATAGCACAGGTAAACTACTGATCAGAGTTACGCCTGATCATAGTACGTGATAGCTGAAGATGGTATTTTGTAAATGCATGTTATAAGTTCAGATTTTTACCCTTTTAAAATTTTGTCGAAATTTGACCTTGTCCCGACTTTACAAAAAACGCCATTTTCAAGAAACATCGTACTCTCGTATTCACAATACACGGAAAAGATTTTTCGTGAAATATCGTTTGTACATCAAATTTTTATTAAAACTTAATTTCTGTATACTAAAGATAGCCATTAATACAAAATTCAGAACAATCAAATACCTTTTTCTTACTATTTACATTTTTAAAATTGTACTTCCGGTTCGTCGTGTAAACAAAAACAGACATCTTTTTTTCTTATACAATAGCCATTTTAATATAAAATGAAGGAATATTTTTACAGAATAAGTTATTTTTGACATATATTACCAGTGTTAGTGTTGAAATGTTACGTATTTCGGGAATAAAACAAGTTGTCTGTTATAAATTTAACTTGAAATAAGTGCACAGGTCCGATCGTGTGGCTTCATGTAAGATGTGTGAAAAAATCTTTTATTACCCGTATGACATTACATGTAATTACCATCAGAAAGGTTAACGAAATTGCCAGAGTTTAAAGTCTACATGTGGTCTGAGGCCAACGTGCAGACTGTATTAAGGTTAATCAATTGTAATAAAATCATAACAACAGATTTGTTCCCAACATTTTTTTTTTGCCGTTAACTGAATATGCCCTAATATAGAGTGCCGTTGTAAAAAGAGTTCACTTTATATATATATATATATATATATATATATATAACCACTGATCATGAAAAGTTCATTTTTATACTGTTGAAATTTGAATTAAAATATTTGTCAAGTTATAAATATAACATACAAAACCGAATTGTTTGTGCCTGACTTATACAATATGCATAAAAAGGTGCATTTTTAGCTTAAATCTTTGAAAATCTTCTCAAAAAGTACTTCATCACTTGAAAGGAAATTTGTTGGGAAGCTTCTTGGTATAAAAAAATGTAATGTGATGGCCATCAGTAATCCAGGATGGTTGACATAACTATAAATAGCAAAATTATTTAAATGGCCATAACACAATTATGCACCATACAGAGCCTTTTTTTTTTTTTTTTTTTTTTTTTTTTTTTTGTCTATTGTCCACCCTTCATTAAAGATTAAATTTTTCATCTAATCAACTCCTCCCCAGAAGAGATGAACTTTGACAGGGACCTTCCCCGGTTTGAGTACTTAAAGGTTTGTGAATCAGGTTGATGTTAATCTTCTGTCAAGGTCTCAGTTACCTTAAAAAGTAAAATATTTAAACATTAAACTCAGTAACGTAGCGATACTTGTTGATCTTGACTATCATTTAAGGTCACAATGATCTTATTACAATCTTTAAACCTTTTCTTTATTTAATCCTAGAAGTTTGAAACCGTTGATATCACTTCAAATCTGTACATCAAAGTAGGAAGCTTTTCTAAAGTTACTTAAGATAGTTGAATTTGACCTTTCAAGTCAAAGTCACCTAAAGTAGTTAAATCTATTAAACATACTGTTATTAACCAAAAGGCCAAGGAGCTTGAAACATCATACCAAGCCATGATAAGGTCATGAATGATCTAAAATAGTAAAATCTTCAAACTTCAACTTTTTCACACACTAAAAAAGCTTAGAAGTTTGAAGCCTAATAAGTAGCATCAATAAATCAAGCCCTTTTAGTTTGTAAACTGGTTGATCTTCACTTTTATTTAGTCACAGTTTTATGGACACAAAGGTAAGGAATGACAATATATCCTTTTTCCTCTGTGGATATTTTATTTCGTTTCCCTTTTGTATTTTAAAACATATATCAAACCAATGAATACAACAATAACAATTTATTAGAAACCCCATTAGTATCTAGATTTTACTTTATACTGTTTTAGTCTCCCAGTAAAAATTCCGTCGTTCAGTACTTTGATTATGTTATTTCAAATACAAATTATATATGTAACTAAAAATATAATGTCTCTGAATTTAATTGGCCCAAAAACAAATTAAGACAATAATTTTAGGCACATTAATTTTAATCATATCAACCAAAATGTCCAAGAAAAGAAAGATTTTGAGACAGTCTACTATTACTGCTGGCTTTGAATTCATGCAAATTTATCAAAATTTATATAAAAATGCAAAATGGTGTCAAATACCATTTTTTAAAAATGTATTAAATGATAAAATTCAAAATTGGTTTATGACAGAGGTATCAAAATTAAAAAACAAGAAGACAGTTTTCTGAAAAATTGTCTTACCATCTTTATTCATTTACATAGTAAACATGTCAAACTTTCGAAAACAAAAATCATACCGCGTGCTCACGCGAAAGCAATTTGTGCTTACGGGAAAGCTACCGCGTGTCCATCTAAAATTATTGCGTGCTCACGCAAACGTAAATGCGTGCTCACTTGAAAGTTATCGCGTGCTCAAGCAAAAACTCTTGAGCACGTGATAATTTTCGTGTAAGCACTCAATAACTTTCGCGTGAGCACGAAATAACTTTTACGTTAGAAAGACAATAGATTTTGATTGGGCACGCGGTTATAAAAATATTTTCTTGTCACCTCTGCGCCGCAGTAATTATTATCTCATTACAGAAAAGCACATTTTTGAGCACTCATTCCTTATGCGATTCTCTATTGAAATAAAAGAGAGAAAATTAATATTTCATATAAACGAACACTTTCCCAGTTAGCAGACTAACCGCTTTCAAGTACTACCATACTTAAATTTAATTCAATTCGATTGCGTTGATACTATCTTACGCATAAAGATTTGTTTTGTCGGAAATGCTGATAAGGACTAAATCAAGTTTTATTAAACAATAATCTACCTTGTCTTGTTTATCGCCTTAGAAATATGGACGATATTTTTACGATCCTCATCAAAGTTTCTTTTAAAATTCTTGCTGATTATTAGATCTTTCAAAAAATGTTCTGACTAATGCCAACTTTTTTTGAAATGATTAAACTACATGTACTTAGGTCTGTATATCACAATCTATGATTTTGTTTTATTGAGCAATATATAAATTGTTAAGATAAGATAAATTGCTGCAAAAGATCGCATCTTATAAAATGTCAATATAAATTTCTTTTTTCATTAAAAATCAAAGTAAAACGTGTAATTTACATGTCTATGCCAATCTATCTAACAATAATTTTTTTTCATTTTTATCATTTAATTTTTCTGCATTAAGGCATCCAAAGAACAGGAAAAAGGACTAAGTATCTATATGGTCTACATGTAAACTAAAACGTTTCAGAACATTATCGTAGTTATATTACATGGTTCGTGGAGCACAATTACTTCACATACAATAAAACTGTTTTGATATTTGACTTAATTTCTCCAATAAATTTACAGCTAAGCATTTGAAGTCCCTAAACACTTTTTGTAATTTGTATTCTTTTTAAGTTACACGTTTAAATGGAATTTTCAAACATAAAAAGACACAAAGTAATTATTCCTTCGCAAACGAAGTTTGGAGGGAATATAGGATTTGACCCGTACCTGCGCACGTACCTACGTTTGTTACACTTTCCTTGTCAGCGCTCTAACACGTTTATTTCTCAACAGAACATCCTGAAACTTTACACATGGATTTATTATGGTAATATTTTGGACGAGTTTGTGTTTTGACAAGATCTTATTTCCAAAATGGCCACCATTACTATAAATAGAATTTTAAAAAAACCCCAGAAAAATGCCCATTACATATTTTTTTTGTCGATTAATTTGGTTCAAATTTGGTATATATAAAGAAGAACCCTGGACACTTTAAAATTTAATGGTTTGTTTGGTTGCTTATTAGTTTGCATGATATTAGCCAATCAGCTGCTAAATATAGCTGATGTGTTACACATTTTTGTCAGCGCTCTAACAATTTTATTTCTCAACAATTTCATGAAACTTCATGCATGGGTTTATTTTGGTAATACACGGACATTTTCGTGTTTAAGCCAGATCCTAAATTCAAGATGATCGTCGTTACTATAACTAGAAAAACATGAAATTGCCATTATTTATTTGTTTGTCATCACTTTGATTCAAATTTGGTATATACAAAGTAGAACCCCAAACATTATATATCACAGGTTTTCAGTAACTTTTTAGTTTACATGTTATTAGTTCAATATGCAAATTGACGGCTAAATTTAACCGATCTTTTAAAAAATTATATTATACAATACTCCATTGCTAGGAGGTAAGTTTCACTTGTAATGCCTTGTTGTTTTAAAATTGGATCTCAGTGGGGTAAATATGTTCTTTTATTAAAACACTTTTCTACACCACTAGACATAATTTTGTCGTTATATTTAGTGGATGTCTTGAGCCATTGTTTTTAATAACTAGTAGAACTGTCTAGTTTGGAAATTTTTTTTGGAATAATTCATTCAAAAGCAGCATATGACAGTACTAATGGTGTCAATATTTTACCGTTCGCTTATCTTTTTAGCAATTTTTATTTATTTTGAGCTGTTGTTTGTACTCGTCTTCCGCCAAGTTTAATAGTTTAGTAAAATCTGCTTATGTCACCTACAACTGTAACTTGAAAAAAAGAATATTTGTAACTTATCATTAAAAAACGTATTATAAAGCATTAGGATATATAACATATGTGCCTCAAGGTTAAAATATCAATTTCAATTCTAAAGACACTTGAGACACATATCCCCATCCGCAACATCACCTTTACTTGAACAGTCTCCCCAAAAGATACCCGTCCGCAACATCACCTATACTTGAACAGTCTCCCCAAAAGATACCTGTCCGCAACATCACTTATACTTGAATAGTCTCCCCAAAATTTCCCCGTTCGCCTTGTCACATATACTTGAACACTCTCTCCAAAATATACCCGTCCGCATTATCGTCTATACTTGAACAGTCTCCCCAAAAAATACCCGTTCGTATCATTGCCTATACTTGAGCAGTCTCCCCAAAATATACCCGTCCGCATCCGTCGCCAATAGAACTTAATCTAAGATTGATCTGGTGACCTTGACCTGTAGTCTAACCACCTATGCGAAACATCGTCAAATATCCATTCGTGCTAGTCAAAATAATATTTTGATGTTTTAATTATGAAGCAAGTAACAATGTATGATTTGACCTCGTGGTCTTGACCAACACACCTAAGATTTGAAAGCAACATATCGGTTCACGTTGCTCAATTATACATTTGTGCCTAATTTGCTCAAAATTTCACCCATAATTATTGATAGTAATTGAGTAATCACTTGTTTATTTTGAAAAGACTAAGGTTTTGGCCTTGTGATCTCTATTTTTTAATCTCTGTGCTTATATTTAGTATCCGACACATTATTTCAAGTTGAGTTGCCGGCATATATCAGGTAACTACCAACATACATCATCTATATCACATGATGTGTATTGTTGTTTTAATTAACTGTATTGTAAAGCTTATGTTTTTGATAGCATGGAATTGTGAGTTATAACTTAACTAGATCAGTAAGGATATATCTACAAGTAACCACCATTGGTTTCAAATTTGTGTTTTGTCCATATAGAGTGAAGAGTTTCCATACATGTTTGTTACATTTGATGTAATATTGTTATTATTGCTTTTGCATGGTCCTGATTTATAACTACATGTATTGACAGGTCTGTTATTAACCACAAATGCAGATTATTTTTGTTACATGAATTTAACATTTTTCATATTAACAGCTTTTTTGTGATTTATTGTTTTATTTTTGCTTTAGGTTTTAAAAGATAAATCTACATATTAAATAATAAAATGACTAACATTTTCTTTATAATAATGATTTTTAGTTAGAAAACGTCCAGTAAGCATTATAAATGCAATAGTCTTGTTTGTTTAACGCATTCTCCTGACAAATATTTATAAATTTTGTTTTAAAAAATGGAATGTGCGCGCAAATTATCAACAAAAAACCCACCTACGTGAATGTCTGCGTCTATGTACAGGGCAAGATACTTTCTTTCTTGCACACCGCAAGAAGCAGTGTTAACTTAAAATGTGAAGTGGGAGAGACTAATTGTGTCATACGTTTAAGCCAAAGGAATATTTATATTACCGAGCCAGTCAGTTTTGCAATGATGAAACTACTGTAGCGGGATTTGAGCCAAGGCCGTGAGCGACAGCCTCCCTTAATACCTACTCATATCAATCACCAAGGACTCCATAATAAAGATTTTAATGCGTACTTAATATTTGACTTTATGGTATAAAATAAAATAGAATAAAATATACAACTTTTTATACCACACAACACTTTAAATGTGCATATTTATTATATATTTGGTGAATCTGCATGTGACTGACTATGTTGAAGAAATACTGTTATACTAAATAGAAAGTGTGGTATTCTACCATTCCGTTCTTATTTTTTGTTGAATTTGGTATTAGTCAATGTAAATAATGCCATTTGAAAATATTTAATTTTTTTATATGTTGTATTTAATGTTATTGTCTCATAATTCTGAAAAACACAAGTCTAGAAAGACACTGTTGTTGTTAATATTTTCCTTTGTTTAACCACAATGGTCGCCAATTAGGCCCATTACTTTTTCCATCATCAAAATCATATTTCTCAATTCCCGCCAACAATTTGGATTGATAAGTTTGCGCGATGTCAGGTAATTTATCTACTGCTTCAATTTTTAAATGATCTTTTAACTCTACGGCGTTTGAAGTAGAAGGAAATAAATAAACTCCCTGTGAAGACCAATGCGCAGACGCAATCAATTCTTTATATGCTTTTTGTTTGGTAATGTAGTCATCTTGATGAGCCCAAATAGCTGGAGTCATGCTTACAAAATTAACAAAGCGCCATTTGTTAGGATTTTTTCGACCTTTTACTGGTGCAGCATTATCATGTATTGTTCTCGAATCCCATAACACCATACCACCTTTCGGAACAGGCACTAATTTCTCATGACAACCCTTGCTTTTATACCAATCAATATATTCAGATTTTAGCGGAACGAAATCACTTCCTGCGAATTTTTTAGCAGCTTCCGGAAATGTCAAATAAAATTCCTTATGAAACTTAAAAGACTTTTCAAAAATGCGAAAGCAGTGATCTTCTTTTGTTGTTTCTTCCAAATAAACCGCACCTTGATAAGCGTGAAGACCCTCTCTCCAACTACCCTGATCAATGTGAAACCAATATGAATCTGGTTTGCGCCAATTTGTTCTACCTGATAATACAAAATACTTCAATATTTAAATATATATGCTACTTTGAACTTTGAATGCATTATTTCACAAAAATTTAAAAGTAGCACATGACATTACTGATTGATAGAAACTTTGTTATCATTAACAAAATTCTTTGCGATTGGCATGCATTAAGTAGATGGGAAAATGTTTCTAGCAATTGTAGAACATATCATTGTAGCGAAATTCCGAACTTCTCTTTTCTTGCAAAAATGTTCATACACTTTGGACAAAACTGCGAAAATCCAAAAAATCCAAAAATTTAGTATATCATGTAAGATCATTATTTTTATTTCTACCATTAACAAAACACAAAACAATTTTTCTCTCAACATTTCTATTTCTTTTTTTTTTTTTTTTTTTTTTTTTTTTTTTTGCTTTTAAAAGTTTTAAATACAAAATGAATTGCTGTTTTGACGGACAGGAGGGAATTAAAAAAGATTAATTTTGTAAAAAACAGTTTGTCTTTTTTATGCTGCTGTTTTAAAGCATGTGGATATATGTACGCGTAACATTTTTTCGATATTTCACGAACTCCCTGAAAAGAACCATTAATGATCCGAATTCTTACAGGCATGAAGTATTTTGCTTATTAAGCTGTATTTTCCAAAGATAATCTTTTTTTAACCTAGTTTGAAGAAGAAAATCAGATAAGTGCAATGCGTGGATGCAAGAAAAGGCATGCTTTTAAGGCCTTAACTAGTAAACGGTAGTGGACAAAAATTATAGTGAGTACAGAATGTCGTTGATTTTCCCTTGAAATCATTTTCAATTCGAAAGAATAAGCGGCTATTATAATTTAAATATGATATTATAATCGTCCTTTTTTTTTTAGCAAAAATAGTAATGAGGCTACTAAAAATAGGACGAGACCTGATATAAAGTGTTGTACTCACTCACTGTGTTTATGATATTTTTATCTAACATTTCAACCAGCATTAATTAAAATTACAAAAATAACAGTGTAAAAAATGGTTTACCACAGAAAACACTGACCTAAGTCATGACATAATACTTGACGTCACTGAAAAAGTTTCATTCTCAAAAAATTCAGAATGACCTTTTTAGTCACATTCGCCGCATGTGAAGTCGGTTTTTAGTGAAACAGGCTTGTAACTGTTGCAATGTAAAGTGGCATTGTCAGAAATGTTGGAATTACGTCTATAAAAACGGAAAAAGCGCGCAGAATATTGTTTATATATTTGGCTAAAATTAAAATGAAAAGAGCAATTGTATGATGTAGAACTTAAGAGATTGTTATTATGTGTTGATTATTTTCATTTTTTTACGACTGATACTAAATAATATGTTTTACACTTTATGCTCAATGGTGGGACTGCATAATTAATAACACTGGATTTTTGATGACCGGGCAACTGTTGAACTATGCTTTGGACCTTTCCGTGAAAGAAAAATACGATTACGTGCTGTTTTCATAGCACTAGTTTAAGTTTTTCTTGGTAAAATTTGTTGGGTTGTGCGATTGTTTTTATATGTATATTGTTTTGTGAAGAATTGACATTCTTTTTTCGTAATCGATGCAAGTATGAATAACACAGGACAGTCAAAATTGCATGAGGCGAAACGTCATTTCTGTGAGGGGAAAAACATGACTTGTCTTGTTTCAAAACCAAGATCACTTAATGATTGTATGGCAGTGGCACGTAAACAATGTGCAGTGTAACGTTTGTCACAACGAGCTAATTTACAAATATCTGGAAGGAAATTAATGTATGAAAATTTTCATTTTTCCAACGGTTTGTCAGTACACCAGATTTCACACGACATGCCGCGATACTTGTGTTCCATAAGTTACAAAAAATAAGTCGCGATATCGAGATAGTTATCACGACTGGTCAATGAAAGTATCGCGACAACAACAACGACCACAACAAGAAAAATAAAATAAACAGAATAAATAACTAAATAAATAAATAAAAATTAATAATAATAATTATCAAAAAATTGTGGAGTTGTTGCCCTTTGTGCGGAAAGTGTGCTTTAAAGTTGTGGTTCATTTCGCTCCTCTGTCACTGTGTATATTTTATAATTTGAGGTTGTAGTAAATTTCACTCTTGTTTTTAAAAATTTGTTTGGACCCTATTTAAATCTATTCAAAAATTTTGGAAAAATTATATCTGTTACCTTGAAGAATTTCCATTCCCCACGAAGTGTTGCGTTTTGTCAACTTGCTTTGGTTCATCAATTCATAATTCTTTGACCGGATGGTCGAAATTTAGTAATCTGAAAATTCTCCGCCGTCCATGACTAGATTGAATTTTCCGTGTGCTTCAAGTGAAGATTAGTGACTTTGATTAGAGCAATGTCGGCTATTATCGTCACCCTGTAGTTATCGACACATTTGTCATTAAATCTCCTTTATTGTCCCCCCTTTCGCTCTTATTCATTTTCATTTTTCAATTGTTTACAAATCTGATAAACTTTGATTGAATTATTTAAATGAATGGTTCTTAAATTTTTATGATTTATTTATGTTTTCGTTTATTTTGTTTTCACGATCTCGCCCGATCGCCATCGTAAAAAGCTAAAAATAGAACGGAATGTCAGAAGGTACTTCCTAGAATCTGTATTTGTGACTGTAGTGTATCCACGCCAGTTATTTGCCTTAACAAGTTAATGACGTATTTACATGATGACGTCAATTATAAACTTTTTGGACCCTAGTGTCACTAATGAGGAATGATTTTCCGAAATGTGCACATCAAAATTTAGCAGGTATTTGTTTCATAGATCTATAACACTATGACATACCTTTGCTTAAAATGTGTCATAGGAGAAACAATGACAATTGTAAATATATAAAAATTGATATGTCAATATCATTCATTGAACAATGAATTAATTATTAATCTTGGAAATATCACAACAATTGATTAAAAAGTATTTCGTTTGAAGCCTTATTTCAAGTTTTTGTATTTTTTAGTATAAATTTACAAATTCAATAAATAGAGCAGATGGGCATTAGTTTAGCGGAGTTTTGTCTCATGTACTCTGCAAATAGTTACTAAGTAGTTGAAATGACACCCAACTCGCCATTTTAGTACATCACAAATAATTTTTCAGTGTTCAGATATATCCCAGACATTGATTCAATACATTATATATTTAAGGATAAAATGCGATCATACCAGCCATACCATTTTCTTACTTAATGAGTTAAATCGTTGTTGAAAATCAAAAGTATACCTGAAGAGAAAGGATATTAAAAATGTTTTCAATACAAAGGTCAATGGAATTGTTCATATCATACATTAAACCAAATCTCGCATATCGTAATTTATATCTTTCAAGCATTTACAAAAATAACACCCTTATACTATATCGGAATTAGTAATTTTTAAAAACAGACAAACATACTGTCCCTTTGATATATATATATTAGGGATGGTAACGATTAACCGATTAATCGATTAATTGTTCATACCTTCGATTAATCGATTATTATTTCATTTTTTTTTATTTTTTTTTCTTTTATTCATATATTTTATATACATATATTTACATATAAATATAGTAATAGCGTTATGTTAACAGCATTGTCAAATAAATAATTAAATAAGTAAATAAATATTTCATAAATGTATAGGTACATGTAAAAGTACATAAATTTGATACACATGTATATGTAAAAATAATAATACTAGTTATAATAATAATAATAATAATAATGCATATGGCGATAACTTGAACAGAAATCAACACATAATTTACATCTTATCAAGTAGAAAATAAATAAATAAATAAATAAATTCACGAATTTATAGATACATGTAAAGGCAAATAAATTTGACACACAGGTACACACACTAAAAAAAAATTAAAAATAAAAATAATAATAATAATAATAATAATTTATAATAATAATAATAATACAATCACGAACAGAAATCCACACATAATTTACATCTTATCAAGTAGAAAATAAATAAGTAAATAAATAAATAAAAATTCATGAATTTATAGATACATGTAAAGGCAAATAAATTTGACACACGCACTAAAAAAAAAAATGTTGATTACAATCATAAATTTTACGCAACATTTAACAACACACACACACACACACACACACACACACACACACACACACACATAGGCTACATATTATCCTTTTGGATACACACAAAAGCATAGATGAATAAGTAACATTTATGCAAGTATTGATAACAAGATTACTTAAACAAAGTTTAGCTTATGTACGTATATAAATAAATCAATTAAACAGCAACAGTACATCGATATAATTTATAAATCAACAGCTTCATTGAATGATTAGCAGTGTAACTAAACAGGTGTTTGGGTCGTTCCCTACCTATGAGTCCCCACGGTGCTTATAATCCAATCAAAGCTTTGTATTGTAAAAAAATGGAGTAAAAGAAGATGATTAAAAATAAAAAGAGATTAAGAGATGATCTATGTCATTACAGTGTTTTAGCGATTTTTAGTACATGATGTGACAAAAGGCCAATTTTCATTTTCTTCAGAGTATAAAATAAGGAAAATAGACTGTGTTTCAAGTGTATCTTCAACTGGTTTTCGCAGCATAGTTGATTGTTTATTCTCATTTTCATTTTATATTTGTATATTTTGCAGGCAATAAAAGAGATTATATTATTCAGCATATATGTTTTGTTGTTATGTTCTAAATAAAATCCCAAAACAACAGTTTTCCATTTTATGTCGATTTTAAGGCTGTTGGCAATGACTTCCCAAATGGGGCGCACAGTGTTACATTGAAAAATAAGATGCTCAGAGTTCTCAACACTCGTAGGACAATTTTCACAATATTTAAAAACAGTTTTATTCCATTTGCTCACAATTAGGTTATTTGATAGGAGATTATGTAATAATTTGTAGTTAAATTCTGCGGTTTGTTTGTCTAAAATATCACTAATATTCGTTTTGCAAATATCTTTTCTGAAAAAACCGTAGTTAAAGTTAAACTCTTTTGACCAACAATATTCCATATTGGAAACTAGAAATTTTTTCCTCAAAAGGATATCATAAAAAAATTTACACTTTTTACTCAAAATATCATATCTAATGTTTCTATTTATAAACGAGACTGGCTTGCTGTTTGGATTAGTATATATGCATTTTGAACAATCAAAAATATTAATATATTTTCCAAAGACTTTCTTTAAAATATTATACTCGCAGATCCAATTTTGTTTGTATAGTAACTTATCACCAAAATCATTTATATCCTTTATCGACCCATTTACATGGAATAAATCTTTAACATAAAGAACCCCACTCTTCATCCAGTTTTTGAGACATAATGTTTTATTTCTGTATTTGAAATTATTATTAAACCAAATATTTTCAGACAAAAAAGAGTCAGAAGAAATCATATTTGGAGACGCTTCATCTTTACAATTATTAAAGTAGGCGAATACTTCTTTATAAAAAGACGGCACATTCACAGATTTAAATAATTCTTTTACATCAGTAACATTTGTTTTTAAAACATAATCGAAATTAATTCCAAGAGATGTTTTCAAAATAGTATCTAAGATATTAAAGACTTTTGATTCTCTATTATTCAATAATCTAGATACCCATGATGCTTTCAAAGCTTTGAATTTTGTTTCTATATCTACTAATCCTATACCACCCTCAGAAATTTTTCCTATCAGAGTTTTTCTTTTTATTCTATCTCTTTTTCCCCATATGAAGTTGAAAACTAGTTTAGTTATAGATTTTACAATGTCATCTGAAGGATATGGAAGTAATGATGCTGTATATGTCAAATTTGATAAAGCTAGTGTATTCAAGACTGTGCATTTGCCAAAAATAGTTAGGTTTCTACTTTTCCAAGATATTAATGTGTGTTCTAAATCTTTTATCCGTTTTTTCCAGTTTCTTTCTACACATTGATTCTTGTCATGGCCAATATTTATGCCTAAACATTTTAAAGATGAATTATTGATTTCAACACCATGTAACTGTTCATACTGATTTTTCAGTGGGCCTAACAAGATAGCTTCTGTTTTGTGAATATTAAGTTTTGGACCGGCATGTTTACTGAAATCATTAACAATTTCGATAGCATATTTCATAGAATCTTCGTCTAGTAATGGTAAAGTGCAATCATCTGCGTGTTGTAAAATCTTTATATCTGTTTGATTATTACCTATCCTAAATCCATTTACTTTTTCTGATTTTTTTATTTTAAGAGATAATATTTCAGCTACAAGAATAAAGAGTAATGCAGAAACTGGGCAACCTTGACGGATACCTTTTTTCATGTTACATGTTTTAGACAACCATCCATTATTTTTCACTCTAAAAATAGGTTTGCTGTATAGGGTTCTCATCCAATGTATGAAATTATTGCCAAAGTTAAATTTTTCTAATGTTTTAAAGATGAAATTCCATTCAACTGAATCAAAAGCCTTGGCAAAATCTAAAAAGAGTAAAATGCAAGGTTGGTTGGAGTTTTCACAGATGTCAAAAATGTCAAGTATAAGTCTAGCGTTCATTCCAATAAACCTACCTTTAATATAAGCAGTTTGATCAGAACTAATTAAATTGCCAATAACTCTCTGTACTCTCCTAGCAAAAATAAAGGCTATAATTTTATAATCAGAGTTTGTAAGACTTATCGGTCTGTAATTACTTAAATCGTCTTTTTCACCTTTTTTATGTATAAGCGATATGATAGACATTTTTTGAGAGAATGAAAGTTCGCCTTTTAAATATGCCGATTTAAGAGATGAGTAAAAATATTTTTTTATATCAATCCAGAATACTTTATAAAATTCAATAGGAAGACCATCACATCCGGGAGATTTATTATTCTTCATACATTTAATGGCTTCTTCACATTCTTTTATTGAGGGAAAAATATCACATTCTTCTTTCTCTTTTTCGCTAAGTATAGGAGAATCAGAGATAGAAGAAAGATATGTGTCAATTTCATTGTCATTTATATTTGCCGAATTATATAAGTTTTCATAGTATTTACAGAGTGAACCTAGTATTTCTCCCTGACTGTCTATAGTCCGCCCGTCTGATAATTTGATTTTCTTAATGGCGTTATTGTTTTGATGTGATTTTTCCAGCCTAAGGAAATAAGAAGTATTCTTCTCGCCGTTTTCAATCCAATTTACCTTAGATCTTATTTGTGCACCTTTTGCCCTGTTTTCTAAAATTTCGTCTAATTCCCGCTCTAACTCTCTCTTTTTATTCATATTTATATTTCGGCTATTTTCATTTTCTATTTCTGAGATTTTAATTTCAATATTTTTAATTTTTTGTGTGTTTAAAGCACCTTTCGATTTGGAAAATTTGATAGAATATTCTTTAATTTTAATTTTCAAAATTTCCCATTTTTGCTGGTTATCATAATCCCTGTATTGTAAATTATTCGAAAATTGTAATATAAGGTTACGTATACCATTGCAGTATTCAATATCATGAAGGTGTTGTGTATTTAGTTTCCAATATCCACTTCCCCTTATTGCTTTATCAGTATTTAACGATAATTTAAGCGCCTTATGGTCAGTTAGCCTACGTTTTTCAGAATGACTAAATGGAATGTTTCTTGTAATAATTGATTCTGTCAGAAAATAAAAATCCCTTGAAATAAAAATATAATCAATCCTACTTTTAGGTTCCCCTTTCCCATTACACCAAGTGAACCCACCCATGTCATGATTCTCTCTATATATATCCTTAAGGTCTAAATCTAGTAATAAATTTTTGAGATATAAACTACTTTTATCATTTAAAGAGTCATTTTCCCTATCTCGCTTTTCAATTGCACAATTAAAATCCCCAGCTAAAATAACATTATTATCATTAAGAGTGTGCTGCCTTATCCATGTTGAAAGTTTTTTGAAGAAATTTACCCTATCTTTTTCACTATTATGTGCATACACATTAACTAAAGTAAGGGTTTCATCATTCACCTTGATATTTACTAGAAGACGACGTCCGTCATCTGATTTGTTACTATTTAACACGGTTACAGCAAGCCCTGTTTTAAACAAAATAGATACTCCTCTACTATGTATAGAGTCCGAAAAATTATGAATGAGCTCCCCAGCCCAACGAGAGTTATATACAAATGCCTTAGATTCCACAAAATGTGTCTCTTGTAGGAAAAATATATCAACATCTGAATTACAAAACCAATCAAAAATTTTAACCCTCTTGTTATAGTCATTTAGTCCCCTAACATTAAGGGACAGTAATTTGAGTTTACTCATATTAATACATTAGATATATTTTTAAAGTTCCAAATTACAATATGCATGGTAATAACTTACATAGTCTGGGTATATCATCACTAGGACCTGCCTGTAACAGATACAGAGCCTGGTCTCTTGAGTTTATCGGCTGTCTTTGTGAGGACTTTACCAAACATATTCATGCCTGGCCATGATGCAGGTTTGGTATGTTTGGTTCCCGACTCATTGAGACCTGACCCCCAGAAATTATCATAGGTACTTTCAACAAATGTTACACCTTTCTTTACAGTTAACAGTTTGTCTCGAAACTCTTTTACCTGTTTAACTTTAGCATCAACAATTGATTGGATGACGTCGACTCTTGTATCTACCCACTGGGTAGAGCCCGAAACAAAGTTTCCAAGCTTTTTAGCCTCAAGTGGTGTCTTAGATTCTATAATTTTCTGAGCACTTATGGGATCACCGGATCTTTCAGCTTTAACATACTGGAAACACTGTTCTGCAGAAGCAAATGTTTGACCAAAGAGCTTTAGCTCACATGGATAGAAGTTGGATAACACATTTTCTTGTCCATGGAATATCTCAACCTTACTTTTGTCCACGTAATCAGGACAGTCTTTGGTACCGGGTTTATGACCGGGGTTTTTGCATACTTTGCAAACAGCTTCATTTTCACAGTTTGAAAAGTGATGACCTTCCTCATAACAGTTATTACAAATTAGTTTACGACTATATGAAGGTTGACCTTGATGGTACAGTCGGCATCTTAAACCAGCACAATATGTTACACGAGGTAATGCCACATTTTCTGCAAGGGGCTTAATATAGACAAATCTATTGCCGTTTAGAACATCTGTCATTTTACGTGTTTCAGGATTTCGTATTTTCTCATACCTAATTGGACTTTTGACAACTGCCCCAAGTTTTTCCAACATTGTAATAATTGGCCCTTCGTCCACGGAGAGAGGGACCCCTTTTATAGTTACTCTTAAAACATCGTCAGTCGGGTCCTCCATGCCGGAGGAAAATGGATTTGTTTCATAAGCAGCAACGTTTTGGTTATTGAACTCAACACCCTCAAGAAGCAGTTTATCTTTACATTCTTGTTTATTCACATATACACGCCAGAGTTCCCTATCTAACTGGATACATTTGATATTGTTACCAATACATTTTGTAACTGCACCCAAAAGAGCAAAGTCTGTTAGCTTATTACCATTGCCCGTCTGAAAGTCACAATTCTTAAAATATACGGGCTTAAGCATCTTACTCTGATTTTCATGGGACATAACTAGGCTGTGTATAATACCAATATATATAGAATATGTATATATGTATATACGTACTAATTAGAATAGGTAATCTCAAGTGTATTAATGTATGGTGAAATCTACTCACCCAAAGTCTATCATATAACTATTAATGCAAATAAATACCACTAAATCAAAATTTTCCAAATTTAAAGTCCACGATGGAGATCCAAAATATCCCTGCAATCATCCGATGCAAAAATTTGGAATATCAAACCTTGGAAAACCACCAAAAAATGTCAGAATTGACGGAGCTAAAATACCGAACGTCCTGTCCACACAACTCCGTCACGTGACCGGTAAAAAACAGTTTGTCTTTTTTATGCTGCTGTTTTAAAGCATGTGGATATATGTACGCGTAACATTTTTTCGATATTTCACGAACTCCCTGAAAAGAACCATTAATGATCTGAATTCTTACAGGCATGAAGTATTTTGCTTATTAAGCTGTATTTTCCAAAGATAATCTTTTTTTAACCTAGTTTGAAGAAGAAAATCAGATAAGTGCAATGCGTGGATGCAAGAAAAGGCATGCTTTTAAGGCCTTAACTAGTAAACGGTAGTGGACAAAAATTATAGTGAGTACAGAATGTCGTTGATTTTCCCTTGAAATCATTTTCAATTCGAAAGAATAAGCGGCTATTATAATTTAAATATGATATTATAATCGTCCTTTTTTTTTAGCAAAAATAGTAATGAGGCTACTAAAAATAGGACGAGACCTGATATAAAGTGTTGTACTCACTCACTGTGTTTATGATATTTTTATCTAACATTTCAACCAGCATTAATTAAAATTACAAAAATAACAGTGTAAAAAATGGTTTACCACAGAAAACACTGACCTAAGTCATGACATAATACTTGACGTCACTGAAAAAGTTTCATTCTCAAAAAATTCAGAATGACCTTTTTAGTCACATTCGCCGCATGTGAAGTCGGTTTTTAGTGAAACAGGCTTGTAACTGTTGCAATGTAAAGTGGCATTGTCAGAAATGTTGGAATTACGTCTATGAAAACGGAAAAAGCGCGCAGAATATTGTTTATATATTTGGCTAAAATTAAAATGAAAAGAGCAATTGTATGATGTAGAACTTAAGAGATTGTTATTATGTGTTGATTATTTTCATTTTTTTACGACTGATACTAAATAATATGTTTTACACTTTATGCTCAATGGTGGGACTGCATAATTAATAACACTGGATTTTTGATGACCGGGCAACTGTTGAACTATGCTTTGGACCTTTCCGTGAAAGAAAAATACGATTACGTGCTGTTTTCATAGCACTAGTTTAAGTTTTTCTTGGTAAAATTTGTTGGGTTGTGCGATTGTTTTTATATGTATATTGTTTTGTGAAGAATTGACATTCTTTTTTCGTAATCGATGCAAGTATGAATAACACAGGACAGTCAAAATTGCATGAGGCGAAACGTCATTTCTGTGAGGGGAAAAACATGACTTGTCTTGTTTCAAAACCAAGATCACTTAATGATTGTATGGCAGTGGCACGTAAACAATGTGCAGTGTAACGTTTGTCACAACGAGCTAATTTACAAATATCTGGAAGGAAATTAATGTATGAAAATTTTCATTTTTCCAACGGTTTGTCAGTACACCAGATTTCACACGACATGCCGCGATACTTGTGTTCCATAAGTTACAAAAAATAAGTCGCGATATCGAGATAGTTATCACGACTGGTCAATGAAAGTATCGCGACAACAACAACGACCACAACAAGAAAAATAAAATAAACAGAATAAATAACTAAATAAATAAATAAAAATTAATAATAATAATTATCAAAAAATTGTGGAGTTGTTGCCCTTTGTGCGGAAAGTGTGCTTTAAAGTTGTGGTTCATTTCGCTCCTCTGTCACTGTGTATATTTTTTAATTTGAGGTTGTAGTAAATTTCACTCTTGTTTTTAAAAATTTGTTTGGACCCTATTTAAATCTATTCAAAAATTTTGGAAAAATTATATCTGTTACCCTGAAGAAATTTCCATTCCCCACGAAGTGTTGCGTTTTGTCAACTTGCTTTGGTTCATCAATTCATAATTCTTTGACCGGATGGTCGAAATTTAGTAATCTGAAAATTCTCCGCCGTCCATGACTAGATTGAATTTTCCGTGTGCTTCAAGTGAAGATTAGTGACTTTGATTAGAGCAATGTCGGCTATTATCGTCACCCTGTAGTTATCGACACATTTGTCATTAAATCTCCTTTATTGTCCCCCCTTTCGCTCTTATTCATTTTCATTTTTCAATTGTTTACAAATCTGATAAACTTTGATTGAATTATTTAAATGAATGGTTCTTAAATTTTTATGATTTATTTATGTTTTCGTTTATTTTGTTTTCACGATCTCGCCCGATCGCCATCGTAAAAAGCTAAAAATAGAACGGAATGTCAGAAGGTACTTCCTAGAATCTGTATTTGTGACTGTAGTGTATCCACGCCAGTTATTTGCCTTAACAAGTTAATGACGTATTTACATGATGACGTCAATTATAAACTTTTTGGACCCTAGTGTCACTAATGAGGAATGATTTTCCGAAATGTGCACATCAAAATTTAGCAGGTATTTGTTTCATAGATCTATAACACTATGACATACCTTTGCTTAAAATGTGTCATAGGAGAAACAATGACAATTGTAAATATATAAAAATTGATATGTCAATATCATTCATTGAACAATGAATTAATTATTAATCTTGGAAATATCACAACAATTAATTAAAAAGTATTTCGTTTGAAGCCTTATTTCAAGTTTTTGTATTTTTTAGTATAAATTTACAAATTCAATAAATAGAGCAGATGGGCATTAGTTTAGCGGAGTTTTGTCTCATGTACTCTGCAAATAGTTACTAAGTAGTTGAAATGACACCCAACTCGCCATTTTAGTACATCACAAATAATTTTTCAGTGTTCAGATATATCCCAGACATTGATTCAATACATTATATATTTAAGGATAAAATGCGATCATACCAGCCATACCATTTTCTTACTTAATGAGTTAAATCGTTGTTGAAAATCAAAAGTATACCTGAAGAGAAAGGATATTAAAAATGTTTTCAATACAAAGGTCAATGGAATTGTTCATATCATACATTAAACCAAATCTCGCATATCGTAATTTATATCTTTCAAGCATTTACAAAAATAACACCCTTATACTATATCGGAATTAGTAATTTTTAAAAACAGACAAACATACTGTCCCTTTGATATATATATATTAGGGATGGTAACGATTAACCGATTAATCGATTAATTGTTCATACCTTCGATTAATCGATTATTATTTCATTTTTTTTTTTTTCTTTTATTCATATATTTTATATACATATATTTACATATAAATATAGTAATAGCGTTATGTTAACAGCATTGTCAAATAAATAATTAAATAAGTAAATAAATATTTCATAAATGTATAGGTACATGTAAAAGTACATAAATTTGATACACATGTATATGTAAAAATAATAATACTAGTTATAATAATAATAATAATAATAATAATAATGCATATGGCGATAACTTGAACAGAAATCAACACATAATTTACATCTTATCAAGTAGAAAATAAATAAATAAATAAATAAATTCACGAATTTATAGATACATGTAAAGGCAAATAAATTTGACACACAGGTACACACACTAAAAAAAAATTAAAAATAAAAATAATAATAAGAATAATAATAATTTATAATAATAATAATAATACAATCACGAACAGAAATCCACACATAATTTACATCTTATCAAGTAGAAAATAAATAAGTAAATAAATAAATAAAAATTCATGAATTTATAGATACATGTAAAGGCAAATAAATTTGACACACGCACTAAAAAAAAAAAATGTTGATTACAATCATAAATTTTACGCAACATTTAACAACACACACACACACACACACACACACACACACACACACACATAGGCTACATATTATCCTTTTGGATACACACAAAAGCATAGATGAATAAGTAACATTTATGCAAGTATTGATAACAAGATTACTTAAACAAAGTTTAGCTTATGTACGTATATAAATAAATCAATTAAACAGCAACAGTACATCGATATAATTTATAAATCAACAGCTTCATTGAATGATTAGCAGTGTAACTAAACAGGTGTTTGGGTCGTTCCCTACCTATGAGTCCCCACGGTGCTTATAATCCAATCAAAGCTTTGTATTGTAAAAAAATGGAGTAAAAGAAGATGATTAAAAATAAAAAGAGATTAAGAGATGATCTATGTCATTACAGTGTTTTAGCGATTTTTAGTACATGATGTGACAAAAGGCCAATTTTCATTTTCTTCAGAGTATAAAATAAGGAAAATAGACTGTGTTTCAAGTGTATCTTCAACTGGTTTTCGCAGCATAGTTGATTGTTTATTCTCATTTTCATTTTATATTTGTATATTTTGCAGGCAATAAAAGAGATTATATTATTCAGCATATATGTTTTGTTGTTATGTTCTAAATAAAATCCCAAAACAACAGTTTTCCATTTTATGTCGATTTTAAGGCTGTTGGCAATGACTTCCCAAATGGGGCGCACAGTGTTACATTGAAAAATAAGATGCTCAGAGTTCTCAACACTCGTAGGACAATTTTCACAATATTTAAAAACAGTTTTATTCCATTTGCTCACAATTAGGTTATTTGATAGGAGATTATGTAATAATTTGTAGTTAAATTCTGCGGTTTGTTTGTCTAAAATATCACTAATATTCGTTTTGCAAATATCTTTTCTGAAAAAACCGTAGTTAAAGTTAAACTCTTTTGACCAACAATATTCCATATTGGAAACTAGAAATTTTTTCCTCAAAAGGATATCATAAAAAAATTTACACTTTTTACTCAAAATATCATATCTAATGTTTCTATTTATAAACGAGACTGGCTTGCTGTTTGGATTAGTATATATGCATTTTGAACAATCAAAAATATTAATATATTTTCCAAAGACTTTCTTTAAAATATTATACTCGCAGATCCAATTTTGTTTGTATAGTAACTTATCACCAAAATCATTTATATCCTTTATCGACCCATTTACATGGAATAAATCTTTAACATAAAGAACCCCACTCTTCATCCAGTTTTTGAGACATAATGTTTTATTTCTGTATTTGAAATTATTATTAAACCAAATATTTTCAGACAAAAAAGAGTCAGAAGAAATCATATTTGGAGACGCTTCATCTTTACAATTATTAAAGTAGGCGAATACTTCTTTATAAAAAGACGGCACATTCACAGATTTAAATAATTCTTTTACATCAGTAACATTTGTTTTTAAAACATAATCGAAATTAATTCCAAGAGATGTTTTCAAAATAGTATCTAAGATATTAAAGACTTTTGATTCTCTATTATTCAATAATCTAGATACCCATGATGCTTTCAAAGCTTTGAATTTTGTTTCTATATCTACTAATCCTATACCACCCTCAGAAATTTTTCCTATCAGAGTTTTTCTTTTTATTCTATCTCTTTTTCCCCATATGAAGTTGAAAACTAGTTTAGTTATAGATTTTACAATGTCATCTGAAGGATATGGAAGTAATGATGCTGTATATGTCAAATTTGATAAAGCTAGTGTATTCAAGACTGTGCATTTGCCAAAAATAGTTAGGTTTCTACTTTTCCAAGATATTAATGTGTGTTCTAAATCTTTTATCCGTTTTTTCCAGTTTCTTTCTACACATTGATTCTTGTCATGGCCAATATTTATGCCTAAACATTTTAAAGATGAATTATTGATTTCAACACCATGTAACTGTTCATACTGATTTTTCAGTGGGCCTAACAAGATAGCTTCTGTTTTGTGAATATTAAGTTTTGGACCGGCATGTTTACTGAAATCATTAACAATTTCGATAGCATATTTCATAGAATCTTCGTCTAGTAATGGTAAAGTGCAATCATCTGCGTGTTGTAAAATCTTTATATCTGTTTGATTATTACCTATCCTAAATCCATTTACTTTTTCTGATTTTTTTATTTTAAGAGATAATATTTCAGCTACAAGAATAAAGAGTAATGCAGAAACTGGGCAACCTTGACGGATACCTTTTTTCATGTTACATGTTTTAGACAACCATCCATTATTTTTCACTCTAAAAATAGGTTTGCTGTATAGGGTTCTCATCCAATGTATGAAATTATTGCCAAAGTTAAATTTTTCTAATGTTTTAAAGATGAAATTCCATTCAACTGAATCAAAAGCCTTGGCAAAATCTAAAAAGAGTAAAATGCAAGGTTGGTTGGAGTTTTCACAGATGTCAAAAATGTCAAGTATAAGTCTAGCGTTCATTCCAATAAACCTACCTTTAATATAAGCAGTTTGATCAGAACTAATTAAATTGCCAATAACTCTCTGTACTCTCCTAGCAAAAATAAAGGCTATAATTTTATAATCAGAGTTTGTAAGACTTATCGGTCTGTAATTACTTAAATCGTCTTTTTCACCTTTTTTATGTATAAGCGATATGATAGACATTTTTTGAGAGAATGAAAGTTCGCCTTTTAAATATGCCGATTTAAGAGATGAGTAAAAATATTTTTTTATATCAATCCAGAATACTTTATAAAATTCAATAGGAAGACCATCACATCCGGGAGATTTATTATTCTTCATACATTTAATGGCTTCTTCACATTCTTTTATTGAGGGAAAAATATCACATTCTTCTTTCTCTTTTTCGCTAAGTATAGGAGAATCAGAGATAGAAGAAAGATATGTGTCAATTTCATTGTCATTTATATTTGCCGAATTATATAAGTTTTCATAGTATTTACAGAGTGAACCTAGTATTTCTCCCTGACTGTCTATAGTCCGCCCGTCTGATAATTTGATTTTCTTAATGGCGTTATTGTTTTGATGTGATTTTTCCAGCCTAAGGAAATAAGAAGTATTCTTCTCGCCGTTTTCAATCCAATTTACCTTAGATCTTATTTGTGCACCTTTTGCCCTGTTTTCTAAAATTTCGTCTAATTCCCGCTCTAAGCTCTCTCTTTTTATTCATATTTATATTTCGGCTATTTTCATTTTCTATTTCTGAGATTTTAATTTCAATATTTTTAATTTTTTGTGTGTTTAAAGCACCTTTCGATTTGGAAAATTTGATAGAATATTCTTTAATTTTAATTTTCAAAATTTCCCATTTTTGCTGGTTATCATAATCCCTGTATTGTAAATTATTCGAAAATTGTAATATAAGGTTACGTATACCATTGCAGTATTCAATATCATGAAGGTGTTGTGTATTTAGTTTCCAATACCCACTTCCCCTTATTGCTTTATCAGTATTTAACGATAATTTAAGCGCCTTATGGTCAGTTAGCCTACGTTTTTCAGAATGACTAAATGGAATGTTTCTTGTAATAATTGATTCTGTCAGAAAATAAAAATCCCTTGAAATAAAAATATAATCAATCCTACTTTTAGGTTCCCCTTTCCCATTACACCAAGTGAACCCACCCATGTCATGATTCTCTCTATATATATCCTTAAGGTCTAAATCTAGTAATAAATTTTTGAGATATAAACTACTTTTATCATTTAAAGAGTCATTTTCCCTATCTCGCTTTTCAATTGCACAATTAAAATCCCCAGCTAAAATAACATTATTATCATTAAGAGTGTGCTGCCTTATCCATGTTGAAAGTTTTTTGAAGAAATTTACCCTATCTTTTTCACTATTATGTGCATACACATTAACTAAAGTAAGGGTTTCATCATTCACCTTGATATTTACTAGAAGACGACGTCCGTCATCTGATTTGTTACTATTTAACACGGTTACAGCAAGCCCTGTTTTAAACAAAATAGATACTCCTCTACTATGTATAGAGTCCGAAAAATTATGAATGAGCTCCCCAGCCCAACGAGAGTTATATACAAATGCCTTAGATTCCACAAAATGTGTCTCTTGTAGGAAAAATATATCAACATCTGAATTACAAAACCAATCAAAAATTTTAACCCTCTTGTTATAGTCATTTAGTCCCCTAACATTAAGGGACAGTAATTTGAGTTTACTCATATTAATACATTAGATATATTTTTAAAGTTCCAAATTACAATATGCATGGTAATAACTTACATAGTCTGGGTATATCATCACTAGGACCTGCCTGTAACAGATACAGAGCCTGGTCTCTTGAGTTTATCGGCTGTCTTTGTGAGGACTTTACCAAACATATTCATGCCTGGCCATGATGCAGGTTTGGTATGTTTGGTTCCCGACTCATTGAGACCTGACCCCCAGAAATTATCATAGGTACTTTCAACAAATGTTACACCTTTCTTTACAGTTAACAGTTTGTCTCGAAACTCTTTTACCTGTTTAACTTTAGCATCAACAATTGATTGGATGACGTCGACTCTTGTATCTACCCACTGGGTAGAGCCCGAAACAAAGTTTCCAAGCTTTTTAGCCTCAAGTGGTGTCTTAGATTCTATAATTTTCTGAGCACTTATGGGATCACCGGATCTTTCAGCTTTAACATACTGGAAACACTGTTCTGCAGAAGCAAATGTTTGACCAAAGAGCTTTAGCTCACATGGATAGAAGTTGGATAACACATTTTCTTGTCCATGGAATATCTCAACCTTACTTTTGTCCACGTAATCAGGACAGTCTTTGGTACCGGGTTTATGACCGGGGTTTTTGCATACTTTGCAAACAGCTTCATTTTCACAGTTTGAAAAGTGATGACCTTCCTCATAACAGTTATTACAAATTAGTTTACGACTATATGAAGGTTGACCTTGATGGTACAGTCGGCATCTTAAACCAGCACAATATGTTACACGAGGTAATGCCACATTTTCTGCAAGGGGCTTAATATAGACAAATCTATTGCCGTTTAGAACATCTGTCATTTTACGTGTTTCAGGATTTCGTATTTTCTCATACCTAATTGGACTTTTGACAACTGCCCCAAGTTTTTCCAACATTGTAATAATTGGCCCTTCGTCCACGGAGAGAGGGACCCCTTTTATAGTTACTCTTAAAACATCGTCAGTCGGGTCCTCCATGCCGGAGGAAAATGGATTTGTTTCATAAGCAGCAACGTTTTGGTTATTGAACTCAACACCCTCAAGAAGCAGTTTATCTTTACATTCTTGTTTATTCACATATACACGCCAGAGTTCCCTATCTAACTGGATACATTTGATATTGTTACCAATACATTTTGTAACTGCACCCAAAAGAGCAAAGTCTGTTAGCTTATTACCATTGCCCGTCTGAAAGTCACAATTCTTAAAATATACGGGCTTAAGCATCTTACTCTGATTTTCATGGGACATAACTAGGCTGTGTATAATACCAATATATATAGAATATGTATATATGTATATACGTACTAATTAGAATAGGTAATCTCAAGTGTATTAATGTATGGTGAAATCTACTCACCCAAAGTCTATCATATAACTATTAATGCAAATAAATACCACTAAATCAAAATTTTCCAAATTTAAAGTCCACGATGGAGATCCAAAATATCCCTGCAATCATCCGATGCAAAAATTTGGAATATCAAACCTTGGAAAACCACCAAAAAATGTCAGAATTGACGGAGCTAAAATACCGAACGTCCTGTCCACACAACTCCGTCACGTGACCGGTAAAAAACAGTTTGTCTTTTTTATGCTGCTGTTTTAAAGCATGTGGATATATGTACGCGTAACATTTTTTCGATATTTCACGAACTCCCTGAAAAGAACCATTAATGATCCGAATTCTTACAGGCATGAAGTATTTTGCTTATTAAGCTGTATTTTCCAAAGATAATCTTTTTTTAACCTAGTTTGAAGAAGAAAATCAGATAAGTGCAATGCGTGGATGCAAGAAAAGGCATGCTTTTAAGGCCTTAACTAGTAAACGGTAGTGGACAAAAATTATAGTGAGTACAGAATGTCGTTGATTTTCCCTTGAAATCATTTTCAATTCGAAAGAATAAGCGGCTATTATAATTTAAATATGATATTATAATCGTCCTTTTTTAGCTCAACTGGCTAAAGCCAGATGAGCTTATGGCATGATGCGCGCGTGCGTGCGTGCGTGCGTGCGTGCGTGCGTGCGTGCGTGCGTGCGTCCGTTAACAGCAAAAACTCAGAAACTACTGGGCCAATTTTAGCAAAACTTTGCAGGAATGATCCTTAGAAGGAGTAGATGAAAATTTGTACAATTGGTTTCCATGGCAACCAAAAGTAGGTCACAGCGACCTAGAATGTAAAAAACCTAAAATAAGCTTCTTCTCTGAAACCATGGGTTATATTCAAAATCTGATGTGATATTTAGCTTCTAGACACCCTTAAACATGTAGGTTGTACATTTCGTGAAATTCTGTCAAAAACTAGGTTACGCGTTTTTAGCGTTTTTCTGTCGTACTTCGTAAAAAGTGAAAATAAGGCTTATAATGGAAAATCAACTTTGAAAATCTTCTTCTCTGAAACCATGAAGCCTTAAGCTTTCATATTTGGCAGTTAATATCAGCTTGAGCCCCTTTACCAAGTTTGTACAAATGGTGGCCCCCGGTCCATTTTTGGCCCCACCCCAGGGGTCCATATATCTGCATATGCATATATGGCTTATAATGAGATATCAACTTTGAAAATCTTCTTCTCTGAAACCATGAAGCCTTAAGCTTTCTTATTTGGCAGTTAATATCAGCTTGAGCCCCTTTACCAAGTTTTTACAAATGGTGGCCCCCGGTCTATTTTTGGCCCCACCCCAGGGGTCCATATATGCATATGCATATATGGCTTATAATGGAAAATCAACTTTGAAAAACTTCTTCTCTGAAACCATGAAGCCTTAAGCTTTCATATTTGGCAGTTAATATCAGCTTGAGCCCCTTTACCAAGTTTGTACAAATGGTGGCCCCCGGTCCATTTTTGGCCCCACCCCAGGGGTCCATATATCAGCATATGCATATATGGCTCATAATGGAAAATCAACTTTGAAAATCTTCTTCTCTGAAACCATGAAGCCTTAAGCTTTCATATTTGGCAGTTAATATCAGCTTGAGCCCCTTTACCAAGTTTGAACAAATGGTAGCCCCAGGTCTATTTTTGGCCCCACCCCAGGGGTCCATATATATGCATATGCATATATGGCTCATAATGGAAAATCAACTTTGAAAATCTTCTTCTCTGAAACCATGAAGCCTTAAGCTTTCATATTTGGCAGTTAATATCAGCTTGAGCCCCTTTACCAAGTTTTTACAAATGGTGGTCCCCGGTCCATTTTTGGCCCCACCCCAGGGGTCCGTATATCAGCATATGCATATATGGCTCATAATGGAAAATCAACTTTGAAAATCTTGTTCTCTGAAACCATGAAGCCTTAAGCTTTCTTATTTGGCAGTTAATATCAGCTTGAGCCCCTTTACCAAGTTTGTACAAATGGTGGCCCCCGGTCCATTTTTGGCCCCACCCCAGGGGTCCGTATATCAGCATATGCATATATGTCTCATAATGGAAAATCAACTTTGAAAATCTTCTTCTCTGAAACCATGAAGCTTTAAGCTTTCATATTTGGCAGTTAATATCAGCTTGAGCCCCTTTACCAAGTTTGAACAAATGGTAGCCCCCGGTCTATTTTTGGCCCCACCCCAGGTGTCCATATATATATGCATATGCATATATGGCTCATAATGGAAAATTAACTTTGAAAATCTTCTTCTCTGAAACCATGAAGCCTTAAGCTTTCATATTTGGCAGTTAATATCAGCTTGAGCCCCTTTACCAAGTTTGAACAAATGGTAGCCCCCGGTCTATTTTTGGCCCCACCCCAGGTGTCCATATATATGCATATGCATATATGGCTTAAAATGGAAAATCAACTTTGAAAATCTTCTTCTCTAAAACCATGAAGCCTTAAGCTTTCATATTTGGCAGTTAATATCAGCTTGAGCCCCTTTACCAAGTTTTTACAAATGGTGGCCCACGGTCGATTTTTGGCCCCACCCCAGGGGTCCATATATCTGCATATGCATATATGGCTTATAATGAGATATCAACTTTGAAAATCTTCTTCTCTGAAACCATGAAGCCTTAAGCTTTCATATTTGGCAGTTAATATCAGCTTGAGGCCCTTTACCAAGTTTTTACAAATGGTGGTCCCCGGTCCATTTTTGGCTCCACCCCAGGGGTCCATATATCTGCATATATATATATTGGAAATCAAATTAAAAAATTTTCTTCTCTGAAACTGTAAGGCATAATGCTTTTATATTTGGCAATTAACATCAGCTCAAGTCCCTTTACCAAGTTTGTACAAATGGTGGCCCCTGGGCCATTTTTGGTCCCACCCTAAGGGCCAATATATCTACATATGCATATATGGGAAATCAAATTTAAAAATCTTCTTCTCTGAAACTGTAAGGCTTTAAGCTTTCATAATCAGCTCAAGTCCCTTTACCAGGTTCGTACAAATAAAGGCCCCTGGGCCATTTTTGGTCCCACCAAGGGGCACATATATCTACATATACTTATATGGGAAGTCAAATTTAAAAATATTCTTCTCTGAAACTGTAAGGCCTACAGCTTTTATATTTAGCATTTAATGTCAGCTCAAGTCCCTGTACTGAGTTTATATAAATGAAGGCACAAGAACCATTTTTGTCAGTTGAGCTCCACAGGCCCTTTTGGGCCTCTTGTTTTTAGCAAAAATAGTAATGAGGCTACTAAAAATAGGACGAGACCTGATATAAAGTGTTGTACTCACTCACTGTGTTTATGATATTTTTATCTAACATTTCAACCAGCATTAATTAAAATTACAAAAATAACAGTGTAAAAAATGGTTTACCACAGAAAACACTGACCTAAGTCATGACATAATACTTGACGTCACTGAAAAAGTTTCATTCTCAAAAAATTCAGAATGACCTTTTTAGTCACATTCGCCGCATGTGAAGTCGGTTTTTAGTGAAACAGGCTTGTAACTGTTGCAATGTAAAGTGGCATTGTCAGAAATGTTGGAATTACGTCTATAAAACGGAAAAAGCGCGCAGAATATTGTTTATATATTTGGCTAAAATTAAAATGAAAAGAGCAATTGTATGATGTAGAACTTAAGAGATTGTTATTATGTGTTGATTATTTTCATTTTTTTACGACTGATACTAAATAATATGTTTTACACTTTATGCTCAATGGTGGGACTGCATAATTAATAACACTGGATTTTTGATGACCGGGCAACTGTTGAACTATGCTTTGGACCTTTCCGTGAAAGAAAAATACGATTACGTGCTGTTTTCATAGCACTAGTTTAAGTTTTTCTTGGTAAAATTTGTTGGGTTGTGCGATTGTTTTTATATGTATATTGTTTTGTGAAGAATTGACATTCTTTTTTCGTAATCGATGCAAGTATGAATAACACAGGACAGTCAAAATTGCATGAGGCGAAACGTCATTTCTGTGAGGGGAAAAACATGACTTGTCTTGTTTCAAAACCAAGATCACTTAATGATTGTATGGCAGTGGCACGTAAACAATGTGCAGTGTAACGTTTGTCACAACGAGCTAATTTACAAATATCTGGAAGGAAATTAATGTATGAAAATTTTCATTTTTCCAACGGTTTGTCAGTACACCAGATTTCACACGACATGCCGCGATACTTGTATTCCATAAGTTACACAAAATAAGTCGCGATATCGAGATAGTTATCACGACTGGTCAATGAAAGTATCGCGACAACAACAACGACCACAACAAGAAAAATAAAATAAACAGAATAAATAACTAAATAAATAAATAAAAATTAATAATAATAATTATCAAAAAATTGTGGAGTTGTTGCCCTTTGTGCGGAAAGTGTGCTTTAAAGTTGTGGTTCATTTCGCTCCTCTGTCACTGTGTATATTTTATAATTTGAGGTTGTAGTAAATTTCACTCTTGTTTTTAAAAATTTGTTTGGACCCTATTTAAATCTATTCAAAAATTTTGGAAAAATTATATCTGTTACCTTGAAGAATTTCCATTCCCCACGAAGTGTTGCGTTTTGTCAACTTGCTTTGGTTCATCAATTCATAATTCTTTGACCGGATGGTCGAAATTTAGTAATCTGAAAATTCTCCGCCGTCCATGACTAGATTGAATTTTCCGTGTGCTTCAAGTGAAGATTAGTGACTTTGATTAGAGCAATGTCGGCTATTATCGTCACCCTGTAGTTATCGACACATTTGTCATTAAATCTCCTTTATTGTCCCCCCTTTCGCTCTTATTCATTTTCATTTTTCAATTGTTTACAAATCTGATAAACTTTGATTGAATTATTTAAATGAATGGTTCTTAAATTTTTATGATTTATTTATGTTTTCGTTTATTTTGTTTTCACGATCTCGCCCGATCGCCATCGTAAAAAGCTAAAAATAGAACGGAATGTCAGAAGGTACTTCCTAGAATCTGTATTTGTGACTGTAGTGTATCCACGCCAGTTATTTGCCTTAACAAGTTAATGACGTATTTACATGATGACGTCAATTATAAACTTTTTGGACCCTAGTGTCACTAATGAGGAATGATTTTCCGAAATGTGCACATCAAAATTTAGCAGTTATTTGTTTCATAGATCTATAACACTATGACATACCTTTGCTTAAAATGTGTCATAGGAGAAACAATGACAATTGTAAATATATAAAAATTGATATGTCAATATCATTCATTGAACAATGAATTAATTATTAATCTTGGAAATATCACAACAATTAATTAAAAAGTATTTCGTTTGAAGCCTTATTTCAAGTTTTTGTATTTTTTAGTATAAATTTACAAATTCAATAAATAGAGCAGATGGGCATTAGTTTAGCGGAGTTTTGTCTCATGTACTCTGCAAATAGTTACTAAGTAGTTGAAATGACACCCAACTCGCCATTTTAGTACATCACAAATAATTTTTCAGTGTTCAGATATATCCCAGACATTGATTCAATACATTATATATTTAAGGATAAAATGCGATCATACCAGCCATACCATTTTCTTACTTAATGAGTTAAATCGTTGTTGAAAATCAAAAGTATACCTGAAGAGAAAGGATATTAAAAATGTTTTCAATACAAAGGTCAATGGAATTGTTCATATCATACATTAAACCAAATCTCGCATATCGTAATTTATATCTTTCAAGCATTTACAAAAATAACACCCTTATACTATATCGGAATTAGTAATTTTTAAAAACAGACAAACATACTGTCCCTTTGATATATATATATTAGGGATGGTAACGATTAACCGATTAATTGTTCATACCTTCGATTAATCGATTATTATTTCATACATGGTTGATTAAACACATTAACAAAATGAGTAGTTGTTGTCAATTTGTTAATCATAACCAAAAGTTTTGGGCTTGAAAATATAGAGTCGGTTACAACAAAATGCCGACTCAATCAAATAAAAAATTAGAAGAAATTTGGATTTTTAATTTCATACACGCCAGATAAACCAATGAGTCTGAGATTGAGATGTATATGAAAGAAAACCCAGACCCAGATGGTACTGACCCACTTTTGTGGCGGTAGTCAAACCAGCAGCGATTTCCTAGACTTGCACTATTAACGGAAAAAAAATCCAGGAACTTCGGTTCCTTCTGAGAGAGTCTTTTCGACTGCAGTGTTGATCTTAACAAAACTTAGAAACCGGCTTTCTTCATTACTTTTTGATCAAATAATATTTCTCAAAAAGAATTCTTTTTAGTTTATTATCTTTGTTGACGTTGCTGTTTTGTTGTGTTATAATTTTTTTTTAAAAGTTCGCGTAAGGCGTTCCAAAATTTAGCGGAGGAAACTATAGTTTAAAAAGAACAAAGACTTCCTGTGCGATATTGTTTATGCATCGTACATATGTACTCTACTGTATGTACCAGTTATGTACGCTAAATATATTTGGATTTAATGTTTTTCTTTCCAATTTTAATTGTTCTTTTATTAATAACAGTACAAGTCATTGTCGGGGGGGGGGGGGGTGCAACTGATATTGACTGGATAATTTTCGAGCTTTGGCGTAAATTATATAACGATTAATCGATTAATTGTTCATACCATTAGAAGATTAATCGATTAATGAATTTGGACCGATTTGCAATTCCTAATATATATATATATATATATATATATATATATAGAGAGAGAGAGAGAGAGAGAGAGAGAGAGAGAGAGAGAGAGAGAGAGAGAGCTAAATACCTAACCTATTTCCGGTGGTTCTCCAATAGCAACGGCATCCATACTCGACAAAAGTTTTTCGGTTTCCCAAATTTTTGAGAAAATTGGTTTTGCCCACAAGCGTACTTTCCATGAGGGTTCAAAATGCGCAATTCTATAGTGAAATATGAGTGAAAACTCGTTATATGGAAAGTGGTCACCAAACTGATCTAGCCATTCCTTGTACTGTTCAACGTATGCGTCACATACATGTGCTGGAACAACATTTTCAACAACCGCATATCCATTTTCTTTTAAATTTGCTTTTATTTTTTCACTAAAATAAAGTTTTTTATTGTTAAGTTAGTAAGACTGTATAAACGTACTTCACTTTATCTTCCATATTATCATGTAAAAGACAATGACAACAATAATAGTGTCTTTATTCCCGACAGTTCAGTAATTTATGAAATCGGTCGACATTACTCAAGTGCATTTTATAGCACTCTTAATATCGTGCTTGTACAAAGCTGATCGATTCATCTGCACAAAGTTCATGAGTCTCATGAACTTTTGTAATGATTTTCCTAAAGTAATTTGTTCACGAAACACTAAAAACAATACCGATTTGATGCTCAACCGATCAATAAAAATACCCACCAACACTACTTAAAAGTTTGTTTCTGTTCCTTCTTTTTTGTCTTATTTGGAAATTATTTATAGCTAGTAAAATAAATATGTTGATTATGGTACAAAATGCGTTGTAACTTAAACATGCAACAGAAGTACACAACAAAAGTAGGGAGATAATGTATTTATTTATTTATTGTTTATTTTATTTATTTATTATTATTATTATTATTTTTTTGCTGTTATGATTTAATTAAATTTCTCCATTTATTGGCTAGTAGATGCTATTTATATTTCAAATTGGTATGCTTAATTATAAGCTTACTTTGCTTTTATGAATATATCAACAATAAGTTTATTGGTTCAAGGCCTTAGAGATAGAACAGCCGAAATAATGATCAATTCTTCACGAAAAAGTGACGAGACACTGTTACTGATCTTTATGCAAGTTCATATTTTCTATAACTGTGTTGTTAATGTCAATTTCACATGCTATGGGACACATAATCACTGTTTAAACATAACATTGCTCAAGTCGCATCTGTAACCTTGAGTTTTTGCACTAATGGAGCTACTGACCAACTTAGGCAAGGTGGTTAAAAAAACTTAGGTAAGGTATGTGTTATAATAAATTGAAAAAAAAAATTTCACAGACAATATATACCCCACAGATGAGTGCTTTTTATCACGAAGGGTTTAGATGCTGTGCATAGAAGAAAATGGAACAGAAAAAACGAGATACTGCTCTGTTTCCCAATAATATCTATCTGAAGTTGGTCTATACACTACAATAGAAAACGTGAAATAGCCCGAAAACGAACGGACAACGTCAAAACATTTTCTACCTCATCTTTAAAAAATAGCCCAAAAACAAATATTACTCAACATACACATTGCTCAACTTATCAGAGGCAACAATCCAGAGTTAAATAATCAAACTGTGTAAGATATGTGCATCTCCTCTTTGTAATGAAGCTTCCCAAAAATTTTCATCGAAATCGCGCCTTCATTTTACAAAAATACAAAAAACACGAGCATTATAGTGAAGCCTGCTGTATTATTCTGTAAAAAACGACAAAGTCCAATATCTGGTAAAATTGGGAAAAATTCAACAACCAAGTCACATGCACGTCTTCAATGTGTTAACCAAGTTTTAGGCAGCTCAATGAAAAACTGTAGGCGAAATTTATTACTGAAAACATGAGCCTTATAATGAATGCTTCTGTATTATACTGTGAAAAAGGACATAGTCAAATATCTGGTAAAACTTTGAAAAAATTCATTAACCAACTTCAAAAAGTCACATACACGTCTTCAATCTGCTTTCTACAAATGTGCTAAGTTTTAAAAAGATCAATGAAAAACCGTAGTAGGAGTTGAGGCCACAACAACTGCTGACAGACAGATGGGCAAACAGACGGACAAACAAGATGATTGCTATACTGCTCCCGCACCAGTAGATGATTTTAGCAAAGCTTCTTCGAAATCTAGCCAAAAGTTTTCAAAAAAAAGGGGGGGGGGGGTTTAATGGTCAAACTAGGCGAATCCGACGACATGTGCATCTTATCTTGAAAAGTAAACTTTTTACAAAGTTTCATGAAAATTCGTCCAGTAGTTTTAGAGAACTAGACTGACAACGCCAAACCAATTTCATCAGCGGGAGATAAAAACAGGGTGACGAGCTTATTCTGATTTTCTCAATCAAACGGATTCCTCAGTGTATGCTAGAACAATGTCCCATAGTGATTATAATATCTATAACATAATATCCCCACAACGGTTATAAACCCCTTATTGTTACGAATTCCAAAATTATTTCTTTTAGATTTGTCTTTCCATATACAATGGAAAAAAGTTTCGCATAAATCTTATTAAGTATCACAGTAATATTAAACCCTAATCTGTTATCAGGATTATACATCTCTTAAAAATCAAAAGTTTTGTTCACCAAAAACTGAAATATTAATCTATAGAACTATTAAAAGGGCGCATTGAGTTCGTCAAAGGTTTGATCAGCCAATTGCTTACAAATAAATACCAAAACTTTTCTCTTGACAATCAATTATACAAACATACCCGTTTATATTATTGTGGTATGACTTCACATTCTCCTCAAATCTGCTAGACATGATGCTAATACATGTATAAAGGTAATCATACGTAGATAACCTAAACGGTATTTACATTTCTGTATCTTATCAAAGTTAATCTTATTTACCGTTACACCTATTGATATACAATATTGATAGGTGTATTGGTATTTTTTTTAAATTCGGCGCCAATAATTTGATTTTCTTCAACAAATCAAATCAAGATTAAGAAATGCCCGAAATACAAATAACCCTTAAACAATATTGAAAATAAACTACTGCGAAAACCGTATGCGATATTCTACGCATAAAGGTTAAAATTATGATACCTTTTAGAAGTGTTTAATTTAAAACGAATTGTTATATATGTCATAAACAACAAAATAATAACCCTTGCTAAAACAATTTGTCGTTTAATTCATTAACGTATGTCCGTTTCATTACGTATGTCGTGAAGACAACAACTTCACGGCAGTTTGGGTTATTAAATTTTACAGCTAATACTTCAATTACAAAAAGTCATCGGACAAATCTCTAGACTCCCGAACATGAGTGGTAACTTTCCATTTCGGCTCCCAACCAGGACCATTTGACTTTCCATCTTCAAAATCATAGGGCTCAATTCCTGCTAATTGTTTTACAGTTTTTGTTTTAGCAATATCAGGGTTGTTCATTAATCATCTCAATTATTTTCTTGTCTTTGCAGCTTTTTGCCTCAGTCGTACTTGGAAACAGCCAAACACCCTGGCATGACCAGTGGGCAGTACCAACCATATCATTATATGCCTTCTTTTTTAACTGTATGTCTTTTTTTTTTGCCCATACAGCAGGTCCCATACTAACAAAAACAACGAAACGCCATTTGTCAGCATTTGCCCGCCCTTTAAGGGGCGCTATGTTGTCGTGTACGTTTCTCGAATCCCATAGAACCATTCCCCCTTTTGGTACCTTGATAATTTTTTCTTTTCCACCCTTCTTCTTATACCAATCGACATGCGCGGGATTTAATCGATAAAAATCACTCCCACTTGCGTCTTCTGCGGATTTAGGAAACTCGGTGTAAAACTCGGTGTGGTAATTGTTTGTCCCTTCAATTACCCTAAAACAATGATCCTCTTCTGTTGTTCCCTCCAGGTAAACTGCTCCTTGATAAGTATGGAGACCCTCCCTCCAGGGTACCCTGATCTATATGAAACCAGTTATAACCAGGCTCTCTGAAAGTGGTTCTTCCTAAAATTAAGATTAATACTACATTTTACATTTTACTATGCTTATTGCAGGTCATCCTTATTAGCGAAACAACAATGAAAATGATACATACGACACCTTTTTTCATGCGATAAAGGTTGTATAGCTCATTTTTTAAAAGTCCATGGCTGAAACCAGGAAGACGGCATGGCACAAGAATATTTCGTTATAATACAATATTTTACGTTCATAAACAATGATATGCCCTATCCTACGCAAGAAAAAAAAATAATATTTTGTTCCAACAAAACAGTATAGCGTTCCCATACTTAAACATTTGTTCCCACACAGTAATGTTCATACCCTTGCAAAAACTATTTCGTTACCACACAATGTCATATTACAATACGTACAGTATATATTTTCACTTGTCTTGTCAAGTTGTGACAGTACAAACATTTGTTAAAAAAGCATTAGCCTTTATTTGGCGTTATAACTCCAAATTCATTTGTTTCATTCGTAAGTCTAAATGACTTTGGAAGACAAACATATTCATTTAAAGCCTGAAATAATACGGTGTTAAATACTTAATTTAATTTTTAGCGTCCCATGCCTACCGTGACACGTGACATTGGTTGTTTACCTTTCATCTGAAGGACCAATGGATTTTATTTCTAAATGTCTAGTGTTTTAGGAAAGACTAGTCACTAACTATTCTCAGTCCTTGGTAAGACTCGGCCAAGGTCCACATACGGAGTTCTACGTTCGGAGCGAGCACTTAACAACTCGGCTACAGTGGTGGTGAGAAAAAGTCAGTTTGCAAATTAGGTCGACAATTTTGTTGAGGTTATCAACTTGCAACAATAAAAATTACTACCGTATAACTGGTAATTTTCACGGTACGAAGTTTGGCGATTTTTTTAGTAGAAAGCCCTAACAAAATTTTCGCTATTTTAATTTTCGCGGTTGGCGCCTTTGGAGAAAAAAAATTATAACGTAACGGTAACTGCTCACATGGTCGTTCATATCACAATGTGTAATTTCAACTTCGGTTGATATAAAAATGAAATTTTTTAAAAAAAATTAGAGAATAAAAAAATAAATAAATAAAATCCAGACTTTTAATACCATCTGCCTTTGAGCAATAATATCAGAATATCAGCTAAGGCAAAGTTACTTATGAACTGATAGAATTTATCGAGAGTTGTATTCTCTGCATTTATTTTTATTTTTAAATCAATACCTTTATAGTAGAATATTTTCATTTGCCTTGTGAAATTCTCATTGCTGCAAGCTTAAGTGCCTTTGTGTTCATATTGACTATGAACGACAAAAATCTTGTCACTCCGTGTATGAATACATATAAAATGCAGTACACAATATTGATATACATTACCATAGGTAAGCAAATATGGCTGCCATGTCACTTTTGTTTATATTCGAGACAAGCTAGAAAAACGCATTTAAGAAATTTTACAATAACGTTTCAATGGTTAAAATGCATGAAATAAAATCAAGAAAATTAATCAAAAAAATTTTAATACGCGGCTGATACTCTCCGTAATATTGACAGTATGTTGTTTTTGATGGCCTGTTGAAAGAACGGACAAGAACTGGTCTGTCAAAACCAACAGACCACCAAAACTTCTTGAACAATCAGATGTTATAAAAATTTCTTCCTACCTTGACAAAGCTGCTACATCCCCAATTATTTTGATGCAATGCGTTATGGTACAATTTGTCAATTAATTTTGTGTCTCTCGGGATGTTAATTTCAATTTAAATTCGGTTCATGATTTATGAAACACAGCAGAAAAATCACAAGGTGAAGGATTTGGCACCCATCCAAAATATGTCCCACAAACGTGTGTATGCTAACATCCAGTGAAAATTGTTCGTTTCACACGCTTCGTTTGTTGATCGAAAAAAAAAGAAAAATCGGCTACATGCTTTTTAATCAATATAACAGGGATACACTAGCAACTCCTCAAAACTATAATACTTGGTTTAAGTACTACAAAACTCCTTTCTATACTTAAAACGATTATTTTCTAAACTTTGAGAGATATTTGCACTGCACCAGAGTATTCTCCTCACTGCTTTGCTGTCTAACATTTGAGCGATAGTGAGTATGAGGCTCGGCACATAATGTTCGAGTTAATCTCAACCTAACAATGTCGACATTCCAGAAAAACTCTTTCGGTAAATACCTGTCTACGCTCACATATCCCGGTGCAGATACGAAACCCATGCTTGGGCATTGAATATCATCCCCTGCTACAGTTTCCTAAGTTTCAGATTCACTAATTGCGCTTCCAAAATATCGCCATTAATCTTTCAATGCAGATAACACTTTTACTCAAAACTTCTCTGCAAATTCTCACTTCAGTTCTTGCACTTTTAACTTCCATAATTGAAATGGCGCCAAAAATATTTTACGAAAATGTTACAACTGAACTGTTCTAAAATGATGTTCATTGTCAAAATGAAGGAAAATACTTTGCTAGCAAATTGAATACCGCGTTATGATTAGTGTGGGTTGCAAAGCTTTTGCATTCATATTGACGATGAACATCATTTAAAACAGTTCAATTGTGAAAATTTTTCTCTATCCATATTTCACCATATAATACGATAAACTATTTTTCAAACAAAAACTATGCCATTTTAAATCACATTGATATTAAAATTTAGCATTCTTAATAAATAGATTATCTTTATGTCCCTTAAATCTCCAGATTTCATTACATTCTTTTATATCGAGCTTTGACGTGTTAAACGAATCACTATATATATATAGTGATTCGTTTAACATATATATATATATATATATATATATATATATATATATATATATATATATATATATATATATTGAAAACGAAACATCGTGTCGTGTGAACAATATTGTTTCCGAAATACTTTAGTAAAAGAATGCAAGATTCTTGTGTGGGATCGATATACTATTGCCTGAGAGCAAAATGCAATTGCATGTGAAAGAATGTTTGCGTCCGATTGTCGACTGGATCATACGTTAAATTTTAATAAACAGCTTAAACTTCTTTTTTAATATCTTAAACAACTTGACATTTAACTGAAACATATTTTTTCAAAACAAAAGTAGCAAATTTATTTCTCAATGTTTATTCACAAACCTTTTTGATTATACGACAAATATAACACAAGAGTTTTATAAAAAAAAGTTCAAATGATTTTTGAGTTACAACATGCAAAAATGCCTAAAATTTGACAATTAAAGGCCAATAACTCTACAAGAAGAAAACATAGGAATTTCAAAAAAAAAAAGGGAGCTCTCTGCCATGGATACCAATATAACATAAAGTTTCATTCAAATTGTTCAAAGTATTTTTGAGTTATTATACAACATGCAGAAAAATGCCTTAAATATAACAATTAAAGTCCCATAACTCCGCAGTGACAAAAAAGGAATCTCAAAATCGAAAGGGTGCTTTCTGTCATGGATAAAAATATAACACAAAAGAGTCATTAAAATAGTTTAAAGGAAGTTTTAGTTATTGTACAACATGCAAAAATGCCTAAAAATTGACAATGAAATGCCAATAGCTCCGCAACAAGAAAACATACGGATCTCAAAAACGAAATGGAGCTTTCTGCCTTAAATACAAACATTTCACAAAAGTTTCATTAAATTGCTCAAAGCATTCTTGAGTTAGCGTGCGACGTGTGGACATACGGACGGACGGACGGACTGCGGCATACCATAATACGCCCCTGTGCGCAACTTTTCGTTTTTGATTGCAATAGGCTTGGCATAAAAACTGCCAAACTGTATTGTTATAGAACTTTTATAGGCATTTTCTGTTATTTGTACTGCAGCTGATAATATCTCGATTAAACTGTAATTATTTTGATACCGTTAACCCCATATGACCTATTTAACCAAAGAAGTTAAAAAAAATGGCTTTCTTACCGAGTTCCGGTGGTTCACCAATAGCAATACCGTCCATACTTGACAACAATTTATTTGTTTTCCAGATGGAGGCAAAAACTGGTTTTGCCCAAAGCCTTGTTTTCCATGTTGGTTCACAATGTGCTACTCTGTAATGCTGAATGATCGACTTGGTCCAAGACGGATTGTGATCAGGTCCGAAAAGGGACAACCAGTTTTTATATTGCCCTATGTATTCGTCACATTTTTGCACAGGGACCACATCTGGGACAACCACGTATCCATTTTGTTCGAGTTGTTGTCGGAGGTATTTCCTGAATTAACCAAATCATTTTATTACAGAATTCTGTAAAATATTTAGTTAAGCTTTTTCGATAATATTAAAACAATTCAATATCTCACTAACTGAAAAAACTAATAACCGATCTAGTACACCGACAGCAATGATTGTTGGAACGTTTTTTTGCTATTCATTCAACTTTATTGTATAAAAAATATTTAGACATGTTTATAACGCGGCTCTAGTCAGTGGGGCTAGAAATAACAACGCCCTTTGCAGGGCCCTTAATAGTTGAATCGTTCCATGGCCACACTATCATATATCGGATAATTACGATCTTTGACTCATTTGGGTTCAAGACATTGGGTAACATTAAAATAATCGCGTAATACCCAATAACAAATTAATTTGGTATTTTTATAAACTGAATCACTTACCCATCATATTCTTTACATTGACTTGTGATTTCTTCGGCTAGTTTGTCGTCCATATTTAAGTGTAATGAGTTGTACCATATGGGCAGAGACGTAAAAAGCATTGAGGGTTTCTACGGTAACGGAGAAGTGTTATTTTTAATTTTCAGAATTAACGGTTATTGGCAGATATTGTCACCTTAGAAAATATGCAAGTACATGTCAAAGTGAGTTCATCGTCATCATCATCATCATCATCATCATCATCACTACGACCTTATATCCTGCCACTCTGAATCAATGTACTTCTAAATTTATAAGTATATTTCGTAAAAATATGTTTGACATTTCTATGGGTTCGGGTAATTATTTGGACTCAACTGAACAGAATGTAAACGTTTTTATTACATTTTTTTTTCGGAAGTGATATGAGGAGTTCAGTTTCATTCTTTATTAAATTGTTTTATATCTAATGTTTGAACTGAAGAACAAAATATTTTCAAAAAGCAACGTTTTAAAAAACACATGTGGATAAAGGGGAAATAAAGTTTAATGTTAATAAATTGACATACATTTATATCGCAGTTACAAGCTGTCGTAGATTTAAAATAAAGTTAAAGCGAAATGTTAATGACCTTAACATAATATTACAACCGTGCATGGACATATATATATATATATATATATATATATATGTGTCGACTTGTGATAATTTATATTATTTATGGTTAGGGAACTTCCTAAATATATTATAATGATTAATATCTCTCTCTCTCTCGTACGCTTATCAAAAATTAACAGATGAAGCAGATGAAGTGTGTGTGTGTGTGTCAGAGAGAGAGAGAGAGAGAGATTCTTAAATTTGCAGAGTTAATTAACTTGTTACTTAAATGTGCAAATGTCGCTTTTGTCGTGATATCTACTGGTCGAACATCATTATTTAGCTCAGTCTGTAGACAACTCGCATGCGGTACTTTGGAGATTTTGTTGTTCCAACATTCGTCATATCATCGCTAATCAGTATCAAAAAGAAGGCGACATTTTTGCTTATATAAGTATTTATATGGCTTCTTGTCCGATAATAAGGGCACTAACTTGGATCGTACTGGGGGATGAGTTATGTATTAAAAAATCTTTTAAGAGCTAACGATCTTAACTCTTCTTGCAGCAAATCTCGAAGCGTGAACAAAGATAATCTTATATAGTGTCATACGATTAATGTGGGCTATATCTATCTAACTGTTATAAAAGGTAATTTGAAAAAAAAAGAAAATAGATATGAAGTTTTTAAAAATCTGATTGTAGAACGGAGAAAGTTATAATTTGGTTTTTTTTATTTGGCAGTCTTCTCAAAATACATTAATTATTACTCTGTAATTCTATAAAATTCATTTATTCTCAAATCATCTTTTTGAAAATTGAAATAAATGGTATAAAGTAACATATTTTATGTGACAGCCTGGTTTTATCACTATTCTGTGCTTTTTAATCATTTTTTTTTTAAATATTTAATGTGTGTTTGTATTAGTTTTGAAATACTTTTTTTAAATTAAAAAACTGCCTCGGGCAGATATAACACTATGACAGTAATATAAAACAGATGTTGGATAGAAGTGTCACGTGCTACTTTTTTATGTTTATAAAATAATACAATTTTAAAGTAGCAAATATCATGACGGAAGTTTAAAATATTTATTGCAGCTGTAAAATCAATTGTTAAATAGAGAGTTCAAAACATCAAATGTCATTTCTTTTGCTCCTTACAGTCTCCGTACATTTATCTTCACTTTGTTTGGTGACTATCAAAGTATTTCTAAGATTTCTAATATTTTAATAAAATCAACCCAAAAAAATATGTTATAGCTTTTTAACCCACAGTTCTTCTCTTAATTCAAAAACAGTTTTACTATCCTTCTGTACTAATGTGTAATTTAGGTGTTTTTCCAACTTCATTTATGAAAGTTTGAATGTTAGCTACACAATTCTAAAAGAAATAAAATTGCACTATCCATCACATTATTGGCAAGAACGTTCTTGTCGTTGATGGTTTGTTTCTTGTCGATTTTAATTTTTCTGTTTACATTTGCTTGTTTATGTTACATTTCACGTGTTTTTGAACGCGTGTTTTGTTTATTGTAAATCTTTCTTTTGCTATAGCCACTGGCTCCATGGACGGGGCCGACATCTTTCCACGTTGGCTCCCAACCAGGATCATTTGGCATTCCATCTTGAAAATCATAGGGCTCAATTCCAGCTAACTGCTTTACAGTTTTTGTTTTAGCAATAGCAGGCTGTTCATTTATCATCTCTATTATTTTCCTGCTCTTGCAGCCTCTTGCCTCAAAAGAATTTGGAAATAATCTTACACCCTGACACGCCCAATGGGCAGTCGAAACCATTTCATTATATGCTTTCTGTTTTAGATTAATGTCCTCATCCTTAGCCCATATTGCTGGGCCCATACTAACAAAAACAACGAACCGCCATTTATCAGGGCTTGTCCGACATTTTAGTGGTGCTATATTGTCGTGTACGTTTCTAGAATCCCAGAGAACCATTCCCCCTTTTGGTACTGTGATAATTTTTTCTTCTCCGCCTTGTTCCTTGAACCAATCGATATGTTTGCTGTCGAGTTTGATAAAATCGCCTTGTTTTTTGGAGGCTGCAGAGAACTCTGAGAAAAATTCGTTATGGTTGTTACTTGTCCCTTCAATAACCCTGAAACAATGATCCTCTTCAGTTGTCCCTTCAAGGTACACTGCGCCTTGGTAAGTATGAAGACCCTCCCTCCTGCTCCCCTGATCTATATGAAACCAATTACAACCAGGCTCTCTGAATGTGGTTCTGCCTGAAAAAAAATAGTTTTAAAGAAATATTTTGATGCAAGAATTTCTTTAATTTGATTAATTTTTCATTGAATTTAATTTTATATTTGTTTTTCCTGATGACTTGTAATTATAATTTTAGTTGGCTAAAGGCCATTTCAGTTTATGGAATATCGAAACATGCGATGTGTGTGCTAGGGAGGTTTAGTAAGTGTTTGTTTCATTAAGACCTATTTTCAACCCCCACTCGTCTCCTCTAAAACTTAACTGGCAGATTTGGATGACTTTACCTTAATATCTGCAGTATCAAAGGTAGTGATCAAAGGTAGTTCATTTTGTAACAGCGACAAATACGCATGTACTATTATTATGCTTAATCTCTGTGGGTTTTTATAAAGCTTTAAGTTCAAAATATAAATCTCAGCCTTATTTGCATGTACGAAATAAGATTTAAATTTCTATTTTTGATGTAATAAAGTATATGAAAATCTATAGAATTAAGTGTTTTCTCGAATTACCTTTAAATGGGGTAATTTTAATGTTTACCTAGTTTTCGACCTTGCTTTTATTATTTTTGTCATTGAAATATTTAAATGGTGGTGTAAATTTTGTATGATTTGTAGAAATTTTGGAATGAAACCATAGTCTAATCAGGGTGATATTGACCTAGTGTACGTAATGAGCTTTATATCTCCCTTAGATTGTAAATTATATAACAATGCAACAATTTTAAACCTTTGACGTTGGTATACATTACTTATCAACAATCGCTCAATATTATCAGCATCATTGTATTCGATTATACATGTATGACTATACATTTTCTTTATTTTGATTGGCAGAGTTTACCTTTACTTCGCTTTAAAAGAACTGCATATTATATATCACTCCCAGAAAACACAGGGCGCAAAGTCGCAGACAGAAATTTCTTGACGTGATGGCAGCTAAAAAGATACATCGTACCTTTGAAATCAAGTCATAAATAAATTGTCAAGTGTCCTGACAAGCTAAAAAGATTCATTTATGCTGCTTCGTTGTTTTCCTAGTCCCTTAATTATAAGTATTACATTTCGAGTTTAAATTATAAAATAGAAATGACAACTTTCAAAACTTTTTTGACTTTTAAGTTGATATTTCTGTTGATCATCTACACTATTATATCATATTTTAGCATATAACGCGATCTTTTACGTAATCCGATTTTTGATATTGATGGTGATTAAGTATAAACGTTAAGGCCACAAAATGTTAATTTAAATTTTACTTTTTCAGTACAAGTTTTAATATTCCATTTACTCTGATCTTTGCACACATTAGACGTTTTACTCACTGTTATCTAATAAAGTTACTCTTACCGAGCTCCGGCGGTTCACCAATAGCAATACCGTCCATACTTGACAGCAGTTTGTCTGTTTTCCAGATGGAAGCAAAAACTGGTTTTGTCCAAAGCCTTGTTTTCCATGTTGGTTCGGAATGTCCAACTCTGTATTGTTGAATAATGGATTTATTCCAAAATGGATAGTTTTCTTCACCATAACGGGACAACCACGTCCTATACTGTCTAATATATTTGTCACATTCTTCCACGGGGACGACATCTGGTATTACTACATATCCGTTTTGTTCCAGCTTCTGTCGGAGGAAATCCCTTAAAAAGATGTTTTTAGAATTAAATAATTTGCTGGCTGTGCTATACCTTTAATAGAAGAAACTTGGACATTTTTTAAGTTTTATCCTATCGATTTAATATCATTAATGAACAATGTTATGTTTAGAATTCCTAGAATCTTTCTGTAAAAGTTTTGTTATTTGATTAGTTATCACATGTAGACAAACAGCCTCAAAGCGACTCTAAGCAAGTTAAATGATTATATTACACCTGTCCATATTTCCACATTTCTTATATTTCACGGTGAATTAGGTAGCCACCCTTGAACTGTTTACCGTTTATTCAGAAGAAAGGTGACGTTAAAGTTCAAAATCACATAACAAAACCATTATAAACTATAACACACAGACTTTAAAAAAGGCAAAAAGTAATAAATAAATAAATAAATAAATAATAAATAAATAAATAATAAATAAATAATTAATAAATAAATAAATAAATAAATAATAATAAAATGGTTTTCTTTAATGGCCTTTCATGTATTTATGTACGTTCAACTAAGTACTAGATTTATCAACATTAACAAAATACATTAATTTTATATCATATTTGAACAGACCATGATAATTTTTTTAACTTTCGTTGAATTCTGTACATAATACTTTCTTGAATTGATTTATAAATATTAAGTCCGGATTATTGATTCTGTAATCTAATTATAATTATTTAACGCTCAGTGTTAGGTCATATTTATAAATTGAAACATTTTTAACCAGGATAAAGGGATGTCTCCTCTTAGATTATCCACTGGTACTAAGTTACGTAACTCGCGATTGGCTACTTGTGAAAACTTTTTCAACTGCAAATTTTCTTGTCCCTGGTTATCATAATTTTGAAAACTGGGTGGTTAATTTTGGTCATGGACATTGGTTTAATCATATGCTTTTACTACAAAGAAACTAACATAATGAAGCTTGTCTCTATTGTATTACAATTTGGACAAACCAAATCAAACGTGGTTGATGTTATAATCACATCGTTTCATCACTTACCCGTCATATATTTTTATGTTTTATGTTTTACTCACTTACCCGTCATATATTTTTATGTTTTATGTTTTAATCACTTACCCGTCATATATTTTACTTTGACTAATGATTTCTTCAACCAGCTTATCTCCCATTTTACTTTCTTTAAATTGCTACTTAGAGAACAAAGCTTATGTAGAATAAAGAAATGACAGAACAGTGTCGTATTCTATATATGTACCGTTAAGTATATATATATATATATATATATATATATATATATATATATATATATATATATATATATATATATATATATATATATAGCGCATGCTATGACGATTAAGCTATTGCAGTAATACGTTACCATAATATCTGTTATTTCACAATCAGAACGAAATCGATTGTTTATATATCTATATCAGAAGGTCATTATCGGCGTGATACGCTAAAGTAAACATATAAATATTTCACAATCAGAATGAAATGTGACTGTGTGGCTGATGTACGAATATTTAAAAACAAAAAAGATAATCCCAATTGTGTTTATCAGAGCGCGACATTTTAGAGGAATTGATATTATATCTATGCGTGTATTTGTTTGAACTTTATAGTTAGGTGCTATACAATTCATGTTAGCTTAAAATTTTAACACATAATAAAATTTTTTTCGTGAAAATTGTTTAGTATGCAAAAAACTGCGGAAACTTAAGGAAAAACAGTTAAAGCTGTTGCAAATCATTATAATCAGCTGACTAACATTCTTAATTGAGTAATGTCAACAGGTAAAATCAGATGACCATTTCGATCACTTTTATCGGTTATCTTTTAAATACCGCTTAACTGCAGTGCTAAGGACATTTGTTGCTTGTGGTGAGTTGCACTTTTTGCTATATTGAAAACTAGTAGTTTATAGTTTATAGATAGACATCTCTAATTAAACCGAAAATCAAAAAGTTTTCATCAAAATTTTGTTGGCACATTCTACTTTTTGTAAAGTTTTTAGGATGGTTAGAAATATAAAAAGCCTTCAGGAATCACATAGATATTTTGTGACAAAAATCTTTTTTTTTTTTTTTTTTTTTTTTTTTCAAAAAGTCACATTGTGCTTAGTCTAAATACACAATAAAAGTTTTGTCACGCCTTACTAATTGCACTGATCTATGAACTTCAGGCTTATTGCCACTTTTTTATTGGAAGAATATTGTATCATATGGTCCAGAAGAGATTCAGGTTTGTTTGTTTCTTTTTAATTTTTTCTCGTGTCTCCCCTTCTTAATCAGTGACGGTCGGGCTAGTTATAGAATTTTTTAAATTTGTCTTTGTATTGTTTTGTTTGGGTCTAAATAATTTTGTAGCCAATAGTAATTTTCTATATGATCGATTATGCTTGCAAAGTCTCATGGTCAAAGTATTAAAATATTAGATTTCTGGTAATTTATTTTAACTTGTTTTAATGTGATATAAATAGGAACAAATAATGTTTTAAAACTTGGATTAAAGTCTTGCCGTTAGACAGGAAAAAAATTAATATTCTTACAGTTTGTGAAATTTTGTCTGAAAGATTTAAAGTTTGAATAAAAAATATTGACATTGTTCACCGTTTTACAAATATTGCAGAAATGGTTATTGTAAACAAATCCATATGTGTAATAAAAAGAACAGTTTTAAAATACAATTGTATTGAAACTTCATTTTAAAATGATAAATCCATTAGAAAGATAAACAGCATAAAGAAGACATAAAAACCGCTATTAAACATGTTCCTGTGAGTGTATTTTCAGATTATATAAGGCATTTCCAACTGATATGGCGCAATATAATAGTCTTTCTTTTCTTATCAAAGTTTATCTGTCGTCGTCGGCGGCGGCGGCGGCGGTGTTGGCGTCGTTGTCGTCTAAGTAAACTTTTATATTTTCGACTTCTCCTCTGATACTGTGGACAGATTTCAATGAAATCTGGCCAGAAGCATATACGGGTTAGTGCAGTTTAGATTTGTTCAAGGCGTTGTCATGGGTCCCAAAACAAGGTCAAGGTGACTTATGGGTCTAAAAATCTTTAAAAAAAAAAAAAAAATCTTTTTCTTATAAAGCGATAAACGGAGAAAAAAATCTGATGTAATATTTGGCCTCTCTAGGATCTTAAGCTTATAAATTGTGTATTTCGTCAAAAAATTAGGTTACACGTTTTGAGGTTTAATCGAAAAAAATCTGTAAAATGGCTTCAAAATATTATAACTTGACTTTATGATAAGATAATGACGTTGGTATTTCAGTTTTAACTTTTTCATGAAATGACCTTATAAATGGGGTCAAGGTTAACAATCAAGGTCATGACATAGTTTGTGATTTGTGCAGTTTATGCTATTTTCTTGAAAACTATGAGAAATATATAAAATCAAAACAGTGTTAATATGTTCAGCATGACTAAATTAAACAATTTACCAAGTTTTGTTATTATATGAGAATCCGAGAATCCACGTAATCCATGTAGGATTGAAATTTTGATTTTTTTTTCTTTACTAATAAATAGTAAGATTGTGCATGAGCTTGAAAATTTTAACTTTTTATATAAGTATGTATGTAAGAATATTGTGGGTATTGTTGTGACGATCATTTTAATATATGGTTCAAGGTCTTAGCTGCATAAGTATACTGAAATAATTACTTATCTGGAAATTATCTTATGCACTTGAGTTACTACATGCATTTACCTATGTATAAATAAACTGTGGCTAAATATTTCTGACTAAGTATTGCGTCAGTTCCAAACTGGCAAAAAACTTGAAAAGTTCCTGTAATTACAATTTTTGTCTATTGTACTTTACAAACATTTTATTCGTACGATTAATCACTATGTGCTTTTCTTTGTGTACGATGTCATATATAGAACGTCTTAGGTGTTTAACTAGATTAAATGTAGATATAGATGTTTTGGCGTGGGAGGAATCTTTATCTTTTTGCAACGTGTTTACTGAAATGTTTATAGTTGGGTTGGTTTGAAAATATATGAAAGAATAAGTGATATTTTATAGATTACTGAAGGATCACAGCAGCTGTCGTCTTGTTTTGCTGAAAATTTGTATATGTTATTCATCTGAAAATTGTCAAATTTATTAAAAAAATAAAAGTAAAAATTTTAAGTTTAGGCAAAAACCAAAAATTTACGAACATTTCAATAAAAGTTTAAAGTCTAATCATATAAATATGGGATGTTGACACCCAGGTACGATACACAAACTCTCCTACAATACGAAAACGCCGACCAGGTACGATACACAAACTCTCCTACAATACGAAAACGCCGACCAGGTACGATACACAAACTCTCCTACAATACGAAAACGCCGACCAGGTACGATACACAAACTCTCCTACAATACGAAAACGCCGACCAGGTACGATGCACAAACTCTCCGATAGTACGAAAACGCCGACCAGGTACGATGCACAAACTCTCCGATAGTACGAAAACGCCGACCAGGTACGATGCACAAACTCTCCGATAGTACGAAAACGCCGACCAGGTACGATGCACAAACTCTCCGATAGTACGTAAACGCCGACCAGGTACGATGCACAAACTCTCCGATAGTACGAAAACGCCGACCAGGTACGATGCACAAACTCTCCGATAGTACGAAAACGCCGACCAGGTACGATGCACAAACTCTCCGATAGTACGAAAACGCCGACCAGGTACGATGCACAAACTCTCCGATAGTACGTAAACGCCGACCAGGTACGATGCACAAACTCTCCGATAGTACGAAAACGCCGACCAGGTACGATGCACAAACTCTCCGATAGTACGAAAACGCCGACCAGGTACGATGCACAAACTCTCCGATAGTACGAAAACGCCGACCAGGTACGATGCACAAACTCTCCTATAGTACGAAAACGCCGACCAGGTACGATACACTTGAGAAATGACATTGTTTTGGGGGCACTTCATGCTAGTAAGATACCGGGTGTTTCGGGTACAAATTGCATGAAGAGCAAAGCTCTTCGTGTTAAATTTGTAATCGGAACACCCGGTATCATACTAGCATGAAATGCCCCCAAAACAATGTCATTTCTTATATTTACAATTTATTTCTTACATCTAACCTGCTATGTGGACTTAAAACTTATACTGAATTTCATTTTTGTTAATTTACTACCTCCGTTTGTTTTTGTGCATCGTGGAACCCGTCTATCGCATCTCCATAAATGATGACGCCATTGATAAGTGGGATCACGGGTGACCCCGCCTAATTCCATTGATGACAAAAAAAAACTTTTCCGTTAAATGGAATACAGTTGTTTTAATGACAGAATTAAACGATTATATTTTGAAAATATTCAACAGCTACATTTGCATATTTAAATTAAAAGTACAGTTTGAAAAAGAAGAATTAGAAAATACACCAGAAGTGTGGGAACTTACTTGTCGTGTTACAAGGGTCTGTGACGTATTGGTGATTACGCGGTACTGTTGGATCAGTTAAAAAAGTCAAACATACGTTTTCATAGCCGTATGAAGCAAATTTTCGATAATGTTGAAAAATAGCTTTCAAAGGCGGAAAGTGGGTGCTATTGTAAATATAAAAAGAAATAGGTAGAGAGAAATATGCATTGTGTATAAACAAATCCTCACTTTTGTAAATTACACCGATTGTTTCTTAGGATGATTTAGATTTTCACGAAATATTGTTAATTCTCCTTAAGATCGCCCGAAAGATCTCTAAACGAAATGATATGTTTGTCTACATTCCATTTTGGAGTCCAGCCAGGTCCATTGGATTTTCCATCATCAAAATCGTACTGCTCAATTCCAGCAAGAAGTTTTGCGGTCTTCGTTTTTGCAATATCCGGTAACTCCTCCACAGCTTCTATATGTGGCGTACCTTTGCAGCTTAAAGCTTCAGATGTAGATGGAAAAAGCCAGACACCTTGTGATGACCAGTGAGCAGTGGTTAACAACTCATTGTATGCTTTGCGTTTCAAATTTAAATCCTCCTCTGTTGCCCATATCGCAGGCGTCATGCTGACCAGTACGACAAAGCGCCATCTGTCAGGATTTGGTCTACCTTTAAAAGGATTGACGTTGTCATGAATGGTTCTGGAATCCCACAATACCATACCACCTTTAGGAACTGGAACCAACTTTTCTGTGCATCCGTGACTTGCAAACCAGTCTAAGTACTGAGCATTTAGACGATAGAAATCACTAGCCGCAGCGCCTTCAGCTGCTTCGGAGAATTCTTTATAGAACTGCGTGTGATACTGATGTGACCTCTCCATTACCCGGAAGCAGAGGTCATCCCTAGTAACTTCCTCTAGATAGACTGTCCCTTGATATGCATGTAAACCATCTCTCCAGCTTCCTTGGTCCAGATGATACCAATTCGTATTTTCGTCTCGAAATTTAGTTCTACCTGCAAGTTGGATACATATAGTTTTTTTAAACCTTTCACTCTTAGCGATTAAATATACAAAAAATAAAACAGATCAATATAAATAATAAATAAATAAATAAATAAATAACAACAGCAATATTTAAGGATCTGACAAGTATAAAAAAAATACTGGTTACATTTCTAGTTCATTATTACCTAATTCCGGAGGTTCTCCAATAGCTACACCGTCATAACTAGATAACAGTTTATCTGTGTTCCAAACGGCTGCATATACTGGTTTTGCCCACATTCTAGTTTTCCATGATGGCTCATAGTGTGTAATTCTGTAGTGATGTATCAATGATCTGGCCCAACCAGGTCTCTGATCTGTACCAAACCGATCTAACCATTGTTTGTATTGGGCTATGTATTTATCACATTCGTCTGCTGGTACTACATCCGGAACAACAACGTAACCTTTATCATCTAACTCTCTACGTAATGATTCTCTGTAGAAAAAAGTCACAATGATAAACTGTTCAATACAGAAAAACACAACTTCTGTCATGCGCAGAATTTAAAATTTTTAGAAAACAAATATAAAAAATTCTCCACATGAGAATTTAATATTTACTTGCAAAATCATGTCAACGAAAAAGATTAGGAAAACTAGTTACATATATTAAACTCTTTGTGTTCAACATTAATATTTTACCTATTTAGATCCAATCTTGGACAAATCAAGATTTAAACTAAATTGGTAAATTTATTAAATTTTTTTTTTGGTAATTCACGTGTAATACAAACACTGTCATTTGAAGATGACATGAATGTTCCTAGTGTTACAATCAGTTATCATAATAATAAAAATGTTGTAGTCAAAAAGATTATATAGCGTCTTTGCGATAATTAACATATTTGGATAACTATGTTTCGTGACAAATTTTTCAGTGTCAAAAAATGTCCACTTTAGAATATAAAATGCGACTTTGTAGATTAAAATAAAAATAGAAAAATAAAGCTCAACTAATACATTTAACAAACAATCGAGGCCAAAGAGCAAAATATAATAAAATCAACAATAAGTATAAAACACATATTGTAAAATCTGCGGATGGAGGATAAATACTGGACAGAATGGCAAAATGATATCCGGTGTTTGTAGTTATAGTATATCTTTGACAGGCTTCGTTGCTTTTGTTGCTTTTAAAGATAACAAACTAATATATAACATCGGCTATGTAGCTGGTTTCAGTTTCACTGTGATAATCAATACCTATCTCTGTCTTAATTTTCGACAAAAAATTTTGACCATACAGCAAATAAATGTTTCAACAGTTCTAGAATACAATACCATAGAGTAATCAAAGTACTGAAAAAACTGGAAAGCTGTTAGCATGGCAGCTTGGAAAGTTAGGATAAAATTTTGATCATCTCACTTTTCAACAGAAAGTCCCTGAAGAAATTCAATTTTCCAAAAAAATGTACAGCCCTTTGATTGGATTTTGGTAGATCTTTAGCTTTGTGGAACTATGTACGTTATATTTGTCATAAAATATATGATGTTGTAATCAGTTTAAGATCAAGCCCTATTTTGAATAGGCTGTTAACTGTTATTGTGTAAAACACCATTACTCCATTTTTCAGTTTTATTTCGAAATAAGGGATAAAATAGGCTCATCTGATAGAAAATGACCGGTAAAAGTGTTTTGATACAAAATAAAATCCTCTTTATGATATTTTGTAAGTTTCATTAAACAAAATAAATATTATTGAAACTGTGTAGCAAAATATATCTCAACAAAAAATCTTATTCAGTAATTAAAAAGTAATAATTTGTATCCAAATTAACCACCTAAATACAGAAAGACCAAGATCTTAGTCCTTTTACTCACAACCTTTGACTCGGCTTAATTACCCGTCTCAATACATCAAAAAGTAATTTTTCCAAAACAATGTTTAAAAAGTCGCAAAAGTACAAAGGTTAAAAACTATGCCATGATGTTGCATTTGATCTTGGTCATTGAAGTTTTATTGAGATCTGTTCAGTTGTTTGAGCAGAAATCATTTATCATTGCAGATTATTACATGACTGCTGTTATTGTTAACATTCATAGCAGGTCGTATTTATATATATTTTGTCTTCAGGCAAGGTATACAAACTATAAACTTTTATGTAAAAACTATTGGAAAAGTTGAAAAATCAATACTTAATAAGAAATATCTAGTCAAAGCTCATTTATAAGTAGCTAATAAGCACACAGGAACTATAGAACAATGAATAATTTTAATTCATTATCCATTTCAGTATACTTAAGCAGTTTTGATTTTGACCTTTGACCCTATGATCTTGAACCATAATGATCAAAATGATCATAATATCAAAACCTACAATACTCTAATATACATGGCTATACAAATGTAAATAGTTTTCAAAATAATTAACAATTTAAGACTTCTAATGCAGCTATGACCTTGACATTTGAACAGACCTTGAGCCATTTATCAAAATGATCGTCATATCAAAACTAACAATGTTTTAATAAACATGTTTATACAAGAAGTTTATAGTTTTCAAGATAATTTACCTTTTTCCTTTTTTGCAGCTGTATGACCCATGACCTTGAATAATATATAAAAATTATCAGCATAATTAAACCTACAATATTCTATACACCTGCCTATACAATACGTCTATAGTTTTCAAGATAATTAACAATTTAAGACTACTTATGCAGCTATGACCTGAAACTTTGTAGCAATGACCTTGAAACATATATAAAAATGATCTTCATATCAAAACCTACAATACTCTAATATACATGGCTATACAAATGTTAATAGTTTTCAAAATAATTAACAATCTAAGAACTCTAATGCAGCTATGACCTTGGCATTTAAACATATGACCTTGAGCCACATATCAAAATGATCGTCATATCAAAACTTACAGTGTTTTAATATACATGTTTATACAAGAAGTTTATAGTTTTCAAGATAATTTGCCTTTTTTCCTTTTTTGCAGCTGTAACCTTTACCTTGATACCTATGACCTTGATTCATATATAAAATAATCAGTAAAATAAAATCTACAATATTCTATTACACCTGTTTAGACCTACAATAAGTTGATAGTTTTCAAGATAATTAACAATTTAAGACTTCTTATGCAGCTATGACCTTGACCTTTGAATGTATGACCTTGAATCATATATCAAAATGATTGTCATATTATAACCTACAATATTTCATATACATGTTTATAAAAAAGATAATAGTTTTCAAGAAAAGATTAAGAGACATACAAACTGACACTGAACTAGCTAGCCACTTATACTATGCTGTGCTATGTTGGTGGCATTTAACAACCTGGCAAAGATAAGTTTAAGCAATCAAATTGGTTATGGTAAAGAAAACTGAAGTTTCCAAAAAAAAAAAAAAAATCACACACTAGCGCTGTTAGAAAAACTAAACAAATGACAGAGGGACTAACACTTCAGAGGTAAGGCACTTTAATTCGCAAGCTTGCATCTAAGACCACTTGGCCAACACCAACTGAATACAGCCTTAATGGTTCTGAGGCAGAGAATCTTCTTCCAAAGCAGGGTGGGGTGGAGTGTAGGTAGGGATATTGGTTCAATCCCTGGCCAGGTCAAACATAAGACTTAAATTTTAGGAGAGAGTACTGACTGTTGACAAATTGTCATAATGTGAATAAGGGTTGGGTACTTGTCTGAAGCAGACTGACTCTAGGAGCTAGCATGTGAAAAATTGCCGAGTTTGGCAAACAGTAAAACAGACTTTCACATCTTGCACATGCACAAACTTTTTCTTTAATTTATCCTAAGAAATTAATAAACTTACTTTTGTCTTATTTACTGGCTGAAAAATTGCTACTGCAACAAAAAAACAGCATTACAACCAACAAACCTCTCATTTAATGCTTTAGAGTATTTGTTTGAACCCAATTTCTTCAGCGAAGGCAAAAAAACTTGTTGAATAGAGCCAAATAACATAACATGCCACTCATGAAAGAAATAATTAGAAAAATATTTTTCATGAAATAAATCTGTAGATAGGTATACACAATCGTGAAATTATTACAATTAGTTGTTACTCAATTTGAAATAGAAACTATGCCTTCCATTGGTTGTTATCAAACCATGTAGGACAGTTAAAATGTTTTTTGAAGTAAGTCTGAAAGTTAATTATCTAAATAATTTGATATCAGTAATTTGAAAAACTAATGCTGCATGTTTATCTCTATCATTATTCGCCCTAGGTTGTAAAAAACATAAATTGATGCAGTCTGTTGAATAAGTAGCCAATATTCATTGGTTTTCTGATATATGCCAACTTTGATTCTTTATAGGGTGTACTGGAGTGGAGTGGAGAGGGCAAATGGTGTTTTAGAACCCGTCAAGATACCGATTCTTTCCCATAAATATCAAGGTAGTCAGTCTTAAGCTGATGGAGTAAACTGGAGTGCCTGGAGATAGACAAAGGCTTTCGACAAGCAAGTGAAAAACTTTCTTATCCTAGGTTCTGTCAATGTGGGATTCAAACCTACTCAGTAAGATGTACTTTGATCTGTAAGCATGTGATTTAATTTCATCTAATGGGGCTTTACATCCCAGTGAAGAATATTTCTCTTATATCAAGACGTTACCAGCTGTTGGTGAAGTGGCAGAAATATTTACCTTTGCAGTGTGCTTAGAGCAGTGCGTAGGGAAGGTTCTTTAGTGTGCCATGTATGTCGTGACATTGGACATCAGTTTTTAAGGTCTACTCTGAAGGACCCTGTGATTTTCATTTCGAAATGGCGAGTACTTGGCGAAAGAATAGTAACTATCAGTTTTCTAGTCTTGGTCAGCCCCGGTCTGGGTTCGAATCCCGACCTCCTACATACAGAGCGAGGACTCTACCAACTGAGCAACTATAATGATGTAAGCATCTGACCTACACCACTTGCACACCAAGGCCCTTATGTTAGGGTACTTTAATAATATGAAAAGAAATTTCTGGAGAAAAATTTCCATTAACAGCGACATGAAAAAAGATATTGCCAATAAAAACAAGTTCCAGTTCATGTAAATTTTTCTGATTTATTAACTTAATTTTTATACTGATACAAAAGGACATTTATTCATGAAGGACATATGGTCATTTGATATAAAAGAATCTATGTAAAGGTTAAGTTAAACAGACCACAGTTTGTCTGAAAAGATATCACGTGTGTATTAAGAAAAAGCACAATTTGTCTTTTAGCACGATTTACTTTTAAGTATACAAAATAACCTTGCTTTGATAATCATGGACATTTTCTTTTTTCATTGCATTTCATTGTCACTTTGACTCTTGTAAATAGATGGTCATTCTGTAAATGATTCAAAGAAATGCATCTTGTCTGGTTCAAAAGTGTCCATTTTTACAAACAAGGGTTCATTCTGGTTTATGGTTTCTTGTTTAGATCTACTGCAATGTTCGACTAAATTTTTCAAATAAATCCTGATCAGCCTTAGCAGCATGATGATTTTCCTTATTTGCTTATTGCTTCTTCAGTCTGTTTTTTTTCTGAAAAGAAAAAAAAAAACAAAACAAATATACATAAACTTTTCAAATAATAACAATTTTTTTAAAATGAGTTTGAAAAGTGAATCATATTTAACATTTCCGAGAAAATACTAGTATTGAAATACACATTTACTTGAAAAAAATGTATCTCGAGGTCTTTGAGTATAACTTGACGAAGCAAAAATAGGTTAAAAGCATTATTAATGAAGAAAAATCATTTAATCTTGGTGTTACTGTTATAAAGTTACTTTCAATGAGATTTCTTTAACTAAAGTATAATCAGAAATGTTTTACACTCAGTTATCTGTCTGTAAAAATTAAACTTCTGAAAAGAATTTTTATTTTCCTGATAAAATGTATTTACAATCACTCGACCCAATATACGTATACATTGTATACTTAAGCTTTCCATAATAAATTTGTGATTATTCAACATTACTGACTTTTGCAATTTTGCAATGATCGCAAATTAAGTCTCTGAACTCCACATTTTTTCCATGTAAAGCATAAGTTTATGTCACGAGCTTTTTAATTCATGTAACCTGTTTACTATGCATATAACTGCAATTCAGCAATGTGACCTGTGACTGTCCTAGAATAAGGCCAGAGCTCATAATGTTCTGTTTCATTGTTATTGTCTACCATAATGCTTCCTGCAGTTGTGTGTATTTAATAAAAAAACCTCCATGTATATGTATATGTACATTTTTTGGAAAGGTCATAGCAGAATAGAAAAACATTTCACTGGGACTTAGTTTTATTATCAATAAATGGATACTTTTAAATAGAAACTTGCTATATGCTGATATCTTGGTATGATATATATTCAATCTGTAATTTAAATTATTCAAATTCATTTTTCTTATGAAATTTTCACTGTATTTTCCATAATAAATTTGGTACAAACCTAACCTTTTACTTTACATTTAGTTACTGCTGTTCTTACTTGGCAATAAATAAAAAAAGTTACATGTTTCTGTTCAGTTCTAAAAGTTGCCATCTTTTTCAGATCTCAAGTCGGCCATCGTCTGTATTCAAAAATTTATTCTACATAAGAATGATGAAATGAGCACTACATCCAAGTAGTTGTTACAAATTATTGTAAACACCTGTCAAAGGTTTATTAGCTTTTTTCGCTTTCCTCTGTGACTTTCTTGGTATTAAGCTGTATTACTTTAAAAGTAGGAGCCCAGTCTGGATTTATACAATTGAGATGGTTTACCTGAATAATAATAATAATAATAATTTCTTTTATTGGTAAACTGACATTACAGTTAACACAAAGAGTATATAATTACAGTACATCAATTTGTCATTTACATCAATTACTGGTAAGTGATCTCAGTGACCGAGTGGTCTAAAGCGCACGCTTACAGATCACAGTGCTGTTCACCGCCTGGGGTTGAATCCCACTCGAGACAGATACCTAGTGCCTCTTGTAGTATAATCAAAGTATGCTTGAAAACACTTCCTGCAATCCGACTTAAACATTATCTTTTAAAAACATTACACATATTCTTTTAACTGTTATGAATTTATTAAATTCTGACAAAAGATGTATTTTTTTTCTGTCACTTATTAACTAAAGACAGTAATCACAACACAACTGGACTCTCTAAGATATGAAATACCTTTATTAAGTCAATACATTTGTATGAAAGCACAACACACAGTACAAACAATACAAATTTACGAACAGTAACACAAATATGGGCAATTTGATTGCCAAAAAAAAATCCTTATCTAATTATAAGGTATACTTTGGAAATCTAAATAAAATTTAGATATCCATAACACAGTAGGCAGTACTTTGTACTGTCAGAAAATGTACCATTTAGCATCTTAAATTTTGAAATTTATTTCAAACTCAGGTTTATTCCCTCATGCAAAGCATTCCTTAGCTGGATTTGAATTTATATAATTTTTGAACTTTATATTCATTATTTTCAATTGTTTGGCTTATGTTTTTTATCTATCAAACTATTCGAATTTAGTGTCACTGATGTGGAATGTATTTCCGAAATGTGCACATCTGGCACATCAAAATTTAACTGGTACTTGCAAAAAAATGGGGCGTTTTTGAACGGGGGCGATTTTTTGGAAAGTCGGGGTGAATTTGAGGGGAGGGATTTTACCGTGGGGGGATTTGACCTGATACCGTATTATCAGGGTTAGGGTTAGATTATATATGTTTAATAGCAACAACGCACCTTATTCTTCAAATACACCTCTTTCATGCTTCAAAAAAACCGGTCGGTGACGAGTGACATCCTCGAAATCTTTGGATATGATTTCATAAAAACCACTCTTCTTGAAGCCGTAAGATTGTTTGAAATTGTTTCAGATAAGATTGTATGAAATAGCGTAACATCGACCATCTATCTGCATTGTGAAACAGAACAAATTGTTCTTCCGTGAATGAAAAGACAACATCCGTCATGTTGTATGTCACTGACATGAGAAGGGTTGCTATGAGTAGGCGGGCATAGTAAATCTCTCCAAACAGCATCTAGAATCTTCGGTCAAAGATCTAAAGTTACCGCTAGGAGCCGCTTTGACCTATCACTTCCTGTTAGGAACGATGCCTATTATTAAGCGTTTAGCGTATACGCTAACAGCTTAAAAACTCCATTAAATAACCTGTTTAAATCTGGACTGTCGCGCAATCATTCAACTCCACATACAGATGAGTTTCTGTCAATTTATAATTCCAAATTTGGAGATGATGTGAATGTCATCTATCCTAGTGAGCTAGAAATAAAAGACACGAATGATTCTCTATGCTTTTCTAGAGCGTGTTCCCACTACGGAGACTTTCTACAACAAAGCAAGCTGCTTACAATTAAATTGTTGACTCGAGGATATTGCAAGCGTAAGACCCTCAAAAGTTTCAAATTATTGTTGATAAGTATAAAGTCACTTTATCCAAACATATACTGGATATATTTGAATTCTGATAGTTCCACGTTCTCAAATGTGTAGCTAGCTTAACAGGAGGTGCTTACCCGGCCTCTCTCTTCCTTGCTTCCTTGAAGGAAGGTTCACGTGTATAAATACATTGGCCAGTTTTAAACGTTTTTACTTTGTTTTCTGGGACTATGATTTGGACATGGACTGGTATGCTTGTGTTTTATTATAACTCTTAAATTTCATTCTGAAAATGACACAAAATTGAACAGATTTGTGATATTATCATTGTTGTACTGGAGAAATTTGGCCTGATAATGAGGGAGAGGATTGTGTATATTTCATCAAATATTTTTTAGGAATTCGATAGCTATAACAATTATCTGTACACACTTTTGTGGTTGTTCAACTTAAGTGTTTACCGCTATAACATCCAATTTACACGGAGGAGAAATATATCTTTAATTTTTAAGTTAATGCTATTGTTGTGAGAACATTTTTTATGTTTGTAGACAACAGGTTAGTTTTTCGACTTGTGGCTTTTTTCATCGTCTCCTGAGTAATGATAAATAAAACAAGATTTAACATTGATGTATACACAACTCTTTAAAAGAGAAAATATAACTTATCTTGATACATTTCTGATTAATGTGTTTATAATCTTTATCTACCGTTTTAAAACGTTCCTTATTAAATAAAAGCATGATGATGAATACATCAGTCTTCAAAAAATATTTAATTATTTACAAAAACAGACAGCTTTTGATCTGAACAAAATGGCACAAATATGTCAGCTCTTAAATATAAATTTAGAAAGAAGCTAAACTATAATTACTCGACAACAGCTACAAAAAACAGGATACAACAATAAACAAGACTCAGTAACAAATACCGTAAACAGCGTCAAATAAATCACATTAATGATAACGTAAACAGCGTCAAATGATTCACATCAATGATAACGTAAACAGCGTCAAATAAATTACATCAATGATAACGTAAACAGCGTCAAATAGTTCACATCAATGATAACGTAAACAGCGTCAAATAATTCACATCAATGATAACGTAAACAGCGTCAAATAATTAACATCAATGATAACGTAAACAGCGTCAAATAATTCACATCAATGATATCGTAAACAGTGTCAAATTCTTCATATTAATGATAACGTTAACAGCGTCAAATGATTCACATCAATGATAACGTAAACAGCGTCAAATAATTCACATTAATGATAACGTAAACAGCGTCAAATGATTCACATCAATGATAACGTAAACAGCGTCAAATAATTCACATCAATGATAACGTAAACAGTGTCAAAAAATTCACATCAATGATAACGTAACCAGCGTCAAATAATTCACATCAATGATAACGTAAACAGCGTCAAATAATTCACATCAATGATAATGTAACCAGCGTCAATTAATCTACATCAATGATATTGTTAACAGCGTGAAATAATTTACACCAATGATAACGTGCACGGCGTCAAATAATTCACAACAATGACTACGTAAACAGAGTCAAATAATTCACATCAATGATAACGTAAACAACATCAAATAATTCACATCAATGATACTGTAAACAGCGTCAAATAATTCACATCAGTGATAACGTAAAAAGCATCAAATAATTTACAGCAATGGTAACGTAAAAAGCGTCAAATAATTCACATCAATGGTAACGTAAACAGCAACAAATAATTCGCATCAATGATGCTGAGAACAGCGTCAAATAATTCATATCAATGATAATAAAAACAGCATCAAAAAATTCACATTAATGGTAACCTAAACAGCGTCAAATAATTCACATCAATGATATCGTAAACAGCGTCAAATAATTCACATCAATGATACCGTGAACAGCGTCAAATAATTCACTTCAATGATTACGTAAACAACATCAAATAGCTCAAATCAATGATACTGTAAACAGCATCAAATAATTCAAATCAATGATAACGTAAACAGCATCAAATAATTCATATCAATGATATCGTAAACAGTGTCAAATTCACAACAATGATATCGTAAACAGTGTCAAATAATTCACATCAATGATATTGTAAACAGCGTCAACTTATTCACATCAATGATACGGTAAACAGCGTCAAATAATTCACATCAATGATATCGTAAACAGCGTCGAATTCACAACAATAATATCGTAAACAGCGTCAAATAATTCACATCAATGATACCGTGAACAGCGTCAAATAAATTACATCAATGATATCGTAAATAGCGTCGAATTCACAACAATAAAATCGTAAAAAGCGTCAAAAAAGTCACATCAATGGTAACGCAAACAGCATCAAATAATTCACATCAATGATGCTGAGAACAGCGTCAAATAATTCATATCAATGATAATGTAAACAGCATCAAAAAATTCACATTAATGGTAACCAAAACAGCGTCAAATAATTCACATCAATGATATCGTAAACAGCGTCAAATAATTTACATCAATGATACCGTGAACAGCGTCAAATAATTCACATCAATGATAACGTAAACAACATCAAATAGCTCAAATCAATGATACTGTAAACAGCATCAAATAATTCACACCAATGATATTGTAAACAGCGTCAAATAATTCAAATCAATGATACGGTAAACAGCGTCAAATAATTCAAATCAATGATATCGTTAACAGCATCAAATAATTCAAATCAATGATACGGTAAACAGCGTCAAATAATTCATATCAATGATATCGTAAACAGTGTCAAATTCACAACAATGATATCGTAAACAGTGTCAAATAATTCACATCAATGATATTGTAAACAGCGTCAACTTATTCACATCAATGATATCATAAACAGCAACAAATAATTCAAATCAATGATACGGTAAACAGCGTCAAATAATTCACATCAATGATATCGTAAACAGCGTCGAATTCACAACAATAATATCGTGAACAGCGTCAAATAATTCACATCAATGATACCGTGAACAGTGTCAAATAATTCACATCAATGATATCGTAAACAGCGTCGAATTCACAACAATGATATCGTAAACAGCGTCAAAAAAGTCACATTAATGGTAACGTAAACAGCATCAAATAATTCACATCAATGATGGTGAGAACAGCGTCAAATAATTCATATCAATGATAATGTAAACAGCATCAAAAAATTCACATTAATGGTAACCTAAACAGCGTCAAATAATTCACATCAATGATATCGTAAACAGCGTCAAATAATTCACATTAATGATACCGTGAACAGCGTCAAATAATTCACATCAATGATAACGTAAACAACATCAAATAGCTCAAATCAATGATACTGTAAACAGCTTCAAATAATTCACACCAATGATATTGTAAACAGCGTCAAATAATTCAAATCAATGATACGGTAAACAGCGTCAAATAATTCAAATCAATGATATCGTTAACAGCATCAAATAATTCAAATCAATGATACGGTAAACAGCGTCAAATAATTCATATCAATGATATCGTAAACAGTGTCAAATTCACAACAATGATATCGTAAACAGTGTCAAATAATTCAGATCAATAATATTGTAAACAGCGTCAACTTATTCACATCAATGATATCATAAACAGCAACAAATAATTCAAATAAATGATACGGTAAACAGCGTCAAATAATTCACATCAATGATATCGTAAACAGCGTCGAATTCACAACAATAATATCGTGAACAGCGTCAAATAATTCACATCAATGATACCGTGAACAGCGTCAAATAATTCACATCAATGATATCGTAAACAGCGTCGAATTAACAACAATGATATCGTAAACAGCGTCAAATAAGTCACATCAATGATATCGTAAACAGCGTCAAATTCACAACAATGATATCGTGAACAACGTCAAATAATTCACATTAATGATACTGTAAACGGCGTCAAATAAATCACATTAAAGATAACGTGAACAGCGTCAAATAATTCACACCAATGACATCTTTAACATCGTTAAATAATTCATATTAATGATACCGTAAACAGCATCAAATAATTTACATCAATGATAACGTAAACAGCGTCAAATAATTCACATTAATGATACCGTGAACAGCGTCAAATAATTCACATCAATGATAACGTAACAACATCAAATAGCTAACATCAATGATACTGTAAAGAACGTCAAATAATTCACATCAATGATACTGTAAACAGCGTCAAATAATTCAAATCACTGATATCGTAAACAGCATTAAATAATTCAAATCAATGATACGGTTAACAGCGTTAAATAATTCATATCAATGATATCGTAAACAGTGTCAAATTCACAACAATGATATCGTAAACAGCGTCAAATAATTTACATCAATGATATTGTAAACAACGTCATATTATTCACATCAATGATATCATAATGAGCGACAAATATTTCAAATCAATGATACGGTAAACAGTGTCAAATAAGTCACATCAATGATATCGTAAACAACGTCGAATTCACAACAATGATATCGTGAACAGCGTCAAATAATTCACATCAATGATACGGTAAACAGCGTCAAATAATTCACATCAATGATATCGTAAACAGCGTCGAATTAACAACAATGATATCGTAAGCAGCGTCAAATAATTCACATCAATGATACTGTAAACAGCGTCAAATAATTCACATCAATGATATCGTAATTAGTGTCAAATTCACAACAATGATATCGTGAACAACGTCAAATAATTCACATCAATGATTCCGTAAACGGCGTCAAATAATTCATATTAATGATACTGTAAACATCGTCAAAAAAATCACATCAAAGATAACGTAAACAGCGTCAAATAATTCACACCAATGATATCGTAAACAGCATCAAATAATTTACATCAATGATTACGTAAACAGCGTCAAATAATTCACATCAATGATATTGCAAACAGCGTCAAATAATTCAAATCAATGATAAAGTAAACAGGATAAAATAATTCACATCAATGATATCGTAAACAGCGTCAAATAATTAACACCAATGATATTGTAAACGGCGTCAAATAATACACATTAATGATATCGTAAACAGCATCAAATAAATCACATCAATGATACTATAAACAGCGTCAAATAATTTACATCAATTATACCGTAAACGGCGTCAAATGATTCACAAACATAAATCATACCGTAAACAGCTTCAAATAATTCACATCAATGATACTGTAAACAGCGTCAAATAATTCATAAACATCAATGGAAACGTAAACATCGTCAAATAATTCACATTAATGATACTGTAAACAGCGTCAAATAATTCACATCAATGATACTGTAAACTGCGTCAAATAATTCACATCAATGATAACGTAAACAGCGGCAAATAATTCACATCAATGATAACGTTAACAGCGTCAATGAATTCATAAAAATCAATGATACTGTAAACAGCTTCAATTAATATATTATCAGTTATTGTGTAATAAAAACATAAAAAATATTAAATAAATGGAAATATAAAACAATAATCTGAACTGCCAGTATTTATGCTCGTGATAATGATTTTAAACTGACGTTTCATATTTTCTACTATCCCACTATTAGAGGTAAACAGATATTTTGTTTTAACCTTTAATCTACTCGAGGTTAGGTATGCAGGTTCATAAAAAGTGTTTATTTATCCTATATGTCAACATTTTATTTTATTTAAGATTGAACTTTGTGTACAATATATAAGAGCTTATATAACATGCAAACAACAGTCAAAGAACTTGAGATCATAAAAGGAGACTATTTAAATTTATTACTTTATCCAGATAAAACGGTCATTCTTGTTAGGTCGCCTGAATATTACATTTTAATATAATTCTTTTTTTCTAAATAGAATTTTGTACGTAAACAAAGAACCGTTATCTGTAAAAGTAAAAGTAAGTAAAACAGTAAATGAGATTCTCATCTTATGTACAAGTATCGTGTTCTTAGTTAATCTAAGGCAGGGTGAGATTCATTTTGGCAGTGTGTGTGTGTGTGTGTGTGTGTGTGTGTGTGTGTGTGTGTGTGCGTGTGTGTGTGTGAGAGAGAGAGAGAGAGAGAGAGAGAGAGAGAGAGAGAGAGAGAGAGAGAGATTTATGACTATCCATCTACTTTATACTATGATTTCATAATTCAGTTTGGTAATGTTATATTTGGGTCGGGAAACTACTATAATGGTGCAATATATTAATCAACGCTACTGTGATACATTTGTATCTATGATTTTTTCAACAATATATTAATGATTCAAAATGTATAAGAAGTAAAAATCCCAAAAAACAAAACAACAGCCATATACAAAATAAAACTCGTAATTACCCATCAAACTCCCTGCATCGACATGCAACATCGTCTGCTAGTAGGTCCACCATTTTATTGTTTGTGTAGGGCAACGTAGAAATTTTGGATTGTCTTTTTATTATCGGAATGTAACTGCGTGATACATGATAATTCTGTTTTGCCATCAGTCAATTATAAGAAGTGGTTTGTTTTTTGTTTTTTTCTTTTTTTTAGAGAGAAATTGTGTTAAACCTTCTAGTCAAGATGCTTGCACTTATATCGGACCATTCAGTTCATGGATGATGGAGGAAACCGAAGTCCCCCGAAAAACACAATTGACCTTCGGCAATCAAACTAACAAACTTTCTTACATTTTCGAACCTAGGCGTCGAGTGACATTGATTTTTATGCTAACGCCGTAGACCACCGGGTCATCGAAGCCCCCACCCCATCCCGTTATTATAAGTAGCTGTTAGATACTGTCTAGACTAGGGACGTCTAGTCGTTTACTATAGAATGCACTTAGGTGTTTCGATCTTTTTTCAAAACCTTTTTGTCTTTATAATTATTTATCTGTTTTAAAATAAGTAGCACCGAGATATAATTTAAAAGCCATGTCCTGGTTAGTATGAGAAACCAGATGATGAATTGTACCGACTTGGGCTACATGAGTAATGATGAATTAAGCCTAAAGATTTTTTCACTTAGATTGAAGTGGTTAGTTCTCGAACAGAGAGTAGCCCTAAACTCCTACATTCTACTAGCATGTTCGATCTTTTATGAAGACTACATTATATTTTAAAAAAGACATGTACCTTAATATGTTTTACTGACATTTAAAGTTGGAAGTATAGTTTCAATTTGTTAAAGTTTTCCTGAGTTTTTTAGTTGTGTTCATTCTGCTCTACTGTCTGATTCACGTCTGCCGTAGCACTAGTTTTTCAAGGTTTTAGAAGAGATTTTAAAAAAAATTTGCAGAATGCCACATACCGTTATGACGTATGCATTTTGTCGTAATTAACTGACACCAAACTAAATGCCATCTTAGCTGGAGTTTAAAATGCAGAGCTTTTTAAAATCCTTACGGGGATTTAATATGGGAAAAGGCACAAACACTCATTCCGGAAATACATCGCTGAAAAATCATGCGGGTTAAGAAAATACAATTGCACATGACCGACTTTCCCATTTTCGCTGGCCAGGTAATATCGTCTGCGACTTGACAGCAAAAGGGATATAAACTATATGTCTAACAACAGCGATCGTACCTACAGCTGAATGAATTGTTCCAGAATTGTCTACCCTAACCCGCATGATTATTACAGCGATGTATTTCCGGAATGAGTGTTTGTGTGTTTTCCCATATTAAATCCCCGTAAGGATTTTAAAAAGCTCTGCATTTTATACTCCAGCTAAGATGGCATTTAGTTTGGTGTCAGTTAATTACGACAAAATGCATACGTCATCACGGTATGTGGCATGCTACAAAAATTTTTGATATCTCTTCTAAAACCTTGAAAAACTAGTGCTACGGCAGACGTGAATCAGACAGTAAACTTCACTTGTTACAATAATAATGTGTTCAGTTACAAACAATTTAATTGTGTTCTGAAGCATACGGCCAATATGTCAGTCACTTAACTCTCTAGATAATACTACAGTGTCTTTACGAAATGAACGAAGAATACAGAATTACATACCCATTAAAGTTAGTATTTCCAGTAAAGTTCTCGTCACTTAAGTTTGTCATTATGATACTGCACTAGCTTTTACATCAAATAACTAATCTGATAGTGTTTTTGTAACATGCTATATAACAAACTGTAGCTCAGATAAGAAATATAAACCAAGGTCGACTTTTAATTTGAGCGTGCTCTTATCAAAATATAAACATTTTTGTTCAATACTAAACAGTATCATAATAGTGTAAGAGAGTAAATACTGTTGATAGCGGTTAAAAATATTGTATTATTTGGAGTTAAATAACTATTTTCTTTAACGTTTAGTACATGTATACTTTTTCTTTATTTCAAGATCTTCTAACACGCTGCATGTGTTGGATCACACACACACACACACACACACACACACACACACACACACACACACACACTACAAAAAATTAATCAATGTAAAAATTATCAATATAAGTCTAGTCAATCTATGAAAACAACAGAAAATATTCTTATGTGATTGTTTTTAGGAATTGTGTTTTTATTCACCATAAAAAAATCTACCAATTTCAATCCAGCGGAATTTGTTTTGTTTTTTTTTTGTTTTTTTTTTTTTTTTTTGCCAATTGAAGTTACCAATAGCGTTTTCGATAGAAAAGGGAGATTACTCTGTATTGTGATCAAAAATTTTCAAAAACTTCAAGTTTTCTCTGATACTATATGAAGAACAACCTAGAAATAAGATGGAAATTTATACATAGACTTAAAATAGATACTAGAGTATTTTAAGACAATTTAGAATGTAATATGTAAATGGAATGTAGAAAAATTAAATAATTTTGTTGAAAGAATTTATGCAAAACGCTGATTAAGGGCATGTTGATGAGATGGAAAAAAAATTTATTCACCTAAAATATATTTTGTTATACACAGAAATAATAAAATAAGTAAATCTCAGGTTAAAAACATAACTTTTTCTTACTTCTACTTCATTACTTTGAGTATTCTGTTATTAATTCCTCATCATTATAGAAACATTAGATTGTGAAAGACTTAAAATAAAATGTAACTGAATAAAAATGGGCCAATGATTTCACTTAAAATGAAATCAGAAATGTTGAATATCATGACATATAGAATCAATTATGATTGATTAATTCAAGGATCTTTGCTTTACTTTTTGATAAAATAGCAAAAAACATATGATAATCAGACTAAAATTCCTTCTGTTTTACAGGAGTTATCTCCCTTGTCTATAGAAATCCCCATAAGAAATAAAAACTTTCCAAAAACTTGTTTCCCCTTGTCAGATTTTGTAGGACTTTTTACTTTAATCATTTCATGTATTTAAGAGCATATAAGTAGCAAAATTTGTTCTGTTGCAATTAGTTTGAGGTCAAACTGTAGATTAACTAAACTATATATAAAACAGAAAAAAATATATCTATTTATTTATTTTTTTTCCTAGCAAATTTTTTAAAAAAGTATGCTTTTAGATAACCAATAATGACAAAGAATTGCATAAAGGCATTTCATGTTCTTAAAATCGAAGAAATTAGGTCTATTTTACAGTGAAGACAATTAACTTTTTGATTCTAGTAATTGTTTAGATATTATAACGACGAAAAAAAAAATTTACTCTACAAGTTAATAATTCGGGTATTGATTTTTATTTTTTATTCCCAAATCATAAAACCACGGAAGTGTCGGAGATAAGACTTAAGCCATACTACATGTAATTGTTCAGATAATTTTATATGATTTTTACCGATATTTTATCAATATACACGACAATGTCTGCTTTCTTCTGTAAGCACGAGTAATGGATTGAATCTTTTCATAATTGGGGAAAAAAACCTATAAGAAGATCTTGGTCATTTACTTTGTTTTTACAAACCTTATTTAACTGCCTATTTTGTTCAAAATGATCGATTCGACCAAATAAAAAAATCACTCACCTAATTATTTTTAGAATAATAAACTAAAGATTTAAAAAACATTTTTTTAATTTTCAGTTAGAGAATATGCACGCAACAATAAGTAATTCAACCAAGAAATACAAAAAACAAACAAACATGTTTTACAATAGTCTAAATGAGATAAACATAAACAAGGAATATGCATCAGTCTATATAGAATAGGCTGCTATAAACAAGGATATGCATCAGTCTACATAGTATAGGCTGCTATAAACAAGGGATATGCATCAGTCTATATAGTATAGGCTGCTATAACAAGGGTATGCATCAGTCTATATAGTATAGGCTGCTATAAACAAGAGGATATTCATCATTCTACATATTATAGGCTTGCTATAAACAAGGGAGGTATAGCATCAGTCTACATAGTATAGGCTGCTATAAACAAGGGATAGTGCATCAGTCCTACATAAGTATAGGCTGCTATAAACAAGGAGATTGCATCAGTCTATAGAGTCTAGGCTGCTATAAACAAGGGATATGCATCAGTCTACATAGTATAAGGCTGCGATAAACAATGGAGATGGCATCAGTCTAACATAGTATAAGGACTGCTAGAAACAAGATATGCATCAGGTCTAACATAGTATAGGAGGCTGCTATAAACAAGGGAATAGTGCATCAGTCTACTTAGTAATAGGCTGCTATAGACTAAGGGAATGCAATCAGTCCTACATGGTATAGGGCTGCTATAAACAAGGGATATGCAGCAGTCTTATAGTAATAGGCTGCTATAAACACGGGTAATATGCATCAGTCTACATAGTGTAGGCGGCTATAAACAAGGGGATATGCATCAGGCTATATAGTATAGGCTGCTATAACAAATGGTATGCTGTATAAACAGGGATATGCATCAGTCTATATAGTATAGGCTGCTATAAACAAGGGATATGCATCAGTCTACATAGTGTAGGCGGCTATAAACAAGGGATATGCATCAGTCTATATAGTATAGGCTGCTATAAACAAGGGATATGCATCAGTCTATATAGTATAGGCTGCTATAAACAAGGGATATGCATCAGTCTACATAGTATAGGCTGCTATTAAACAAGGGATATGCATCAGTCTATATAGTTATAGGCGCTATAAACAAGGGATATGCATCAGTCTTACATTAGTGTAGGCGGCTATTAAACAATGGGCTATGCATCAGTCTATGAGCGTTATAGGCTGCTATAAACAAGGGATATGCATCAGTCTACATAGTATGAGGCTGCTATAAAACAAGGGAATATGCATCAGCTCTATATAGCTATAGGCTGCTATAAACAAGGGATTATGCATCAGTTACATAGTATAGGCTGCTATACACAAGGGAT